>JAOTAY010000144.1:178610-204727 GCA_025629805.1 Erythroxylum baracoense | reverse complement strand
TCGGTCGGTAATTTTACCGACGGTATGGACAAGGTTCGTCGGTGAATTTAGCTACGGCCGAATCACCGACGTTTTCTTCCGTCGGCTTATTCCGTCGATAATTTGGTTTACCGACGGTATATTTGTTTTTTCCGTCGGTAATTTCCATCTGTAATTCACTATTTTCTTGTAGTGATTGAGGTATTCAACCATCTGCAAAATTTCCTCTCTCTCCATCCTGTAAACTCTTGCTAAGTAAACATTAGACTTTGAGGGATTAACCCTCAACCCTGCCACTGCTGTCAATTCGGTCAAAGCATCTATTAGAATATGGATGGAATCAAAATCGCCTTTTGAAAATAGCATAAGATCATCCACAAATGCAAAGTGTGCAATGCCAAACTTTTGACATTTCAGATGGTAGTGAAAGAGGGAATTGGAGGTTCTCACTTTAAACAATCTAGATAGGTACTCTAAGCACAGGAGAAATAGGGTTGGTGACATGGGATCGCCTTGTCTTAAACCCCGCTTGCCTTTGAACATACCATGAATTGTGCCATTGATCGAAATAGAATAACAGGCAATGGTCACACATTTCATAATCCGTCGGATAAAATCATTCGGGAAGCCCAACCATTTCATCATGTCCTCAAGAAAATCCCAAGCAACCGTGTCATATGCTTTAGTAATATCTATTTTAAGCATGCATTGAGGGGAGATGCACTTTCGAGTATAGCCCCAAACAAGTTCCTGAGCAAGAAAGATATTGTCTAGCATAGATCTTCCTGGTATAAAGGCAGCTTGTGCAAAATCAACAATTTTACAACTAGAGACATACAATTCACTAGGATTTTTGTGATCACCTTATATACCATATTCAAACAAGAAATAGGTCTAAAATCTAAGGCTTTCAAATTTGTCTTTTTCTTCAGAATTAGAGTGAGGAGGGCGTGGTTGATTTGTTTAAGTAGTCTCCCTGTGGTGAAAAATTCCCTTACTGCAAGTATTATATCATGCCCAACCACATCCTAGTTTTCTTTGAAGAAGGCAGAAAAGTATACGTCTGGCCCCAGGGCTTTGACATTGCCTATATCAAACATTGATTTTTTTATCTCACTATCCAGAATCGGTGTTAGCAACATATCATGGGACTCTGTATCAATAACTAGACCATAACTCACCACATTGTAGTCTATACGGTTAACAGCAGTAGTAGAGCCAAGCAACCCTTTATAAAACTTGTTACTACATTATGCTACCTCTTCCATAGAATGAGTCATAGATCCATCCTCTTTAATAAGGTAGGGGATAGCATTTTGCTTACCTCGTTTTCAGATTAGAGCATGAAAGTATCTAGTGTTTTTATCTGCCTTCGGAAGATAAATGCATTTGGCTTTTTGTTGGAGGAATAGTCTCTCGGTATCAAGAAGAATGTAGCTTGCTTCCTTCGCACATTCACCTCTTGAATTAGTTCAGCATCTTCAGGCCGATTAAGAGATGCTTGGTAAGCTAGCTGGAAGTAATATGTTGCCTTTTTTGCCTTATCAGAAATATGCCCGAAAGCTTTAGCATTTAGTGTCTTTAAGGGAGACTTAAGTGCCTTCAATTTCATACAAAGAATATATTGGGCTATTCCATCTAGTTGTTTCTCCTAGTTCTTAGATACAAGGTCCTAAAAAAGGGGGTGACTAAGCCACATGTTGAAGAATTTAACGGGTTTGCCCCCTTTAGATTCCAATGTGTTGCAAGTGACCACCATCAGACAGTGGTTAGAGTTAGGTGGCATATCTAGAAACTGTGCTGAACACACAAAGTCCATAAGATCTTTCAGTAAATAAGCTAATGATGTTTAGTAGCCAATTCTCTCCTTAGTAGCTCCAACATAATTAAAGTCCCCCATTATAATCCATGGTAACACCAAATCTAAACCTAGCCTTATCAATTGTTGTCATAGATCCCTTCTTTTAGTAACACTGTACAATCCATACACAAAGGACACTATGTAAGTATATTGGGTTATACGACATTGGACCTTGCAGTGGATAAATTGTTCTCCTATTTCTATCACAAGGCAGTGAAAGAAAGTTGGATTCCAAACTACACACATTCTTCCCCCTACAATTAAATCAAAATTATTGCAGCAATCCCAACCATTAAATCTATTATTCATCATCAAGCTCAAACCAACAATCAAAAGTTTGGATTTTAGGAAACAAGAAAGTGTACAATTGTATTGTTTAAAAAGTTTAACAACACTGTTTTTTCTCGAGGCCTTATTGAGGCCTCTGACATTCCAACAGAACAGGTTCATACCACATATGTGAAGGTCCTTCCACCTTATAGTAGCTTAGCCACATCAAAAATCCCCTTTCCCTTATTAGTTTTTGAAGTACCACACCAACAGAACAGGTTCATACTGGTCTTTATCCCCACAGGCTTTACTTTACTAGTAGATTTTGAGCCATGAACTCTCTGTCAGTCTACAGCATCAGATTTTTTAACTGCAGGCTGATTCTGACTTGTCTTAGGAGCCTTGCTACCTTGCCTTGCCTCCTTAGTCAATTGGTCTTCAGCAATGTTTGAGAGCTAAGCTCCTGTCTAATCAGAATGTGTAGCTACATTTTGACTGTAGGATTCTGCCCTTGCAGTGGTTGATCGCTTTCCTTTTCAGTAGCTTTGCTAGATTCCTCTTGCCGTTGCTTCTTCCTGATCTTAGCTTTACATTCAAAGGCATTATGCCCGAATTTTTTGCATGCATAGCAGTAACTAGGGAATGTCTCATATATCACTGGTTGTGTATATCCTCCTCCTCCAGGTAATCTGACACCGAAGCTAGCTACAGGTTGCTTAGCCATATTAACCTCCACCAACAACCTTACAAACCCAGCACGAGCCTTAGTACTAGTGATTTCATCTGTACATGTAGGTTTCCCTACTCGAGATCCAAGTTTGGATACCCCTCTTTCATTCTAAAGTTCCAATGGCACATTGGGGAGCTGAAACCAAATTAGGACTTCCGTGAATTATTGGTAGTCAAAGGAAAAGCCTTTCGACATCCTCTTTAGCAGTAGCGTTTTCCCAAAGAGAGTATACTGCCCCCTACAAGAACATTAGTTCTGTCTACTTCAGAATCGAATTGGAAGATGATCCAGCCACGATCATGAGGGATAATTTTACATTTAACCTCCCATTTGTCCATTAGCCCTTCGACGGCCTTTATGCCTGGAAATCTACCAGTAAAACAACCAACCAAGCAGTAACCCCATTCTTGTTTAAAAGAAATCAAGTCAGCTTCGTCCATAACAAACTCTTCCTCCACTGAAATAAAATCCAATTGCATGCCTTTTTAAGCTCCTTGTTGTTACTGAACAAAATTGCAAAAGAAGGCTTTGTTTGTCACTCAAGTCTACCCTGTTGTGTTGGTTCAGACATTTTGTCATTCACTCTCTGTGCACTTTCTTCCTTGTCAGAGCTTTCATCAGAATCATCGTATTCACTGCTATTCTCCTCTTATTCTGTATTATTTTCTTCCGAGGATGATGATGTTCCATCCCCCTTAGAAGAAGGTTCACTAAATGCACTCACTTTCCCCAATCCCTTCCACCCTTCACACATGGTATCCTCAGTAGTCAATTTCTTACCTTGCAATGGTAGCTGAGTGGATCCTTCCTGGATACCTCCTGCTCCCTCAATCTCTTCCAGTTAGCTGGTCTTTGAAATAGGCCCTTGCCTTCGTAACTGTGCCTTGCATGTTACAGAGTCGACCTCAAGTGTGATTGACTACGTCTCTCGGGAGGAAGAGCCCGTGACCTTCAACCCCAGGACACAATCAGCGGCGATGTCCCTTCCCTTGTGTGGGGTTTTTTGACGTTTGCCCATCCCCCTATTCTGATAAGGCCCTGCGACAAGCACGAATGTACTTGAAATCTAATGCCATTCGTCCAAAGCTTCAACAACCCACTCTATCAAAACAACTTCTCAATTATTTGAAGGCCCCATAAGCAGAACCAAGAATGCAATAGAACACCAATGCCACTCGCCTAAATATGCACAAACCCTCGGTAATCACTTCAGAAAGCAAGAATCAAAAGAGTAAGGTGTGCAGTGCCTAGGTCAGGGTCGCCTAAGGTGAGAGAACTCACAAGACCACACTATTAATACTGATAGCTCTTTCTTAGTAGTTGCCTTTTTTTATATCACTCGCGGTGCATCCATCTTTATTGAAGTGTAAATCATAACCCTTTTTTAATAATTGTCCAATGCTTGATAGATTCTGGCAAAAAGTAGGAGCATAGTATACATCAGAAATATAATTTAAAGACTCATTCTTCAATTTTGTAGCAATCTTTCCTCTTCCGAAAACTAGAATCCAGTAGTTATCGACAAGCTTTATTGATGAATAAAATATTCATCTAATTCTGAAAAAACTTCCTTCCTTCCATTTAAGTGATTGTTGCAACACAAGTCTAACAATAATTGACTGTTATCACTATTACTGGTTTCATGAGCTGCCATAAACAAGGTCTCTGGGTTATTATTCCCAACGACTTTAGCTCAATTATCTTTATGCTCTTGTTTTGGGCCATGACATTCTCTATTATAGTGACCATATTTTTGACAATTTGACACTGAATATCTGACTTGTACTCAGATTGATAATGACTTAACTTTTTGCACTTGTAAAATTGAATATTGGATTTATCCTAAGAAGATTCATCTTTGCCTTGCTCCATCAACTTGTATTGCTTTTTCAAACCTTGTAGTCTTGTCTGTTTAACTATGTATATTCCTTCATATGTTTTAAGCAGAATATTCCAAGCCTCTTTTGCTGTTTTAACATGGAATATTTTTTCAAGAATTGGCAACTTAATAGATTGGAAAATTAGAAACAAGGCTTTTTTATTTAATGAACGATCGTGAACTAATTGTTGTGATTCTTCAGCCGTTGGTTTTCCTTTTTCTACTAAGTCTTTCTCCAAAATTTCACTATACACATTGCTTCTCAAATATAACGTCGTCAAGTGTTTTCACATTGCAAAATTGTTTCTACCATCAAACTTGAAAATTGATAATTGCATTGGTTTGACTTGTTAAACTTCAGTTGATTGAACATGAGGCCATCTTGATCTATCTGAGCATTTTAACCAAGCTCTGATACCATATGATAGCAATTATAATTGCTTAATAATAAACTTATTAATAAAATACACACTTAAAATTTTATTAATACTTCACACTTCTCAACTCGTGAAGTTGGGCATCTTACAATGCTTTCACACCTGTTTTCAATCACTTTTCTTTTGATTTTTTTACAAAACCCGTATAATGGCCATATTTATAGAAACAAAGTTGGTTATTACTGACTATAATTGCTAGCTTCAGTGACCTGTCTAAAGGAATTCAAATATAATACTTTACAACTCATAATCTATAAACATGTATAAAAACAAGTTTAATTTCTAACATATATAACATCTTTAAAGTCAAAAAAAAAGGAAAACAAGGAAATCTATGCAAAGGAGAATGCAGTTTAAACTATCAAGAGGCATTGGTTTAGGCACAACATACTATCGTTATTGTATCATTACATGTTAGATTATTAATGTCTCATGTAATAAATGTTTATAACGCTTAATACCGACGTGATGAGTGTGGTAGTTATAAATGTCGCCTCTTTTGGTTCTATTATTGCCTATTAAGTTGCTTCTATTAATAACCATCAAATAGGAGACTGAAGTGAGAAAGCAAGGAAAAGAATAGAAACATAGAAGAGAATCTGAAGAGTCTAATTTTCGTATCGACATCAAACGACTTTATAGATCAAGGTACGACTACTTTATATGTGAGAATTATATATGTTTAAGATTCTGCATAATCGTATAATGAAGTGAGAGTTTACAAGTGGTATCAGAGCATCTGGTTGTGAACTGTATGATTCTCCATAACATTTTTAGGTTCTCAAAATCTTCATGCTTTTCTATTTGGAATTTTACAACGAATTTTTCAAGTACATTAGAAATGTCTATGTTTTTCTTGGTGGTGTCACATCGTCGAGGTCAATGCGTAACCAACGTCATTGACAGCAGACGTGTGTTCACATCTGTGCTCATCATTGGGAATGTTACAGCGTCAAGGATGACCGTGAGTTCACTGGGTCTATGACATCATACCTCGGTGATGATCCAAACGCTACTAATGATGGTGGCATGTGTCGATGTTAGTGATGCCAGACGCTGTTGGACGTGATGTTATAACGTCCGTGTCGTATGTTTATTGTCTACTTCCTTCCTCGATGTCGCTAGTTATTTTTGATAATGATGACTAATTATGTTAATGTACGTGAAATAGTGTTAATAGTATTAAACAATAAAAGATGAATGAACGTAAACAGTGTAATTATGCATGTATGAACAGTTATGTTAGTGTACGTGAAACAATGTTAATAATATTAAATAATAAAAGATGAATGAATGTGAACAGTGTAATTATGCACGCATGAACAATTATGTTAGTAAACATGAATTATAGAATTAATTATAATTATCAACAGTACAATATATGCATGATAATGTGAATAAAAAAAAGAGGATGAAGTATGTGCATTTTAACTTGTTCCTGGATTTTGACAACATCACTACTAGTAAGATTAATAATTATTATGTATAGTGCTTTGTATGTATGTACGTTAATAATAATGATTGGCAGTATGTTTATGACATGATAATTGAATATTTAATGTTTTATGCATTTATCATATTTGGAACAATATTATTTTAGATTTGTGAATCACCAAAGTGATCAAATCTTTAGGATAATTAGTGCTAAATTGACTAGAATTTTTCATTCACTCACTCATAAAATTAATGCTATAAATGATTTTTATCCATGAGTAGATTAAAATTTATTATTATAAGAAATTTATGAATTACCCAAAGGTTAATTGATTGTTCTTATAATTAATGAATATGATCGTTTGGTAATGTAAATGCACTATTATTTTTACTTATTTATCCAAAGATAATAAATAATTTTAAGTAGTTTATGCATCATTACCTAATAATGTTAAATATTATTGGCATCATCATGATTATTTTGCGCATTGACGTATCACCCTAAGGAGAACATTAATGTACATTAATTGTTAACATAATCTTTCATCTGAATCTTTATAATATGTTAGTTTATTACTCAAAGCATTAATGTGAGGTGTGTATTTATTGTACTTTCTATCCCTATAGCTTTACATTCACAAGCTTCGTCTGTACCAATACTTAATGGGCTAAATTTTTCTGAACAAGTCCAATTTCACCTTGGTGTATTGGATCTTAATTTGACACTTCAAGTTGAGAAGCCTGCTACTATTACTGATACTAGTAGTAATGAAGAAAAGGCTCATTGTAAAGCTTAGGAAAAATCAAACAGACTGAGCTTGATGTTTATGTGAATAAGCATAGCAAACAACATTAAGCCAGCTCTTCCCAAAACTAAAAGTGCTAAAGAATTTATGAGTTTTGTGGAAAAATGCTCCCAAACAACTGATAAGTCTCTTGCTAGGACATTAATGGGTACTTTAACCATGAAATTTGATGGTTCTCATACTATACATGAACATGTCATTGAAATGATAAATATTGCAGCAAAACTTAAGCCTCTAGGAATGGAAATGGATGAAAATTCCTAGTACAATTCATTTTGAACTCTTTACCTTCTAAGTATTGTCTGTTCCAAATGAGCTATAATGCCATGAAAGACAAATGGCATGTGCATAAATTGCACAGTATGTTGGCTCATGAGGAAACAAGACTTCAGAATTAAGGAAATCATTCCATCCATTTACGAAATATCAAGGAGCTAGTAAGAAAGTACATAAGAAACATGGAAAGAGGAAAGGAACGCTGAGCACCAATGAGTCCTTCGTTAAGATCTAGAAGAAGGCAAACAATAACAAATGTCATTTTTGTGGAAAATCTGGACATTTCCAAAAGGACTGTCCATGACGTAAGACTTGGTTAGAAAAGAAAGGTAAGCTTAAGACTTATGTATGTTTTGAATCAAATTTAACTAAAGTTCCATGTAATACTTGGTGGATTGATTCTAAATGTACAACTTATATTCCTAATACTATACAGGGATTCCTTACGATCCAAACCACAAACCCAAATGAGAAGTTTGTTTTCAAGGGGAATAGATTAAAGATTCCAGTGGAAGCAGTCTGGACTTACCGTTTAATCCTGAATACTAAACAACATTTAGATTTATTTGAAACTCTTTATGTACCTAATATTTCTAAGAATTTGATTATCTAAACTTGATGTTACTGGATACTCTTTTAAGTTTAGTAATAGATGTTTCAGTTTGTTTAAGCATACTAATATGATTAGATCGGTATACTTTGTGATGGTCTATATAAATTGAATCTTAATAATTTATATGCTAAAACTCTTATGACCCTGCATCATAAAGTTGGAATTAAACGTAGTTTAGTGAATGAATATTCTGCTTACTTATGGCATAAGGGTTTGGGTCATATTTCCAAGGAAAGAATGGAAAGATTAGTAAAAAATGGTATTCTTCTAGATTTGGATGTTACTGATCTCAATATTTGTGTGGATTGGATTAAGGGAAAGCAAACAAAACACACAAAAAAAGGTTCCACGAGAAGCATTGAGCTTCTCAAAATTGTACACACTGATATATGTGGACCTTTTGACGTTAATTCTTTTGGTAAAGAAAAATACTTTATCACCTTTATTGATGATTATTCATGTTACGGATATGTCTATCTACTACATGAGAAATCTCAAGCAGTGAATGCCTTAGAAATTTATACAACTAAAGTTGAAAGGCAACCAGATAGAAAAGTAAAAATTGTTAGGTTTGAGAGAGATGGTGAGTATTACGGAAGATATGATGAAACTAGACAACATCTTAGTCCGTTTGCTAAATTCCTAGAAAAGTATGGCATATGTGCTCAATACACAATGCCAGATATACCACAATAAAATGTTATATCAGAAAGGTGTAGTTAAACATTAATGGACATGGTTAAAAGTATATTAAGTAATGCATCTTTACCCTTATCATTATGGATGTATACCTTAAAAAATGTCATATATTTGTTAAATAGAGTTCCTAGTAAGGCAGTTCTCAAGACACCTTTTAAACTATGGAATGGTAGGAAACCTAGTTTAAGGCACCTGCATGTCTGAGGTTGCCAAGCAAAAATAAGAATTTATAATCCATAAGAAAAGAAACTAGATGGTCTTTGGCTTTTCTTGTTATCTGAGAAAGATAGAGGGATCGAGAGCAGCGTAGGCCGGAGCGCAGCCGCCGTCCCCCTTTTCCTAGACGGTGATCTTCTCCGTTTTGGATGGAGATATTCCAAGTTTTTGAGACTTTGGTTTTCTGTTGGAGTTGGTTTTGCCTCAACTTCGTTGCTCCTAGTTACTTTGATTCTGAGTTGGGTACTGGGCTGCGCTCTCCATGTCTTCCGTGGAAACTCCAAGCTATCTGATCTTTCCGGGTCCTTGTTATTTGGTTTTTCGCCTTGGTTTTTCTGCTCTTCGAGTTCAGGTTTTCGGGTTCAAAGTCTATTTACGGTGTTAAAACTTCGTAGTTTCTGTTTCTTTGTTCTTTTCTCTTTGTCATTCCATTAGTGGCTCTATACCTGATTAGAATGCTTCTGCTATTCTTGGTTAATCATGATTTTCTTTTGAATAAGTTGTTCTTTCTCAAAGACCTTTTTCTGTTTTTTTGTCTTTCCTTTCCTTCTTTCTTGTGATGGTTTTTAGCTTTTCGGATTTATCTTTCCTTTAAACATAAAGAGCTATGATTTGAGACAATTTTCTTCTGCTTTGGTTACTCTATTTTCAGCAGTCATTCCCTTCTCTTTCTGGAATTTGTGATGCTTTAAGAGAAAAATAAAAGAGGGAAGACGGGCATAGTTTGTGTTTGATTAAATGCCTAAATGAAAGCTTTTAATTCCACCATGGAAAGCTGCCGCCTCTGTTGATATTTTCAAGGGCCAAATGTGTTTTTCTATAGCTTCTCTAGAGGCTCAAATGGAAATATGGAGGTGCTTTTAGCTTGTTTGCTTAACACTTGTATGTCTTAATTGTTTCGGTTAGCTCAACAAAAGGAGTTTCCCTCGGGTTTCCGGAAGTTGGCAATGCTTTTTTTTAGGTTTTCAAGCAACAGGATATAGAATTGGAGGAGCATATGTTTGCAAGTGTACAGAGTTCGTTATTAGGTTTTATTTCTGGACTCTCCACAATACTAGGGTTTTTGCAAATGCATCTTCAACATATGGGTAAGTTTGAAATACCCAGGTAAGTTATTCAATCAACTTTTTGAGTGTTGTACATGGATTAATTTTGTTCAATGTCAAATGGGTTTAGTGTTTTTCACTTGATTTTGCTCAATTTTTGCTCCAAAATTCCCATACCAAGTACGCTTTTTACTCTCAATTCTGTCTTTTGCTCAATTTTACCTATGAGAGTATGGTTCAACTAGGTTTTGGATTTGGGCTAGTTGCATCAATTATCTAGGATTTTGATCATAAGGGTTGAACGATTTTTATCATTTCACGTTTCGATGTGGTTTGGGACCTCATAGCCCTTCTAGTATTAGAATTATGAGTTGTGGATTGTGATTGTGCTGCTCATTTTGGAAGTGCTATTGTACTTCTTACTGGTCTTGTTTCGATGCCGTCAATTTGTGCCATTGGGGGATAAGTAAAGTGTAGGATGGATGGGCTATGCTATAATAGCAGATTTGTTTTTTGTCTTTAGTTTGCTATGACTTTGTGTCATTTGATGTCATCACTATGCTCCTTATTAGTAAACAAAATGAGATGTTGGTATTAGACTTGTTATTTCTTTGTGTTTTTGTCTTGGATTTTGGCAATTCTGTGCAGCACCAGGGTTTGCTCAGCATCCTCCTCAACAAGACCAATCTTTTCTCCATCTATTGAACAGCCAAACAGAGAAGTTTCTTCTTACCTTTTATTGTTCTTTTTAGTTCTTGTTTCATATTTTCTTTGGTTCTATTTTATTTTATTTATTTCCTTATTTCATTCTTATTAAGTATTTATTATTAGTATCATTCGTATTATTATTTATTTGTTTTTACGCATTTATGAATTTATTTTTATGTATTTATTTATTTTAGTTTTATTTATTTACTCTTTTAACCTGCATTACCTATTTGTATTTTTTTGTATTATTTTTATACTACTTTTTTCTTCATGTCATAATCGCCTGTGAGTCTACCGAAAACAGCCTCTCTACTCTGTAGGGGTAAGGCTGCGTACTATCAGACCTCCCCAGACCCTACTTTATTGCAAAATTTCGGACTGGGTGATGATGATAATGAGGTTATACGAGAGAAGGGGGAGCAATGGAGTACATATCAATAATGATCTATCTTCACAATAGACTGAAGATGCTTAAATTCCTCTTCTTGATGTCTTCATAGTTCACCAGACTCTGAATACACTCCCTCTAGAGTTTAGTAATCTAGTGATGACATATTACTTATTAGATGAGGAATGGATCTTCAATGCTTTGATTACCCATTGCGTTGGTAAGAAGGAGAAACTCAAGCTTGCTACTCCTACAATCCTCGAAACAACTAAAGGGAAGGCAAAGGTAAAATCTACTAAGACCAAAGGTAAAAAGTCTAAATCTTCTCTACATGCTGATGTTGTTCAATCAAGTACTGGTAAAGGTCCTGCAGACATAAAGAAGTCAGCAATATAAGGTTTAGAAGGAAAGATTGAGACCATTAGGCTACTCCTTGGCTTGTTAATTAATGAATATAATTTGTGATAGTCGCATTAAGTACTGTAGGAATAGCAAGCTTGAGTTTCTCCTCTTCAACAATGCAATAGGCAATCAAAGTACTGAAGTCCCATTCCTCATACTGCGAATAATATGTATCACCGGATTACTTAACTCTGAAGGGAGTCTATTCAGAGTCTGATGAGCTATGAAGACATCAGGAAGAGAAATGTTTAACTTCTTTAGTCTACTATGAAGATGTATCATTCTTGATATGTACTCCTTTACTCCCCCTTCTCCCGTATAACTTATGGAGAATAATTCTTTATTCAATGCACTTGTCTCAACAATAGGTGAGACCGTGTACCTCTGGGAGACATTGCCAAGAAATTACTTCTCTATGTCTATGTCCAGAAGTCTACTAAGCAGATGGTTAGGAATTGATCTCTTAATGGTTATGAGACATAATTTGTTAGACCGATCTTAGACTTCATAGGCTGCTTTATGAGCTCTCATAAATGTAGGTGGTGATGTCCTATGTATCTGTATGGCCATACCAACCTCAGCTATTTTCATAGCATTCAATACATCCTGTGTCCATTTCTTTATATTGAAACAGGTTAGAGTTTCAATTGTGACACTGATTTTATTGACCGAAAAGGTGACTTTAAAGAGATAATGTTTAGATCAACTCAAATGTAGGATAACAACGATACTCAAAGCCATTAAACAGTATTTTTACTGAAAATCCGATCACACATATTATGAAACACCTTTGGGCTGAATACATAATATATGCAATTAGATCTCCACATAAAAGCGATCGGAGTACAAATCATCAACTCTTATGACACTACCACCTTTGGGTGAATAGATCACTTGAGCAACAACTTTTCTCTATCTTATGCCTTTACGATCATCTCAAAATGTTATGTAAGGCCAACACTTTTGGCCAGAATAGACATCCCCTTACATGCAAGCAGAACAATTCAAAATACTGACTCGGAAGGACACTTTGGTGACTACATCCTCATCAGCACTCAAAAAGTTCACAAACACAAGGGATACATCTTTATGTTATCTTCATATTCTTTATGAGCATATGGTATGTGACAATTTAACTTCAATAAATGCAAAAACTTGAATGCAGAGTCTCATTATCACACACTAGTGCTGAAGACATTATTTGAAAACTTCATTAAGATTTTTGTAAAAGAAAAATCTCAGTAAAGTGACTATCGTGCATTACTGGACATCGAACCGACCGTCCAAGATACAAGAACCTCATGTCTCTCCTTTATAGTAAGTTCTTTGCAAGAAAATTTACTAAAAATGACTTCAGAATGTCTTAATTTCTTTTTTGATTAACCATCATGCAATCCCGAACCCTGAAAATGAGAACCGATATACAAAAATTTGAAGTATCTCTCTCATGTGATGTCCGAAGCATGAAAATTTACTCGAAATCAGATTTAGAACACCTTAATTCTTTTTTTGGAGATAAACTTTAATTTATTACTAATGTAATAAACATAGGAAAATAGAAATTTTCACTTTATGAATTTTCCGAACTCAAAAACTAACCCAAAATACCCCGGGGCACCCTTACGGGAAATTTGAAAATTTTGTGCTTTTTTGTTGTATTGTGGATGTGTCCGTATGGGCTGATGTGTCGCTAGCTCACAACCAACCATGTGTCACCCTCCTGTCTGGCACATGCGACGCACGCGCCAAACGTACCGCTCCAACGGGTGGTACACGCACCCGTTGTCTTTCGATGACTCGCCGGAAAATGACAATTTTTGACTAGTTTAGGGATCGTTTTTTCACTTCTAGAGCTTATTTTCAAACCGTTTCTTAAGATTAAACACGTGTATACTACTTTTATGCAATAAAAAGCAAGAAAAAAATCGAGAAGTGGAAGTTAACTATCTGAAAATTTTATGGAGAAAAAAACTAAAAATTTTTCGTTTTTAACCACCCGATCACGTCACCGCTCTGATACCATATGTAATACGTAACGGTACCTTAATTACGTACCCCGGATCGAACATAAAAGAGCAAAAAATGGAGAAATGCAAAATGAACCTGATTTCAGTTCTATCTACTTTTTAAGAAAATGACAAAATTATCCGTAAGGCAAAAATGTCTAGCATGATCCAAATGCAAAAGAATCACACGTTGCAACGAAAGTGCAGGGATGAACCATCCCTTTACTCTCTTCTATTCTGGGGATCAGATCCATATCCTCCGTCCGGTAGATCATTTCCCATCAATGGTTGGATTAACGCTAATATAGGAACAAGAAAATCCAAAAAGCATGGAAACTAATATTCGATTGGAATTCCCCTATTTGCGATTAGGTTAGGATATTTTTACTCGACATACATTAAATAATCTCAACTTGTGATGGTCTTGGCGCTTTCATGGGAATTGAATAAGCAAGACAATTGCTCTACACTTCCACATGGACACGACGGTCGTTACAGAAATTCACAGCTAAGCACCTGTATTTCAGAGAAGTTGACGGATTCTAGATAGTCACTAATTCCCAACGCAGAAACAAAAGACGATGAGGGAGGGAGGGATTTCAAACAAAGGCTAAACAAAACGCAACAGGTGGGATCGTTTTGTTAACATGTTTAAGTTAAGAAATGTTTATTTAAAAAAGGCAAATCCTACGTTTATAAATAAAATTCAGTTTTGATAAAATTTAAAATTAAGGATATAATTGTTCATTTTAAAATGTTATATTTAAATTTACCGGTCCAAAAGAAAAAGTTAGGATTAAAAGTGACTCTTTTACTTAAAAAAAGAGAATATTAACATCCAATTCCTTTTTCATGTTTTTTATTGTTGCCCACGACCGTAATTGACATTGAAGGCATAAAAACGAGAAACAAAAAGAACTATTGTACTCACCAATTAATGACACCAGCGATAAAGAAAAGTAGCAAAGGCAACAAAACTAGGAGTCAGCCATCTCCATTAATGAAGAAAATGATCAATAGAACATGTGTTGAGGATAGTTTTCACTTTGGCAATAATAATTTCCTATTTTCACAACTTGATGCCACAATCAGAGAAGACATAAAATTTTCCCTATTATTATTGTTGAAAAATAAGAAAATGCAACAATTTCAAAATAAACATGATTTAGTAATTGTTTTCTTCTTTTTATCAACCAAAATAAAAAATAAAGGAAAAACAGAAATAAAAAGACCCTTATCTTTCTTTAAAAAATAGCAAATTAGTATATAAAGAGATAGGTAAATTCACTTAATTAGTTTTACGTAAAGGCATATGTTTCAGTTAAAGATGGTAAATCGACTGGAGTCAACTGACAAAAGCTTGAGTTTAGTTCCAAGTCAAGTCTATGTTCGAAATGGACAACCCAATTTGAATCGAATAAGCTAAATTAATTAGTAAAAGCCTTTTTTTGTGATTTTTTCCGAAACCTAATCAAGGTTTAGATTGCCTAATCAATTAGGCTAGACCTTGGATTAGATCCAAGGTCAAATAAAAAAATAAAACCCGGCTTGATCTATTGCAAACCATAAGGTAACTAAAATGACCAAAGACAAAATAATATCAATAGCAAAGATAACTTTTTTACATTTTTTTACAAAATTTGATCAGGTTCAAGCTGCATAATCAATTAGGCAAAACTTTGAATTAGATCTAAGTCAAGATAAAAAATTAAAAGCCAATAAAATCCATTGCAAACCATAAGGTCACTAAAATGGCTAAAGACAAAATAATAATAAAATTTGGCTCTCTAAGTTTTCAATGTCCCCGTGAATGATTCACATCAAAATTTACATAAAATGAGATGCCAAAGGCATTTTTATTATACACTTTGATAATGCATTTTAGTTTCAGGCAAGCAAGCTTAGTTAAAAATAATAATTGGGTATGTAAATTTAAATGAATAAATCACCTTATTAATATTTACTTTGTTTTCTATATTAATTACTTTAGAAGCAAAGCAACACTTTCAAGAAAGTCATCAAGTAATCAACATCCAGACCAAGAAAAAAAATGGATACTAATCATCACCAACCGAAAAGAAAATAAAAATGAAATAGACTATAAAATTTATTTTTTGCCTTAATATATAATAGAAACTATATTTCTAAAACTCTTTTTTTTCAAATATTTAATTATTTATCATAAATTGGGAATATTTAAAGTTGAGAAGTTTGAGCTTCAATTCACACATTATATAAAGTTGAAGGTTTCGTTAACTCTAAGGTTGGCAATTAGTCCGGACTTAGTCTTATCTAACCTAGCTCAGCTCAAAGTCAGCAAACCAAGTTCAAGTTGATTGAACCTCAAGTTTGATTTTTTAGGCTTGATTAAGTCTCAGGCATGCCTTGAGTCCGGACTGTCTAGACTAAAGGCACGACAATGACAAAAAATATCATTTTAAAATTTTTTTGAAACAATAATTAGTCTGGGTCGCCTTGCGCTCCTTGGGCTAGGGCACAGGCAGCTCTAGCCCCAAAAGTCCCAGACCTAATTGAAGGTAGCAATTGAGCTTAGATTAAGGTGTTTTTAATTGACCCAGATTTAGAATTATCAGAGACTCAACTCTTTTAAATAAAATGACATCATTTTAATAAAAAAAATTAAGCCTTCGGTCAGTCTGGGTCTGAGTAGTTCAGACCTAATCTAAATAAAAAAGATGTTATTTTATACTTTTAATTTAAAAAATTATTTTAAAAATTGATTGCCGGTGTCATTCCTAGACCGGGTTCAAATCCTTTATTCTTATTATTCTGTTCCAATCTTGTTTCGCGTTTAATACGATGTCATTTTGTAGTAAAAACAATGTCACACTATGTGCATAACCTATAATCCGACGTCATATCAAACACGAAACAAGATTAAAACAGAACTATTAGAACAAAAGATTTGGTAATTAGCCAGGCTCATTACCATCCCTTGATTTAAAGTTTTAACTCATACAAAAATTGCAGAATCCGGATGGAAAAGAAACCCTAAAATCCGATCCAATCAAAATATTCTAATTAAAAAAATACAAATACAACAAAAAATTTTGATCGAAGATGCGAAATCGGATTGACGATAAGCTTCAAGACACCAAAGAGCCTCTGTCACTGTTAGCGTAAAACAATGAATGAAGAGAATCTATGCTTTTGCTCCAAGAAGTAACACCTCTCTTCTTCGACTCTCTCCTCTCTCCTTAGCGGCGGCTAGGGTTTGCACCTACTTCTTCTTCTCCTCGTCCTCGTTATCTGCACCTTCTCCGTCGTACACTCAGCCGACTTCCGTCGCCGCAGCCATGCCGGGAGTTGATCCGCAGGACGTGGAGTGGCCAGCGAACAGAGTGAGGGACACTTTCTTTAAGTTCTTTGAGGACAATAAGCACGTTAATTGGAAATCGAGTCCTGTTGTTCCTGTTAATGACCCAACTCTGCTTTTTGCAAATGCTGGTAATATGTCATTTATTTTCTTTTTCCCCGTGTTTTTTCGTGATTCAAATTTCTGTTTAATGTGTGATTAAATGAAATGATCATGAAGTGCGGTGCTTTTAGGTATGAACCAGTTCAAGCCAATATTCTTGGGAACTGTTGACCCGAACACTCAGTTAAGCAAGCTTACTAGAGCTTGCAATACTCAAAAGTGCATTCGCGCTGGTGGAAAGCACAATGATCTTGATGATGTTGGTAAGGACACTTATCACCATACATTCTTTGAGATGTTGGGAAATTGGTCGTTTGGTGATTATTTCAAGAACGAGGCAATTGAATGGGCTTGGGAACTTCTGACTAAGGTGATTATTTTGTATAGCTAATTTGCTTACTTCTGTTTTCTCTGAGGTATTTGTTACCTCTGGTATTTTAATCAAAGCTAATGCCTTGGGTTGTTGACGCCTAGGTGTATAAATTGCCATCTGATCGGTTCTATGCTACTTATTTTGGTGGTGATGAGAAAGCTGGTCTTGCTCCTGATACTGAGGCAAGAGATATATGGCTCAAATTTTTGCCACCTAAACGGGTTCTGCCATTTGGTTGTAAGGTATGGTTCTTTGATGTTTTGAATTTACTTATATTTTCTTGTTATGATGATTCTTTTTATAGCTATCTTTTTTGATCATTATTAATGCTGAAGAAAGTAGCCACCAGAAGCTTCTTTTAATATGGTTGTAGGATACTGTTTTGGTAATTTATGCAAGAAGCCTATTTTGTTTGACATCTTGGTTATTTTTGTGTTACATTTAAGATGATCACTATTGTTCTTGTATACTGTGCATAATAAAGTCATAGTTATTTATTTTCACTTTTCTTGGGCATATTCTTTCAATAGGACAATTTTTGGGAGATGGGAGACACTGGTCCTTGTGGACCTTGCACAGAAATTCATTTCGACAGAATTGGTAATCGTGATGCTGCACTATTGGTTAATAACGATGATCCTACAGTTATTGAGATATGGAACCTTGTCTTTATTCAGGTAATATTCCTTGATAATGTCTATAATTTATAGCATCATTATTCTTAAATTGTACCAATGCACCAGATTTGGTGTCAATTAATTGATAGAAAGACTTTGATTTAATTGAACCATTTCTTTTAGGTTGAGAATTTGTGGCCTTAGCAGGATTTAGCTACCCTGAACTACTATAATTTACTATTCGTTTTTATATTATTATGCAGTTCAATAGGGAAAGTGATGGTAGTTTGAAATCTCTGCCTGCAAAGCATGTTGATACTGGAATGGGCTTTGAAAGATTGACTTCTGTACTTCAGAATAAAATGAGCAATTATGACACTGATGTATTCATGCCAATTTTTGATGCTATCCAGCAGGTAACGTCATGAGACTTTTTTTTTTTAATCTTTGCGCCGTTTCTCTATTTTCATGTTTTGTGTTGGTGATATGAAATAATGACTGAATTGAAGGTTATTGAATAAGTTTAAACATGTTCAAAAAAAATACCATGTAAGGTTCTTATGGAATTACTCACTGTACCTTTTCTAGCATTGCTCATTTGACAATCATTACATATTCTGATTTGGAAAATTTGACTAATACCTTGACAACAGTTTTGGGTTTGTCTTTTCCCCTTTTTTATTTCACAGTAAATTCTTTTGTTTATCTTCCTGATAAAATGCTATGACAATTGTTACGTAGTGTTTGAATGGTCTAAAAGGCTCTCTGATTTTTTTTCAATAAATATTCATATTTAACCTATTAGCAAAATGTTGACTTATTTGGTTGCATGATAACTGTAATTTCTGAAACTGTAGGTAACAGGGGCACGACCTTATACTGGAAAAGTTGGATCTGATGATGTAGATGGCGTTGACATGGCTTATAGGGTTGTTGCTGACCATATTAGGACCTTATCATTTGCAATTGCTGATGGTTCTTGTCCAGGTAGTTAAAGGTCTAATATTGGGTGTACTTCAGCCCTTATTTGTTCTTATGGTTTCAAATAAATAAGCAAGCTTATATCTTCTCATGTGCATGTGTATACTTTGCAGTTATATGTGTTAAATGTACTTCTTTTGTGTAGGCAATGAGGGTCGTGAGTATGTTTTAAGGCGTATCCTTCGTCGAGCTGTTCGGTATGGAAGTGAGGTTCTAAAAGCTCAAGAAGGATTTTTTAATGGGTAAGAAAGAGAATTCATTTTTTGACGCTTATTAATGGAGGTCAAACTTGTGGTGATTTTTGCATTTACTTTTATCAAGTTGCCTTCATTTCTTTGAGGTTTCTACTTTACTCTCTCTGTGAAAGATTGTCATCTTGTGACCATCAGTGCTTATATATTTTAACTATAGGTTTTTTTAGTTATTGCTTGACATTAATGCTTGTACGGGTGTAGGCTTGTTAGCGTTGTTGTAAGAGCTCTGGGTGATATTTTCCCAGAGCTTAAACAGAATGAAAAACACATCAAGGAAACAATTGCAGCAGAGGAAGCAAGTTTTGGCAAGACTTTACTCAAGGTATGCCCAAATATTGAACATCCAATTTATCAGTTTATAGTCTAGCAAGAATCTTATTGTTCTTTTGTGGATAATGGTTTTTGTTGGTTCTACTGCTTGGTTGTATTAGCATGTTTTGTCAAAGATTAAGGTTGCAATTCTCACAAATGTTCGTGTTAAAGACGATATTAGAGAATGTCAATTTAGGGCTTGATACAATCTCAAGACCCTTGTAGCCTTTATATAATAGTAAGAACCAATTATACAAGGGAAGTACCAATTACACATGGAAAGTTGATTTTAGGAATAAATAGGAAATCATATAGATCTAACTTCCCTAACATAGATCTAGTTTTCCTAATGCTTTCCCTCAAGCTGGAGCATACATATCATAAGCTTCAAGCTTGTTACATAGATATTTCACTTGAGACCCTTCCAAAAGTTGGCCTTCTGACTTGACATATGGTGTCTCAATCAATTCTTCTTGAAGCTTTTCACGAGCAAAGTGATAATTCACCTCAATATGTTCGGTTCTCTTATGGAAGACTAGATTAAAAGTAATATGAAGACGATGGTGATGACTGTGAATCTTTTAGTCGTACTTCATGATGAGCATGTTCAATGTAAACTTGCAAATTAAGATGAGATAGATGTTTCAAAGGAGTAGGATTAGGGTCAAGAGCAAGTTCAGAAGTGGTAGAATTAGGATCTGGGTTAACATGGTTGGGAGTTGTTTGGGAAGGGATGAAGGGAATTGGCAGAACCGCATCATTGTCAATAGAGATGTACTGAGCATTATGTTTCTTCAAAGAATGTAACACCAACAGGCACAAAAAATTGATTCAAAAGAAGGGCTGAAACATTTGTACCCTTTTTTGCAAATGAGAGTATTTGAGAGAAATGCACTTTATAGCTTTTAGGTCTAATTTATTTGTGCCAGTCTGAAGTTGATGAAGAAAACAAACACAATTGAATACTTGAGGATTAATAGAAAAAATGATATTGGTAGGGAAAGAGGGTAGAGAATGGAATTTTACCTGTCAACATAAGAATTGACATTCGATAAGAAAACATGCAGTGAGTACAACATCTCCTCCAAACTTTGGGGTACATTCATGTGGATTAACAGGGTACAAGCTATTTTGACAATGTGTTGGATTTTTCTCTCAACTACCCCTTTCTGTTGAGGAGTGTGTGGGTGGTAATATTGATGTTGAATAACCTATTGTTGCGAGTAGATGGAGAATGAATTGGAGAAATATGTTGTAGCATTATCGCTAGAAAGAATATTGATTCGGGTATTAAACTGATTTTGAATTTCAACATAGAAAGAACAAAAAATAGAGAATAACTCTAAATGATCTTTCATTAGATATAACCAAGTTATTTGAGAGAAATCATCAATAATAATTATGAAATATTGAATCCGACTTGGATTTGACACAACTTGGACCCCAAATATTTGTATGGACTAACATAAAAGGTTTCTCCTTTTATTGACTCAGGGAAAAAAATGAAATACAATGATTTTTTCTAAGTTGACATACTCATAGTATGTATGACGAGTTTGTTGACTAACGAATGCCAGTAACACTACTAATGGTGCTTCAAAACATATGAAAGACTATACTAATGACAAGTTACCCAGGTTCGGGTTGGATTTAACATAAAACAAGACCAGAACCCCTTTCACAATGAAAAGGCGAGCTAATCAATCAGACTGTTGCCGTCGGTGGTCATCAGAGGGCGTTGTGTGATGCCCACGTGGACAATTTTGCGGTGACACCTCCGGTGCTGTGCTGATTGCCGACTCCTAATTGCTTTTGTGTGTTTGATCTTTGGTTTTAATGGGTGGAGATAAGAGTTTTGGACATGTCATAAGGTTTTAGGGTTTTATGGTAAGGGAGGTAAAGAGGTTTTGATGATCTGGGATTAA
This sequence comes from Erythroxylum baracoense, assembly GCA_025629805.1. Classification (NCBI taxonomy): domain Eukaryota; kingdom Viridiplantae; phylum Streptophyta; class Magnoliopsida; order Malpighiales; family Erythroxylaceae; genus Erythroxylum; species Erythroxylum baracoense. The sequence goes on along the minus strand of JAOTAY010000144.1, from coordinate 183,076 downwards.
ACTTGCTTTGATACTATTTTAACCATAATATTAGATAATGTCAATTGAGGCTTGATATAATCTCAAGACCCTTGTAGCCTTTATATGATAGCAAGAACCAATTACATAATGGTAGTGCCAATTGCACATGGAAAGTTGATGTTAGGAATAAATACTAAATCATATAGATCTAACTTCTTCTAAATAAATTTGACTTTTCCTAATAGTTTGGTTATATAAATTTAGCTCCATTACCAAACAAGGGATACATATAGTTTATCATAAGGCAATGCTTGCATCACATTTTTTCTTTTTCTTTCTCTCATTTTCATTTTAATTCATCCAACATATATCTCATCATTGCTTAGCAATAAAATGAGACCTTTTATATTGTCAGTGTCCTCTAAAATTTCCTTTGTTGTATGTTTGGACTTATGCTTTAAAGGGTGTGATTCATTCTGTATTAGTTTCTTGAAACTTATGTTTATGTCTATTCTATTATTGGTACTGTTAATCAATTCATTCTCAACATATTTCAGGGGATTGAAAAATTTAACAAAGCTGCTCAGGAGGTCAAGGGGAAAGTGTTGAGTGGGCAGGCAAGCTCATTTTTGAGAATACTTACTTTGGATACAAAGTTGTTTTCATTTGTGATGTACCAAAACTCTGATCTTAATATAAAAAATTAAGTAAAAAGATTTGAAAAATATGGGGATTCTTATTGAAATTATGAATTTTATGATTTTGAAGAATTATTCTCCATTGTTTTGAAACTGTTAGTTTGATTTATGAAATCTTGAAATGAATTGTACTAGATTGTAGCCTTATATTGAAATGTAGTTGGTATTGAAAGAGTAATCGGCATTAGCTCTTGGTAATTAATAGTTAGTGCAGAAAAATAAATTCAATAGGAAAAGCAGTTTTTGAAGATAAGAGTAATTACGGAATTACGGAATACAAACTTTGGCTTGATCAGATTAAGGAAGTGAGAGGTAACAAAGCAAAGGTTTCTTTTCTTTGTTTCTCTTCTATCTAGATTAATGATGTCTAGAGAAGTAGGAGCAATTCACGAATATGAGTTTTGGATCTTTTTCTCTCTATGTTGGGTTCTTGTGAAGCCAGGTCAATTTCAAAGACATTGAACTGTCCTTCCAATTCCCACTAAAGAGCTGTCCCTAATTTACTTTAAATAATTTCTTCTAAGTCAAGATGCCTTGGATAGAAGGAACTTCCATTGGTTTTACCTTTCCATATTTGACTGTCATTTTCTTGGTTGCAGGATGCATTTGTTTTGTGGGACACCTATGGATTTCCTTTAGATCTGACTCAGGTGCTAAAATTGCTATTTTTTAATACATTTTCTCTTGTGATTATGCATCCTAATTTTTCTTTGTCAATAGTTGATGGCAGAAGAAAGAGGATTACGAGTTGATGTTGAGGGTTTCAATAAGGCCATGGATGAGGCAAGGGAAAGATCAAGAAGCGCTCAAAGTAAGGTATGCCATCAATAGCAGATTAAGGTGAAAACTTTGAAAACAAAAATACAGATGTAGGTAGCATTATGTACCTGACCTACTAAAATCCCAGAAGATCAAACTTCACATTGATGTAGCTGCTATATGGCCTTTTCCTCCTCTTTTGCTCACAGCATTGTTTGGCAGCAAGTTGGTGGTGCTGTTGTCATGGATGCTGATGCAACATCTGCTTTGCATAAGAAGGGAGTTTCTACTACGGATGATTCCTACAAATATACTTGGTTCCAGGTTCGTTTGCCTTTTTCCCATATGTTCTCCATTTGTTTGCAGAACTGTTACTTCTTTTCTACTGCATTTGAGCCTGAGGACTTTAAATGTTGTCAAGTTGGATATATTTATACTCTGATTTGTGACTTTATGATAATAAAACATCTGAAGCATATAGAAATTATTTTACCTTTCCTAATTTAAACATTCAAAGTGTGTTAATGAACATGGTATCTGTTTTCCATTTTGATCTTAAAATTTTGGTTGAAATGAATTCCTACAAGTAATATTCTTTCTCCTTTTTTTTTCCCCCATTTTCATCATTTCCTTCTTAAAGATAATATCGGCATGTAAACAATTTGGGATGACATATTCGACACAATGCATGACAATAAGACTTCGTATAGACGTGAATCAGCATATAGAACCTTATTGGTACTCATTTATGGTTTCATTGATATGTTTGGTAAATTCAAAGCTGATAACACCAAATTTGCTATCTAAATGAGTGTCACAAAAGCTCCACGAAATATGATCTTTTTTCATGTATTTTCTTCTTTTAAGAATACACCGGCTGATCCAAATGAGATCTTTTGCCTGCTTTCCTTTTTCTTGTGAGTTCTCTTTTCAGAACCATGAAAGTGTAATAAAGGCCATCTATACTGGTTCTGAGTTTGTGGGAAGTGTTGCTACTGGCGATGAAGTTGGTGTGGTTCTGGAGTCTACCAATTTCTATGCTGAGCAGGGTGGTCAGGTAATGCCATTGCAATTGGTAGTTCACCTTGATAATGCCTTTTGACATACTTGAGACATGCATCAGTGCATTCAATTGTGTGCTGAGATAGAGACATTTTGTCTTTTTTCATGTTAGTTTATATCAAGACTAAGCATTTAGTAAGTTGTCCAGGTGCTGTCACAGTGTATGTTCTTTTCCTATATTGTTCCTTTGTAACGTCTCCAAGCTTTCTGATTGTAGATTTTTGATACTGGACTACTTGAGGGCTCCTTTGGATCATTTCAAGTGGGCAATGTCCAAACTTTTGGGGGATTTATTGTACACATTGGTATCCTAAATGGAAATACTGGTAGACTTTCTGTGGGTGATAAAGTTACCTGCAAGGTGAAAACATAATCTCTCTATCTTTGAGCTCGCATTATATCCTTTTTTTTGTGGTAAGAATTCTGTGCTCCTAATGACTAGTGCAGGTTGATTATGACCGGCGTAAATTTATTGCTCCTAACCATACCTGTACACACATGTTGAACTTTGCTCTCAGGGTATGTTATTGTGCAATTTTACAATGAAATGATAAACTTATATATATATATATCTCAAAGTGTTGCATCTTAAGATGTTCTTCAAAACATAAATGTAGGAAGTGCTTGGTAATCATGTTGATCAAAAGGGATCAATTGTTCTTCCTGAAAAACTACGATTTGATTTTTCTCATGGTAAGTTTGATTTATCTACTCTGTTTTAGAATGTTTGTTTAACTCTGTCTATCTTTATGCATTGCTTCTGAAACACTAGTAACTTGTGTGTAGGCAAGCCAGTTGATCCTGAACTTCTGAGGAAAATCGAGTCCATTGTGAATGAACAGATCAAATCTGAATTAGATGTGTTTTCAAAAGAAGCAACACTTGCAGAAGCTTTGCGGATAAATGGTTTAAGAGCTGTTTTTGGAGAAGTAAGTGTGGGAAAGAATTTTCCTATATTCACATATATTGAATAGGAGTATACAACCATATATAAGACATTACAAGTAGGAATTTAAATCTGGAAAGTTATCTAAAGCCATCTAATGTAATCTCTTAATTTAAGGGATTTCAAACTTATCTTATCTTATCTATTTACAGCCTATCTATATCTAAGTATAATCTATTTACAGCTGTTTAGTATCTCAACACTCCCCCTCAAGCTGAGGAATAGATGTCTTCCATTCCCAGCTTGTATACAAGATAATGAAAACTTGAACTGTTTAGCCCCTTTGTTAAAACATCAGCTACTTGTTGTTTTGATGGAACATCGGACATACACACTAACCCTTCTTCTAAATTTTCTTTAATGAAATGTCTTTCAATCTCAATATGCTTTGTCCTATCGTTTTGTATAGGATTATGAGCAATGTTGATGGCTAACTTATTGTCACAATAGAGTTTCATAGGGCCGTCCCATTTGACTCTCAAATCATCTAGAATAATCTTCAGCCAGAGTAGTTCATACAATCCTTGAGCAATAGCCCTAACTTCTGATTCTGCAGATGACCTTGCCACCACATTCTGCTTCTTGCTCCTCCATGTTATCAAATTTCGTCCAAGAAACGTACAGTACCCTGTAGTTGATTTTCTATCCACTATGGAACCTGCATAGTCAGCATCGGTGTAAGCTTCTACAGCAAGAGTATTGTTTTTCTTGAACAAAATTCCTTTTCCTGGACTGCCTTTCAAGTAATGTAGCACTCTATAAGTAGCTTGAAGATGAGGCTCTCTTGGATCATGCATGAATTGACTGATCATGCTTTTCGAGTATGCTATGTCTAGCCGAGTGTGAGCAAGATATATGAGTCTATCAACTAGTCTTGGATACATCCTTCAATCAACAGCTGGCTCTTCTTTAGCTTCTCCCAATTTGTGGTTTGGATCCATTGGTGTGGAGACTGGCTTACAACCAATCTTCCCTGTTTCTACCAACAAATCAGTCACATACTTCTGTTGAGATATAAAAATCCCTTGTGTGGAATATGC
>JAOTAY010000144.1:142793-178510 GCA_025629805.1 Erythroxylum baracoense | reverse complement strand
GTGAAAGAGTTGAGATGTGGGTGTCATATGGTCTGTGGCACCCGAGTCTATTATCCAAGAATTGGTATGAAGATTTTTTGAGGCATTCATGCAAATAGGGAGAAAAGGCTTACCTGAAAGAGCCAAAGAACAAGTCTTAGAAGGTTTTTCAATAGTCCCAAACAAGCTTCTCGGCGTCTCGATTTCTTCACTATTTAATTCCATTGTTCCTGAATTTTCCTCAACTTTGGGCTAATCTACCATATGTGCTTCGGACCTTTGCTGGCCCCACGGTTTCCCCATTCTTGACTTGGTGGTTTACCGTGTATTTCCCAACATGTCTCCTTTGTGTGCCTCGGTTTCTTGTAGTGGGTGCACCAGAGGTTGTCCTTATTCTCCTTCCCCCGGTTTTCTCTACCAGAATGCTTAGATAGATCACTTTTTTCTTTGTCCTGATGATTAGTTTTTGCTAATAAGGCTGACCTGTCCATGGTTTGTGATTCAAGCATAACACTCCTTTGACTATCTTCTGCTCAAATCAACGAGACTGTCTCTTCTAGAGACGGAGTGTCCTCTTTTCCAAGGATTTGGATCCTGACCTGTTCAAATTCAGCATTCAGCCCAGCCAAAAAATCACACACATGGTCTTTTTCAATGAAGTTCTTCAAGATGACAGCATCCTCAGGGCATTTCATCTCAAAAATTCGATAATGATTGAGTTCTTGCCATAAATCCTGCAGCAAGTTTGCATATTCTGTGATAGATTTATCTCCTTGCTTAGCAGCTGCAGTTTTGATCTTGATTTCGTACATTTGAGCAGCATCACGAGCCTTCGAGTATGTGCGACGAATATCACGAGCCTTCGAGTATGTGCGACGAATGTAGTCCCAAATCTCCTTTGCAGTGACAAAAAACATGCATATGTCACTGATCATGGGATCCATAGAATCCCATAGCCAGGACATCGTCATGGAATCCTCCTCATCCCATGCTTTAAACTGGGTTATCCTTAGTCGGTTCTGTTCCAAGAAGATGACTAAGTCTCCCATTGCCCTTGAGGTATGTACGGACAAATTGAGACCATTTGAGAGAGTTCTTCCCATTAAGCCTATAGGAAGCCTGAATATTTTGTAAATCTCCAATTTTTTGAATGGTGCCGAATTCTTCTAGAGGGTTAGATCTGGTGGAGACAGAGGTTTGAGAGGTTAACATGATTAAGAAGAAGATATTGCAGTGAAGAAGAAGATACTGCAGCAATTAAGGCTACCCTAATGAGAATCACACAAGAGAGGTAGGGAGGAATGCAGCGATGAAGGCTAGAACACACAAGAGAAGAATAAAAAAATAGGGTTTCGGTAGTGCAGCAATGAAGGCTACTGAAAGGACAAATCCCAGAAAAAGAAGCCGTACGACTTTGATACCATGTGTGAAAGAATTTTCCTATATTCTCATATATTGAATAGGAGTATACAGCCATATATAGGTCATTACAAGTAGGAATTTAAATCTGGAAAGTTATCTAAAGCTATCTAATGTAATCCCTTAATTTAAGGGATTTCAAACTTATCTTATCTTATCTATTTACAGCCTATCTATATCTAAGTATAATCAATTTACAGCTGTTTAGTATCTCAACAGTAAGCTCTTGCCATTCATCTACTTGTTCCAAGAATGCATTTATATGTGACTTGTGATGCCAGTGTCTGCTGTGAATGATACAGGTCTATCCAGATCCAGTTAGAGTTGTGTCAATTGGCCGAAAAGTTGAGGACCTTCTTGCTGATCCAGAAAAGGAAGAATGGACATCAATCTCATCTGAACTTTGTGGAGGTTAATTCTCATCTTTGCTTTACATCTTGATTCTGCATTCTCTTTTCTTCCTAATTTTGAATGATGAAATATATGCTTTGTTTTTTATGAATATAAGGTACACATCTAACAAATACACGGGAAGCAAAGGCATTTGCTCTTTTGTCTGAGGAAGGAATTGCAAAAGGGGTTCGTAGAATCACTGCTGTCACAACTGATTGTGCTTTTGAGGCAATTGAATTGGCGCAATCACTTGAAATGGAAGTTGCTGAGGCATCAAAAGTGGAAGGAAGCCTGCTGGAAAAGGTCTGTATCTAATTGCTAAGTTACTTATCTCTGGATACGGGAAAATTTATCTTAAGGTTTGTATCTAATTGCTAAGTTACTTATCTCTGGATACGGGAAAATTTATCTTTCAATTTGATTTTTCTAAAAGTAGATTTGGCATGTAAGAAGGATTTTTGCTTGTTCCACTTTTTAGTATTCTGACTTTATTCTATACTGTCAGCTGTTTCTCACAGAGTGTTGTCCTTCACTCTTCAATTTGATATTGAGCACCAATTCCGTTTCTCTTAATTTTAGTCCTATTTGTTCAAGATACCTTCTCGGGTAGAACTTGGGCAATCACTAGGAGTTTGTTATGCAATTAGCATGAGGGGTTAATGAATGAAACACTTGTGTACTTTTAACCAATTATGTAGAAAAGTGATTTGAAAAGTAGTAATTACAGGGTTCCAGCCTGGCCATGCATAACCTTTGCTCAATTAATTATATTTTTGTTTCCATTCCCACGCCGATCTTAGCTTGTAGTTCTGTAATGCAGATGGAGACATCAAGATGTTTGGTTCTATTTTTCTTGAGCTACGTTGCTTTTCTTTTTTGCCTCAGCTACTCACATATAGAAGTATTGAGACTTGTTTGTAACTTTGTTTAGTGTAGAACTGTTTAATGGAAATAAGGTGGCAGAGGAAATTTATCATTATGTATTTTATGATCTCTGTGCCTTTATTGATGCTGTAAACATAGTAGTTATGTGGTTTTTGGTATTTTCTACATATGAATTTTCTCCATACTTTTATAAGTGACTGTATCTCTGATTTTGTTGATATGTTTTCATTTTACAGAAAGTGGCATCACTAAAAAGTCGTGTGGATGGGGCAAATATTCCAGCAGCCAGGAAAGCTGATATTAGGAATAAAATCGCTCTTCTTCAGGTATTTTGATAGGTCAAGAAAGAGACACCTTGTGACCCATTGTATTGCAACATGATTTTGCTCCTCCGAAAGTTTTGTGAGTGTAATGTCCCTGATTTTGAATTATACTAAAATGGTTTCCATCAACAGAATAAAGTGAGAAAAGCACAAAAGAAGATTGCTGAAGAAAATATGCACAAGGCTGTTAAGGTTGCCACTGAAATGGCTGAACTTGCTGCTTCAGATGGAAAGGGTTTCTGCATATCTCGGGTTGATGTGGGTTTGGATGCAGCAGCAGTCCGAGAGGCTGTTTCAAAAGTCCTAGAGCATAAGGTGATTAGCTGTTTCTTACAGCATTCTTCAAACTTAGCTTTTCTCATAGGGAACGCTTTTTTGATACTCTATTGGTTGCTGCACAGAGCATGTCAGTTATGGTTTTTAGCATTGATGAAAACACCAACAAGGTTGTGGTTTGTGCGGGAGTGCCTGAGAAGTTGGAAGAAGGCAAACAGTTTGAGGTCTCTGAATGGTTGACTACTGCTTTAGGCCCTCTTAAAGGGAAGTGTGGCAAAGGAAAAGGAGGCCTTGCGACAGGCCAGGTCTGTATTTTTCTCCTATGTATTGTAGAAGTGTTGGAAATGGATTCATATCTTATTCATAATGTGAGTCAGACCAATCTTTCCCTTTACCTGGTTAAAAGTTTAGCTCAGACGTTTCAGATTATATATATATATATTTGATATGGACACACATTTTTTTTGGCGAGGATTAGAGTTGCAGTTGAGTCGAGCGTCTTATGACCTGAGTATCAAGTCTCTTAAGACCCTAGTTTAGTTAGAGTATATTTGGTAATGCCTGTGTGTTTTGAGTTTATCAAGCATATGTTTGCTAGCCAGTGTTTTGGTGTGTAAACAGTTTTTGCACTGGATCTAAGTCTATTTTTCCCAACCTAACGTACCATTCGAGACACGTACTGATTGACTTGGTCTTTACCTATGAAGAGATCTGCATAAATGTTACTTCCTGCAATAACTTGAACTTCACATAATCACATCTATGTTCCTATTAGATGTTTTTTCTGCAATAACTTGAACTATATATTCACGTCTATGTTCCTATTATTTTTCCAGACTTTGGTAGTCTATTTGTTTCTGAGTAGTAACGTATTTACATGATGGATATGCAATTTCAGGGAACGGACGGAGCTCAAGTTGACGAGGCCATGGCACTGGCAACGAAATTTGCACAGATGAAGTTGTGAGTGTTTGAGGTGATATAACACTCTTGTTTCTTCCCACTATTGCTTTGTCAGAAAACAGATATAGAACATGCAATCAATCTGATGTAGACATACAGCTAAAATTAAAAAAAAAAAGCAAAAAGGCAAATGGCTCTGTCTTTTGTTACTGTAGAAAATATGTTCATTATATTCACAGATTAGTAATATCTGGGAATCTCTCGTCTATTGTGATGGATTTGATTATATGAGTTGTGATTGAAAAAATGAAAGCGTTATTTTTATTACTTAATACGTCAAGACTCGAACTTTTGAGTACTTTCTTGCAATTGAATCCTGAGATTAACTCTGGTAAAGCTCTATTAAAAGGGAACTTGGTTCCCAAATTTTCACATTGAAAGCTAACAAACTTTCTGTTGTTTGATTTTGCTTGAGGGTTTTAAATGTCGCCAACAATTTATGAATTTTTTAAATTTGTTTTAATGGACAATGAAAAATCTATTTCTTTAATGATTAGACTTTATTTGTAATTTAAGAAATTTTATAAATATTATGATTTTTATAATTCTCGGTTTTTTCTAGCTTTTAGTTTTTTTTAAAATTCTTTTTAGACTTCAGTTAAAAAATAATAATAAATGTAGATTTATTAAATATTATTAATATGATAGTTAAATTTAGCCTTTTAATCTAATTTAAACTAATTAAATTTTATTTATATTAATATTTTAAGATAATTATAATAAATTATTACTTTAAAATTGGATTTATTTAATAATTTTTAATTTAAGAACTAGGTTAAATTGATAGAAGTGATGTTTATGAAGTATGTACTTTATTGTTACTTTTTATGAATTTTTTTGAAAAACTAAAAATTGAAAGAAGTTTTTGAGAACTTTGAATATTAAAAAAATTAATTATTTTTTGAAAAATTAAAAGTGAAATAGATGATTGTGAATTTCGGGACTGGGTTTAATAAACTGATCAATATCTAATATACACTTCTACGGGCTGGGTCTAACCCAACCCTGGTAATTAGTATTTGGGCCTACACCTGGCTAGGTACTACACCACTTTTAAACTTTGTAATATAAAAAGGGCAAAAGAGTCTAATATTTTACTGTTTTTTTAAACATAATTTTATAATTTTAAAAGATATATAATATCAAGGATATAAAATAAGACTACCGATTATTCATCTTAATAATGCATTTTATTAATCAACTATTTTTTTAATAATTAGTTTCACTAAATATTTTAACAAATTTATTTAATTTTAATAAAATTAAAGTATATTTTTTAAAATAATAACAATAACAATTAAGTAAAAATTCAACTAATATACAAAATTTGTAAAAATTCAATAATATATAATTTTATTCTTAACCAGTTAATATACAAAATTTGGAAAAATACAGTAATATGTAATCTTATCTTAACTAAGGAAAGATTGTCTTCTTTTAAATTAAAAAAAAAAAACAATGTTGAAACTACAATAAATTTAAAGAAAAGGAATACTTATTCCATTAATGTGCTACGAATTCCAATTCTAATTCCTACTAAACTCGGAAATTTGACCAGTGCAAGACCTGTCTGAGCTGTAATTGTAAACCATGAAATAAGAAAAGAAAAGGAATGTTCTTTTTTCCTGATCATTCATTTTCACTCTCTTTTTTTATGCAACATAGGAAATATCAGATGTCACATACTGACGCTCGCTCCCTCTCTCTCTCAACTCCTCGTTGATTCCTTCTTTTAACTCATTTCGGCGGAACTGCGGGCATTTCCCGCCCGGGACCCCAAGGCTACTCATTTCCGGTAAGTCTTCCTTGTAATGGAGATTTTCTGAGGGCATCGACGGGTGAGGTGGGGGTGATGTCTCGCCAGGCGACGTCGACGCATTTCCACAAATCCAAGACTCTTGACAATAAATACGTGAGGGACATTTTCTCTTTTTGAATTTTACTTTTCTTTTCGGTTTTGAAATTGTCCCCTCGAGACTGAGTGAGGGTTTTCGAGGTTTGGGATTTGGATTTGAGGCCGTACATCTTCTTTTCCTAGAATGAAGAAAATGAGTCTCAATTTCGATGGTTCTCTTGTCCTGGACATTGCTTGGGGCTTTCTTTTTTCTTTTTTTAAAATGTAACTGCCTGTTTTCAGCTTACAAAATCTCTGTGTGTGTGTGTGTGTGTGTGTGTGTGTGTTGTGTGTTTCACGTCTGTTACTGGCCCCCAATAGTTTTATTGGTTAAGCGTTTTCCAATCCAATTTAGTGTTTTCTTGTTAGGTTTTCTTAACATACTTTATGATTTTCAATTTGCAAGTCTATAGACATGTTTTCTTCTTCTTTCCGTGTTCGTTAATATCTGCGACTCATTTGATGAACCCGGAGATCTAATGTTGTGCGTTGCTAACACTTCTGTGATTTTGGTTCCATGTGGCTTGAAGTCGTGCAATCTGAATGTTGGGTTCTATTTAAATTTCATTTTTGGCAACTTTTGATAGGTGCTCGGAGATGAGATTGGCAAAGGAGCTTATGGCCGAGTTTACAAAGGCTTGGATTTGGAAAATGGAGACTTTGTCGCCATTAAACAAGTTTCCTTGGAGAATATTGCGCAAGAGGACCTTAACATTATCATGGTTTGGTTCTGATATCTTCCTTGTTTCTCTTTACTTGCTAGTTGGGGATGGTCACTGAAGTTTCACACCTTATGTTTTCACTGCTACTATTCACGTTTCACCTTTAATACTTACTCCACAAGCACTAGAAGTTCTAAAAGGAGGCAGTGAGACTGTTTTTTACTCAAAATGACAGTTAATGAAGTTGTTAATCAAAATAAATAAAGAACAACAACATCCACCAACTTTTGCAGCATGTCGGTCCCATTTGGTTGAAATGGAAAGTTGTAATTGCAGTTTGAGTTTGTAGTCATCAGTTTGGGTCATTTTGGCTTCCTCTGACTAAAAATAAGATTTCTAGGTTCTGGTTTATGGATTTTATGTTTTAATCATTTTTAGATTTGTAAGAATTCCATCTCTAAATACTGTTCATGCAAATCATGTTGTTTTATTCTTGAAATGGATCAGCCACTTAAGCCACTAATAGCATCTTAAATCTTATCTTTTCACTTCTTTTTCACAATCATAAGAATTGGTGCAACCAGATATAAAGTTTTAAACTGGTGATACTTATTCAGTTCAGATGAAACGTGAAAAAGGCTGAAAACGCTATTGATCCTGGACCTCATTGCGGATCTGGGTTAAATCCTTGTAAAAACTCACAAAATTGGTAATAGGCTGCTGGAATATCAAGTTTTAGGTTTGGATTTCAGCTTGAAATGCTAAAATTTCAGATTTGGTATACCTGGGTTTTTTTGGGTTTGATTGCTGGAAATTTAAGCTTTGGATTTCAAGATTGTGGTTGACAAATTTTTCCTCTTTTATTGTTTCTATAGGCCTTAAGTTCTTTTGCATCAATTTCTCTTCTCTATCTTCACCTCGCTTCTCTACCTTGCCTCTTTAGTATCTTCCCTTGTTCCTTATTTCTTTATCTTTCCTTCTTTTTCTTCTCCTCTTCTCTTCTTTTATTCTTTCTTTTTCTCCTCTTATTCTTTTTTATCACTTTCTCTTCCCTGAAGTATCCTGCATTAGGTTTTTTATTATGTTTGACAGTCTCGTCAATGTCAAGTTGGCTAACATTTGATTGTTTCTTTTTGTATTCTTGGTTGGCGGCACTGATGTTTCAGCAAGAGATTGATTTATTAAAGGTAGCATTCTTTTACTTTTATAATTCCTTAAAATGTGTTTTCTCTAACTGCAATGTATATTGTGTGATAGTCTTGGTGCCTGCTCATTTAACTTTATTTGAGCCTCCATGGGGCTCATTGAGTGTTATTTAAAAGATGGTTATTCTTGATTTTTCACTTTTACCATTTCGAATGTATTATTGTCAGAATTTGAACCATAAGAACATCGTGAAATATCTTGGATCATTGAAGACGAGGACTCATCTTTTCATCATTCTTGAGTAAGTAGGATCATACTACTTTGACATAGATTAATAAACCCTATATCACAAAGCTTAAGCATGTTGCTTGTAATTTCCATTTCTTGTTGAGATAGGTATGTGGAGAATGGCTCCCTGGCAAACATCATTAAGCCGAATAAGTTTGGTCCTTTTCCAGAGTCTTTGGTGGCTGTTTATATTGCTCAGGTTTTATTCATCTCTTTGCAGCTAATTCCTGCTTTTAGGATGAATTACTTCATATGATACATTTTCATTGATTATCTTTGATGATAGGTTTTGGAAGGCTTGGTTTATCTTCACGAACAGGGTGTTATCCACCGTGATATCAAGGGTGCAAACATCTTGACAACCAAAGAGGTAATTTGCTTGCTCTGTTTCTTTTGATGATGTTCCAATTTATTTGGGCACTTAAGGGTGTATAGTGGTGGTATGCCTCCGACTACCTGGATCTTGGTGCATACTTTATGCATCAATGCTTCATTATATAATGCAAAGAATGATCAGTTATTGCATATATTTCTTGGTTTGAATTACTATGGTAGTGAATTTACATGTAGAAGATTATGTACTTCATAATAGTGTGCTGCATAAACATAAGCGTTATAGATCAGCTTAATGTGTAACTTTTAGATTCCTAATTGTGATTTAGCAATTTACTTAGTTTGGTTTATTTGATTTAATATGCGTGTCCTGTTGTGTGAGTTTTCTGCATCATATGATCCTAAAGACTTAGTTTGCAGCTTTTCCTCTGGTTCCATGGTGATGCTGCTTGCATTGCATGACTTGAACATGTTATGTTGTGATTGTAGATCACAACAAAATGACCCTGTCATTCACCAGGGTTGTAGTCTCAGGTTCCCTATTGAATCCTAGGAATTCTGATTGGATTGAAAATCTAGGGTTGTAACAACATTTTGTGATCTATATTTTCAGGGTCTTGTTAAACTTGCTGATTTTGGGGTTGCAACGAAACTAAATGAGGCTGATGTTAATACGCATTCGGTTGTTGGAACACCATACTGGATGGCCCCTGAGGTACTAAGTTTTTATCTATCTTTACTATTATCAGATTACCCTGTTCTGTTCTTGTTGTTGGTGCCTTTCTTAAAATTTCTTTTCTCATCTAATCTTTGAAATTCTCAGAATTGTCTTTAATGAAATTATTTTCTTGAGCTGAATCTTTACTAAAATATGTTATTCTGCTACATGTTTGAAGTTAATAGTTTACTATCTGAGAAAATCTCAGTGTAGTCATCTATCTGAATGATATTAATTTTCTCAATCCAAGTTTAATTTCTAGGTGGGTTAGTAATAATGATTGATTTCATTTCCGTGCTTCTGTCGGGGATATGGGCTTGCATGAGTGATCAAATTTCAGAAAAGAAAACTTAAATCCATACGTGTTTGATGTATTTCAGGTTATTGAAATGTCGGGGGTTTGTGCTGCTTCTGATATTTGGAGTGTTGGCTGCACTGTGATTGAACTTCTCACATGTGTGCCTCCCTATTATGATCTGCAGCCCATGCCAGCCCTATTCCGAATTGTTCAGGTTTCTTAAGTATTCTTTTCCCTTAGCAGGTGCATCTCATGCGATGAGTAGTGATTATCATGTACAATTTAGTTTCTTCTTCAAACATTTTGCTTTCAAACTGCTTGTTCAGTAATGATTTCACGAGTTAATTGAATTTCTATGGATTTTTATCCTTTGATAACCAAGGAGCTGTATTATATATGACAGGGAGCCTTCTTCTGTTAAGTTTTATTGTGTTTGGTTCTGCTTGGTTAGAGACTCAATTAAGGAAGTTACTATTAGGCACAAACAAACATGCACGAATTAAAATGTTGAATGTATATTGCAAGTTACATAAAATTTATGTGCTTGCATAGCTTTGTACTAATGACTTTCATGAAAATAATAATTGCATTGATTGTTCCCCTGATGCATGTAGTTACAAATTTGATATAACCAGAAACATGTTTGGAAATTATTAATGTTCTATGGCGAAAGATAATGCCTCAGAATATTAAATAATACTTCAAGCTTTGGTATATGAAACTCTGATTGGCTGCTATATGTTGTGCATACTAAGCTGATTATTTGTTTGATGAGAATTGGATCATAGAAAGTCATAGAGGCTTGCAAAAATATTTTCTTTCATGAATATTTTGTTATTTGATTGCTTATGCTCTCATTAGTAAATGTAGGGTGATAGGAAACTAAAAAACCTCACAAGCTTTCCGGTAAACATTCTCACCTCAGAATGTCCCAAACTCTCAGCTGAATCCCTTTTTCTTCCGAAGAATCAAAAACTGTCCTCCCCCCTATCATTCTTTTCCCCCGTATATATTCCATTCTCCCTCCTATTCCTCTTTCCTCTAACCAACCTAATCATTATGCTGTATAACTAACTTCTCAGCCTCCTCATTATTTTCCAGGTGTCCCTTCCCCCTTCTAGAATAGGCTTTCCGTATTTTTGGGCCACGGGAAAGTTCGTCCAAACATTGACCCTTGCCCTGATTTATGCTACCATGATTTCTATCATAGGGCAACACAGATTCATCTGCAATATGCACTTTAATGATTTACACTATTAGATTGTAATCATTTTTATTTTTTCAGGATGATCATCCTCCATTACCTGATACCTTATCTCCTGACATTACTGACTTTCTCCACCAGTGCTTCAAGAAGGTAATTTATTTTTCATGTTGTTATAGTCTTCAATACAGGAATTGTAGAGTATGGCATAGTGAGGATCTTCGCAGAGTATTGCTTTCTGCATTTATTTGCTGAAAGTATTGCGTAATGGATTTTTCAGATTTCATATGATCAAACGTTTTGTTTCATCAAAATTTTGACGTTTTTGTGCGACTGGCACCGGTTTGGTGTCCTTTTAGGTAATTCTATATTTCTTAATGTGACCTCTGATTCCACGCTTCAGGATGCTAGACAAAGGCCTGATGCAAAAGCATTGCTTTCTCACCCTTGGATACAAAATTCTAGGCGTGCTTTGAACTCACTTCGTCACAGTGGATCAACAAGGTAGTGTTTTTCTGTATCTCCTCTCTTTCTTTCTCTCTCTCTATCTTCTAATTATTGTTGCTTAAAGTATTTTTAGTCCTGTGCCTCTGTGACAATGCAGTTCAGTTCTGTTATAGTCCATACAGTATCAAGTCAAAACAAAGAGTGTTGTCTTATAGCAAAGAATGATAAGACCAATTACTATATACGAATATCATATGTTTTGTCTGTAAATCAAACATAACAAGATGAAACTGGTGCTCCTTTTTGAAACTAGAAGAAACTAATTAATGAAGTTGGGATTAGTTTGGTTTTAAAATTAATGTCATGGTTTTCTAGTTCTTAAAGCTCCAAAAAACTGTGTGACTTTATTGGAGCCTTGTCTCTTGTGTATAATGTTAGACAAGGCCAAGGAAATTACTAGAATCAGAACTATTGAACTCCTTTTATGGTTGCCTTTGTTGTTCATCTCTGCCATATATTCTCCTGTTATCGATGTAAGAATCACCTTATAAATAAGTTTATGTGAAATTAAAGACTGGATCTCAAAAGTTGCAACGTTTTGGGAAGTGCAACAACATATTGGTGAATGCGTCATCAGTTAATTAGCCTGCAATTTAAATGGTTGTACTATGATTGGATAAAAATGCTACTGTGTGGAACTTGGGAAAGTGAGAGCCGATGAGATTGGCTAGTATCGGAGTCGTTGCATGATGAGGACAGGATATAACAGTCCTTTCTGATGATGTCAAAAAAGTGGCCCTGGTACTATCTAAACAATTTTCCTTTTTCTGATTTTTGTAGAAGTGTACAGGAAGATGCTTCAGTTGATACTGAAATTTTAAATGGAGAAAATCAGAGCGCTGGTGTAAGTGCTTCTGGGGAAAAAACTGAAGCAGCAGCAGCTGATAATGTTAATGTAAGAAATCCATGGCCCATTCTTCTTGAGGCAAAAAAGAAAAGAAGAAAAGAAATCAACAAGATAAATCCTGAAAATGCACGGGTTTTGTTTCAGATTTCTATATCATTCAATTTTTATTCTTCTTAAACGTTGTTTCCATTGATCTGGTTGAGCGTTTTAATGGTGTTCATTATTCACCAATAAATTCGATTGTCCTGAGGGTTTAAAAAGATGAAAAGAGTTATCTGCTAAATGTTGCGTTATGTTCAATGTTGAGTTGAGAATATGATGTTGCCTATCAAATGATTCTCCACTCTTAGTGCAGTGAAGCTAAATTTTTTTTGGGATATCTCCAATTTTTTCTCTAAGGTTTTCATTCTTTGTTTCCAGGAATCAAGAAAAGAGGTCCTAGTAGAGTGTGCTGATGTCATGAAGTCTGATAAGGCTCATTCTTCTGATTCTGCTTTAGTTGAGGAAACTACACAATTAGAAGATGATCTTCAACCAGATCAAGTTCCCACCTTGGCCATTCTTGAAAAGTCATCTCTGCAAACTGGCTCAGGACGACTATCTGCCTCCAAAATCATAGCTGCTTGTGCTCCACTTCATGATTCTACACGTAATCATGATCAGAAAGAGGTTTTAATGAATGGTCAAGATGAATCTCCTAAATCAAGAAGGAAAAGCATGGATAGGAATCTTGGAGAAAAAGGCAGTTCTGTATGTCCTGAAAGTGAATCATTTGGTTTTGCTGCAAAAAGTCAAGATAATGGACAAAAGGTAAATCTGGTCCAGTTAATATTCACAAAACCCATTTTTATTATCTTTTAACGGCTCATTTTTTTCTCTAAAGAGGAAATATAAAAAATTATTTTGATACTTTCAACTGTCAAACAAGTGTACATTAGGAAATTTTCTGTTTATGTAGCAAAGTATTATAGAAATTATTGCTAAATGCTGCCATGTGCATATGAGGCTTTATGACTTATGGAAGTTACAATTGAAATTAGGAAATTGTTATCCATATAACATTGAGTTCTGTTTGCTAGTTTAATACAGTTGCTTGAATAGAAACTAACATAATGCTCTTACCATAGTTTTTGGCTGCTTTAGTCCTTCCTATCATTTGCATGAAATTTGGAATCATAGTAATATTTCAGCTGAGTTTTTTTGTTGGTAATTGCCTTTTAATGTCTGCAAAGATTAAGTTATCAACTTATTTTATTTGATTTTTGTCAGAGATATTGAAAGCCTTTAGATTTTAATAATACTTTAAAGTAATTGTATATATTCTTTCAAAGTAGTTATCTAGCAGTTCCTGAACAATAAGAAAAACCCTCTTCAATCCCTGTCCTTGCCATTGTTGTACTCTTTCCATGGTCATATCAAAATTTTAAAATCATATGGCTCTTAATCCGGCACTTTGAAGGTGTTGAAGACATCAGTAGCCTTGGTAGAGAATGAGCTTAGTAGGTTCAGTGACCCTCCTGGAGATGCTTCTCTGGATGATTTATTTCGTCCCCTAGACAATAACCCAGAGAACCGAGCTGCTGAAGCTTCAACATCGACATCATCACAAGTGAACCAGCGGAATGCATCTGAGAATGATGCTGGAAAAAATGACCTGGCTACAAGATTGAGAGCTACTATTGCTCAAAAGCAAATGGAGACTGACATGGGGCAGACAAATGGCGGTGGTGACCTGCTGCGCCTAATGATTGGTGTTTTAAAGGATGATGTGATTGATCTTAATGGCTTGGTATGTTAAGTGTACATTATATAAATAAATAGTTTGTTTCATGGATTAAAGTTGAGGCCTTGCCATTTGCTAATCTTGATGTTGCAGAATTAGACCATAGTTATGGTGTTGCTACCACCTTTAATTTACTCAGAAATATGTAGGAAGTGGATTTTGAAAAATTTTGAAAACACTGAAAGATATGTAGGGAAACTCTGCAAAATAACAGGCTGTATACAAAATATAGTGGATAGTGACATTACTTGAAGCCATATCTTTTGCCCTCTTCTTTCTATTAATTTTGCTCCGCTGATGATGCCTCCTCTGCTTACCTTTTCTTTTCTCAGGCTTTTGATGAAAAATTGCCTGCTGAGAATCTTTTTCCTTTACAGGTACTCCTGTGTTATACCAGTATTGGTTATCCTTTTCTTACACTAGTATCATGCTGCATCTTTAATTCTTTCTCGTTGTTATTCAACTGTTCAATGCTCTCCTTTACAAATTCCTGATCAACAGATTCCAAGTATCAAGAAAGTTGATACTATGAAGTTTCGATGCTGTTTTTATTCTCAATGATTTCTCTCTGTAGGCTGTTGAGTTTAGTAGATTGGTTGGGTCGTTAAGACCTGATGAATCAGAAGATGTGATTTCTTCTGCATGTCAGAAACTCGTTGCTATCTTTAGCCAGCGCCCTGAGCAGAAAATTGTTTTCATCACACAACATGGTTTGCTTCCTCTAATGGAATTACTTGATGTTCCCAAAAATCGGGTATATCTACCAAGTACAAACCTCTGGAAAAGTTTATACTTCACTTTTTATTTTCAACTTTTATTGGACTGTCATAACCGCTAATAATAAGGATGTTCAATGATTTCCAATGTTGCAGGTGATAGGTTCTGTTCTTCAACTTATAAATCAGATTGTAAAAGATAATACTGACTTCCAGGAAAATGCTTGCCTCATTGGTTTGGTAAGTTACAGATGCATTTAGGTTGTATTCCATATAATTTTTCTATTTTAGAGAATTTTGTGTTATGTTTATTTCTGGGAATGGTCTGATAAAGTTATGTAGTTAGTGTAAGATCAATTAAGAGTTGTGTCCGTTTTTTGGAGATGTTTTCTCTTATGAGTCACACCAGCGTATTTACTTTGTTTTCCTGTCCAAGTCTTCTTGTTCCAATTTTGTAAGGACATGTATTCCAGTTCTGAGGCTGAGATTTCATTTTCACTCCCTGATTTTGTATGTTTGAGTGTGGTTTACAATTCTTCGAGTTAATATATTTGCTTGCTAGTTGTAGGCGTGGTAGAAGATGGAAATTAGCTGTAACATATTTCGGACATTCTGAACATATTCAACTCTAGATTACCTGCTAGGCATAAGTGTATGAATGTCTTTTGAAAAGCATTAGAATTCCATAATTCAAGCTTTCTAACTGTTGTAATTGAGCAGTGAGAGGATCTTATAATAGATTTCTCACCTTTGTTCTCTCTCTCCCCCTAGTATACTGATGGCTTGAATTGTCTGACAGATCCCAGTGATTATGAGCTTTGCTGGTCCTGATCGTTCTCCAGAAATCCGCATGGAGGCAGCTTATTTCTTGCAACAGCTTTGTCAGTCAAGGTGGGGAGTTATCCTTTTTCTGTTGTTGGTGCTGCTTCTTTGAATTTCATCTTCTTGTGGAAACATAAGAGTTTGACTGAAAATCTTGGCTTTTTGTTACAGCTCTGTGACACTACAAATGTTTATTGCTTGCCGTGGAATACCTATTTTGGTGGGTTTTCTAGAGGCTGATTATGCCAAATTCAGGTTTGTTGTTTTTGTATCTAGTAGAAAGCAGTTATTTTTGCTTGAGCAATGATGGTGGATTTGCAATAGAAGCGCAGCCATTGTAATAGCTGATGTGTGTCCCTTGTGCTTTCTTGCTTTTTCCATCTAACTACTGATTTAATTCTCTCCATTCAGGGAAATGGTTCATCTGGCTATTGATGGGATGTGGCAGGTCTTTAAACTTCATACATCAACTCCTAGGAATGATTTCTGTCGCATAGCTGCTAAGAATGGAATATTACTTCGGCTTATTAACACCCTCCACAGCTTGAATGAGGCTACTCAGCTAGCTCAGCGACCACGTTCTGGTCCACTGGATGTCTGTCATCCCATCTTTAATCGGAATGAACAGCCTCTTTCTTCTCCTGATCTTGATATCCTTAAGGTGAAGCATGGAGTGATTGATCACTCCTTGCCAATTGGAGCACCAGAACCTTCCCGTGCTTCAGCTTCTCATTCTCAAAGGGTTGACACCATTCAATCGGATGGTAGATACATAAATGATGATAGACTACAATCGGGAAATGCCCCATTGGAAACTTTGGTCACTTCTAAGGTTGCTGACTCAGCAGCTTTGGAGAAATCTATGCATATAGTTTCCAAGGAACCTTCGGTAATTGCTTCTAAAGAGCAAGAAAGCTTAGAGCGATGGAAAGTTGATCCAACTCGAGCAGATGTTGACCTTAAACAGCAAAGATTATCTACCTTATCCACTAGAACATCGGACAGGCCACAAAAGTTAATAGAAAGTGCATCCAATGGTCTTCCATCCATGCTGCCTAGTCAGCCAGAGCAAGTGAGACCTCTTCTCAGCTTGTTGGACAAGGAACCCCCATCAAAGCATTTCTCTGGTCAATTGGAGTATGCACGCCACCTCTCAGGGTTGGAGAAACATGAGAGTATACTCCCGCCGTTGCATGCATCTGAGAGGAAGACGAATGGTGAATTAGATTTTCTGATGGCTGAATTTGCAGGTACTATTTTTGGTTAGTTTGCAGGTAGTTTTTCGTAGTTAAGACTTTAGATTATTAAAACTTGTCAAAGTTAGAGCTTATAGTTGAATCAGTTCATGGATGTGTTAAAACATTGTCTGAATATTATATTTTTTTCAATACCAGCTTATTACTGTATCTTTAATCAGCTATTGGAAAGATTGATCATGTTAAATACCAGTCAATAGGTTTTTTAGTCGAACTTCAAGATTTTGATAAATTCACCCTTTATGCTGTCAATGTGTCTTCCTTCCAGATGGTTGGATTTTATTTGTTTGTCAATTTCTGTCCGTCTCATGTTTGCTTTCCCAGTGGAAAATTTGACTTTGTCATACATGTGAAAGAATTACTTTTGGTGTTGTTTTCCAATTGGGAACAATTGTCTGCTCTGGTTGAGTCTGATTGATTTCTCAATGACAGAGTTGTCTGGGCGTGGAAAAGAAAATGGAAATCTAGAATCTGCTCCTAGAATCTCACATAAAACTCTAACCAAGAAAGTTGGAACATTTGCATCTAATGATGCAGCTGCTTCTAAATCTGGTATTGCATCACAAACAGCATCTGGTATACTGTCTGGTTCTGGTGTTTTAAATGCTAGACCAGGGAGTGCAACATCATCTGGGCTACTCTCCCACATGGTATCCACCATGAATGCAGATGTTGCCAGGGAATACTTAGAAAAGGTCGCAGACCTCTTACATGAATTTTCAAAAGCAGATGCTACTGTGAAATCCTATATGTGCAGTCAAAGCCTTCTTAGTCGTCTTTTTCAGATGTTCAATAGAGTTGAGCCTCCTATTCTTTTAAAGGTGTGTAACAGACAAATTGCTATCATTCTTGCTTAAGATTGTCTCGGAAATTTCTTGATGCTACTTATGTAAACAAATTTTACATGTTCCAGATACTGGAGTGTATCAATCATCTGTCAACCGATCCAAACTGTTTAGAGAATCTTCAGCGAGCAGATGCAATTAAGTACTTGATCCCAAACCTGGAACTCAAAGATGGACATCTTGTTGGACAGATTCATCAGGAGGTAGGACTGCATTGCAGCAAAACCTTCAACTTTGTGATTCTACTATGGTGCGCGTGTGCATTCTAATTGAACTGTCTTAAACTTTGTGAATGGGGTGCAATACACATGTAGATGCATGTTTGTTATTATCCTTTGAATTGAATTGGATCTCTTTAATCTCACCAAAACAGTGTCAGGACTCTTGATTGCAGCCTTAAGTACATATTTATATGAGAGTTGATTAACACCAGCATACTAGTTTACAGTTTTTCATTAGTGAGTTGCTCATTTGGTGGAAGTTAAAATTTTTTAAATTTTTTCTTCGACCTTTGGAAAAATAGTGGTACTTTCTTTCAGAATTTTATAGTCCTGATTTTGATATGGGAGTGAAGTAACGACAACATACTAGTTTACAGTCTTTAACTAGTAACTGGTGACTTGGTGGAAGTTAACTTTTCTGTGTAGGCTTTTTTGCTAACTAATATTAGAATCGAAAGATAATTGTGTGTAGTTAAATTAAACTCTAGAAAGAGCTGAACATGTACAAAATACTGGTGCAAGAGGCTAACATCATCTGTTATAGAAGCCATGAGGACATGATCAGAGAACATATACAATGCAGTGTGCCTAAATTATGTTAGTCCTGATCAAATGCTTCCAATGATAAAATATTAAAGATTAGAGTTTGAAGCTTATCCCTTGCTTTGACCTTTGGAAACTACCGATGCTTTCTTTTCTGGTCCTGCTATATCTAATCTTCACCATAATTTGCTTATTTATTTATTGCGATGATAAAGGGGACAAACAACTAACAGAGCCTGTTTATGGAGTACAAAAGAGCAGTTAGAAGTTTCCTAGTCAACCTTTTTCCCAATGAATATTACGCTAGAATTACCATCTTGCAAGGCTTTTGTTGGTATGATAAGCGGGACAAATTACTTACCAAACCTGTTTAAGGAACTTGTGGTACGAAGAAGCGTTTAGAGATTTCTAAATCATGAACCTTTTCTTTAAAATACTATGGCTGAAAAATACCATATTGTAAGGCCCTTCCTGCATCTGGTTTATATCACCGGTAGTTTTCTTCATCAATCTCCCCTTTACAAAATTTAAAAATCTAATTTCATATATTTGACTCATGTTTTAAATTTTTGCTGTAACAATTTGCTTAAGCTGCTCTTAACCTTTCTTTGTGAATTCTTTTTCTTGAAGGTCCTCAATGCCCTTTTCAATCTGTGCAAGATAAATAAGAGGAGACAGGAACAAGCTGCTGAAAATGGAATCATTCCACATTTAATGAATTTCATTATGTCAGATTCCCCTTTAAGACAGTATGCATTACCTCTACTCTGTGACATGGCTCATGCATCACGTAATTCAAGGGAGCAATTGAGAGCCCATGGAGGTTTGGATGTGTACTTGAGCCTACTTGATGATCCATTTTGGTCAGGTACCGCTTTGGATTCAATAGCTGTCTGCTTGGCTCATGACAATGATAGCCGCAAAGTGGAACAAGCATTGTTGAAGAAGGAGGCTGTTCAGAAATTAGTGAAGTTTTTCCAGTGCTGCCCAGAGCAGCAATTTGTGCACATATTGGAGCCATTCTTGAAAATTATCACGTATGCGTTCTGTATCTTAAAGATCAAGTATTTAGTTATTAGGGAAGTTACTGTTATATAATGAAATCATTCTATATCTACATATGTGCTTCATTATTTCAGCTTCACATTAGGTCTTCTATCCTTTCTATTGTTGGGTCTACTATTTGCGCATTATTTATGTAGATCTCTATTGTTCTCAGGCTTTTGCATTTTGCATTCTACGTATGTGGTTCAGATTATTTGTTCATATTCCTGTATATAATGAATTAATCATCCTTTTGAATTATGAATCTGGGATGCACTGACGACACGTGCCATGGGATCTAAAGCCCAATCTTTTTATGTGGTCATGCATTTTTGGTTTTTAGTTGTACATAGAAATATTGGCTTGTGGCTTACCTACTTGTTACCTTTTTTTCTTTTTTCAGGAAATCATCTCGAATAAATACAACATTAGCTGTCAATGGGTTAACACCTTTGCTTATTGCCAGGCTGGACCACCAGGATGCAATAGCTCGTCTTAATTTGCTCAAATTAATAAAGGTAAAATTTTGAATTTTACTCGGCTGTCCTTTAAAATATGTTCAAATGTTTGAAAAATCTCAATTTAAAAAATTGGTGATAAAATGGTTAACTTTGAGCAGTTACAGCAATTAAAGAATTTGAAGAAGACTGTAAGAGTATGAAGGTTATGTAAGGGGTTGGTAATTGAAAGTGGAATCATTTAGAAAATGTCAATTGAACTAATCATAGAATTAAGATCAAATTGTTTGAGGGTTACTGTTTGGGGGCCAGTTCAGAGACTAGATCTTAAGGTTTTCATTCAAATTATTGCGACTTCAGATGAAGTTTATTTTTTTCTCTTTTTCGAATCTTGTAAACTCAAGGGACGTTAGAAATTAATCTTTGTCGGAAATTTATTGGAAATATAATTTTAAAAAGCTTTGGCTATCAGAAAGCATATTGGGAGAATCTTAACTTGAAATTTTGATGATTCTCGCTTGTCAGTAACATCTGAACAACGTATTTTCAGTGGATAAGTTTTTTTCCCCCTGGAAAATCTGCTTTCTTATGAATGGATGAGATCTCTTTAGAGTTTTCTTTACCTTTTCTTGGTGCATGTTCATGTATTTTTTTTCCCTGGAAAATCTGCTTTCTTATGAATGGATGAGATCTCTTTGAGTTTTCTTTACCTTTTCTTGGTGCATGTTGCTCATAGGTAGCAGCTAATGGGTTTTCTTTACCTGTCGGCTTCCAACATTCTTCATTTTTCTTTCCAATCATTTGTATATTATTTCTTAGGGCATGGTATATGAGGACATCTTCAGTCAAACATATGGAGTTGTTCTAAAGATAAAGTTTTTATTGTTTGGCATTGCCCTCACCTGATACATGCTTTTACTATTCGTTACCAGCTGTTGAAAACACTGTTTATGTGATATATTTTGATGAATTGTAAACTGCATCAGAAGTCCTGTTTCTCCTTCCTCTAATGTTTGATGGTTTATTGGAATTTCGTTGTGTTAGGCTGTGTATGAGCATCATCCTCGGCCAAAGCAATTGATCGTGGAGAATGATTTACCCCAAAAATTACAGAACTTAATTGAGGAACGCAGGGATGGACAAAGCTCAGGAGGGCAAGTCCTTGTTAAACAAATGGCTACTTCACTGCTTAAAGCCCTTCATATCAACACTGTCTTGTGAATATTCATTTCGTAAATTTGTTCTGCAGCATGTAAATACGGTTCGTTAGGCAGGAGTGTTTTTTTTTCCTGTTTTTCTTGTTTTGTTTTGGTTTCATTTTCGCAGGTAGTTTCTTGGTTCTTTCATCTAATCTCCGTTTCAAGGTTGGGATGGAACAAGTTTTGTGCTTATGCTCTGTTTCACATAGGTGTCTAGAGACTTACAGGGGTGGCTTTCTTTGTGGTTTGGCTTCAGTGAGCTGCCACATTGTCGGCTACTTTTACAAATTTCATCGACTTGGTTTTCATTTCGTTCTTTTTCTTTTCCCCAAAGTCTCTTCCTGTATTGTCCAAAACAATGTAATATTTTCAATTACAAAGAATAGTAAGTGTTGGCCTTGTGCTGGGAATGAACAAGCCAGGTGATACGGGCTTTATTGTTAAATTCGTGCTATTGAAATAGTAGTAGTGTCTATTATCCTTTAGATGCTAACAATTCTTTGCCAATTTCTATTTTGCGATCATTGCATAGGGTCCAAATGCAACTCAGCTTGGAAGCAAAGATATCAGGTAGTCTTGAATGTATTTATTGCTAAATTCTTGCAATTGCAATAGTAAGGGTAGGGGATGTACCATCTGAGCCTGTTGTTGGCTTAGCTCCACTTAC
The DNA here is from genome assembly GCA_025629805.1 of Erythroxylum baracoense. NCBI lineage: Eukaryota > Viridiplantae > Streptophyta > Magnoliopsida > Malpighiales > Erythroxylaceae > Erythroxylum > Erythroxylum baracoense. Next base: position 156,821 of record JAOTAY010000144.1, on the reverse strand, counting down.
CTTGAGATACACCTTCAGTCACTTCCTAGGTTACTGATCCTTTTGAGTTCCTGCACCACCTCTTTCATGGTAGGCCTTTCTTGTGGATTTTCCGTCACACATATCCCTGCCAGATATGCACAGGCCATAAGCTGCTCTGGCTCTCCATCTTTAACTGTCTTTGATTTCAGATAAAGCGTTAGCGCCTCTTTCCGGGGAGCATGATGCATATAATAATTACTCTGCTCTGGTGTCATACCACCTGTAGCATTGGCAATGGCCATTAAGCTGCAGCTCCCGTGTCCATTTTCTATAGAAGAAGCTTCCTTGTATATGTCATAAGCCTTCTGCCCTGTGAGAAGCTCAAGCAGCACTGCACCAAAGCCGAACACATCGCTTTTCTCAGTGAACTGGCCTGTCCTTGCGGACTCTGGAGCTATGTATCCAATAGTCCCTTCCACTTTTGCGTCTACATGTGTTTCACCTGGTGGGATCACTAGCGATAACCCGAAATCAAACAGCTTAGCTCTAAAGTTAACATCCAGTAAAATGTTATCAGACTTTACATGTCGATGAATGATGGGTTGCGACTTGGCCATGTGCAGATAAGCAATTGCTTCGCCAACTTCTATGGCAATTCTTAGCCTTCTTCGCCATGGAAGTGACACATTGGGACTTAATTCTATAGTTCCATCCACTCCATCTTCCTCCATTTTATGCAAGTAGTCGGAAAGAAAGCCATTGGATGCATATTCAAAGACCAAGATTGGAACTTTGGTCTCCAAGCAACACCCCAAGATGTTTAAGACATTGGAATGGCCAGTGATTTGAGAAGCTATGGCAATTTCTCGTATGCAGCAACTGATATAGTAATCCTCTTCATCTTCATTTTCTACCATTTTTTTTATGAAAATAGGGCGGCCTTCATGCGTGCCCTTGAACAATTTATAGTTAATATCCCTAAAACAGACACCATTTTCATGATAGGTATTGGTTACCTTATTCAGCTCTTCCTTGGAGAACATTCTAAGAGGACTATATTTACCATTAGATGATACGGCAATCAACTCTTCCAGCAGCAGCCCTCCATTTCTTGTTGAGAAGTTCTTTGGTTTTCCGAAGACTTGACGCATCAACTTTGCCTTGAGCAACATTCATAACAAAATGATTACTTCCATACAACTGGGATAAACATGATATTAGATGACAGTCCGACCATAACCCTGAAACAGGAATTAAGCATAACACATACATATATGCATATGAATATATGTTCTTACCATATGTTGAGAGCTTTAAAGACACCAGTTGTGCTGGGGAGCGACCAACCTATACTTGTTTCGTAAGTTAATCTTTGGCAGTTGACTTGTAAAAGTCAATACACGTACATCCTTCTTCTTGACCCTTAAAAATTAGTTCTTAGTTGTACAGTTGCATATAAAGAACTCTTGAAGTTAATACGGAGAAAAGACAAGGAAAATGCTATCAAAGGAAGTCAATTACTTGAAGCTGTTATTATAAATCATCATCTCCGGCTTAATCCCACTCGTCAATTTCTTATGCATAGAGAAATCATCTGATGTAATAAAATTATACTTACATGATTTTTGACCAAATTCTTAAGATTAGTCTCATTTCCTTTTTCTATTTCAGCAACAACACCATTATAACATAACATTAAGCATTTTCAATCTATTCTATTTTTTAAAAAAAAATCTATTCTATTAGTTTTTAAGGGTAAAAGATTCAAAAGCGATCAATCTTTTGATAATTTTTCCAATTTAATGTTAAAGTTTCCAAAATTTTCAATTTAGTGATTAATCTATTAAAATTTGTATAAATCAAGTTAAAATATATTTTTACTAATGTGGCATATCTATTAAATATTACATAGATGTCCATCTATTAGCCATACTAATGAAATATAATATTGTGATATGGTTTATAATAATTCTGAAAAGTTAGACACTAAACTAAAAACTTTAAAAAATTTGGTACTAAATTTAAAAAAATCTCAAAAAGTTTGATAGTTTTGCATAAGTTATCTCCAGCTTTTTCTATATATTCTTATAGGACACACCCTCTTTTTTTTATTGGTACAAGTGAGCAATTACAAAATTGCTAGGTTCTAACAGGGACGGCCCTACGTCAAGCTAACACCTAAAAGATCCTCACGAAGAAAATGATAAAACTATTTAGGGAGGTTCTCCAAGTAAGTAACTTCAACAGGGACACACCCTCTTTTGGTCTTTTGCAGATGTCAAATGTCTCTAATGGACAAAGAGAAGTAATCTAGCTTGCTTCGGCCACAGTTATCAACACTCGACTGAAGTCCCACTGAGGCGTGAGATTTGGGTTAGTTTATTTTGCTAACCATTTTATTAAAATGAAAAACATGATGTTTTGAAAGTTAGTTCACATGAACAGTGGAATTTATTAAATTCAAGAAAATCCAATCTATAATAGATTTTATATCCAGGATGAAGGATTAAAATTATGAAATAAGTTTAAACATGTCAGTGTACCTAACTGAAATCTTATGTGAAAATAACCTTATTTTCGATAATTCAAAGATAGGAGTCCAATATCCCTTATGAACTATTGAATTGGACATCTTTTATGGATAATGTAAAAATTGAAAGCATTGACAGTTCAACAGATTTGTTGCACTCAATATGAACTGCATTTTTTGGTTATATTTTAAGAACTCTGGAAAGATATGTACTTATGATAACATTCTGGACACGAACGTTGGAAATTAGTCCTTTAAGTGACTCATGTATTAAAAAACAGTTAGAGGATTTAATAATTTATTAAAAAGCTTTTGTTTTTTCTCACAATATACCGTTAAGTAAATAAGTGAAATTGGAAGGTTGGGAAAGAGACACATTGGGTGAGAAGTTTACAACAGTGAATCATTTTCGCATTACTGAGCAATGAAGAAAGGTTGGCATCTGGAAACTTTGTCTTTGTATTGGAATAAAATTCTGAATATGAATGTACATATGTGAGTTCCATAAATATATGAAATAATCTAGACGTGATCCCATGGCATCATTATGAGAAATTCATTGTTTTGCTTGACTGTAGAATTCTCATGATTTAGAGAACCTTACGAGCCTTGATTTGAATTTTTTTGGCCAAAATTTCATTTAGTCTGTGAATTGTATGCAAATCCTTAGGATTTGATGATTATGAATGTTGAATTGATGCTCTGTATGTATGAAATAAAAAATGTTGAAAGTCCTAAACGTTGAAGAATGTGGTGCCAAGCGCTGGGAATAGGATCATAGCATTGGATGGCAGCGTCAGGTGCTGGGAATAGCTGTCAGTGATAGATGTTACTAGCTTTTGTTAATAATGAATTTTTTAATTCCAAATATTGTGTTTAAATTTCAATTACTTATAATTTGATTATAATGAATTGTAATATTATAGGTAAATTGAAGGTCATTGCTATAGAATGTTCTGAAATCACTCAAAGGTAATTTGTTTATTTTATAGTTAATGAGAATGAATGTAAGTAATGCATATACACAGTTATGTTTAGACATCCAAAGATCGTAATATTTCTAGTTGGCGTATATGTAATTACTGAATTATGTATAAATTAGCATCGATATATGTTGTATGGTATGTTAATGGATTGCTCAAAGGTGAACATTAATATATAATTTTTGAAGTTTTTCTGAATCTGTGTAGCATATTGTTATATGACTCAGACTGAGTGAATAAATACATTTCTACAATGGAGTTTTGAACTTAAATTTGGCACCACTCAAAACTGAGAAACTAGATGTTCTGAATGTTTTGAGCATTGATGAGGAGAAAATCTATTTTAATAACTAGAAAAGGTTAAATAGATTGAGTCTGATGTATATAAAGATGACAATTACTAGTAATATTAAGTCTGCTCTTTTCAAAACTAAAAGTGCTAAGAAATTATTTAAGTTTCTGGAAGAGCACTCGCAGATCATTAACAAGTCTCTTGTTGGGACTGTTATGGGTACATTAATCACCTTGAAATTTGATGGATCATGTACTATGTATGAATATGTCATTGAGATGACAAATATTGTACCAAAACTTAAGTCTTTGGGAATGGAAGTGGATGAGAACTTCCTTATGCAATTCATCTTGAACCCATTATTGTCTAAGTATGGTCCCTTCCAAAGGAATTATAATATCATGAAGGACAAATAGAATGTGCAAGAGTTGCACAGTATGATGGTTTAGGAAGAGATTAGACCTAAGAACTTGAGAAGTAACTCCATTAATTATCTTAAGAATCAAGGAGTTAGTGAGAAAGGTGGAAAGAAACATAAGAAAGTGAAGACCCAGAAAGTTAGTGGGGAATCCTCTCATACCCACGAGAAGGAACATGATGAACAAAAATGTCATTTTTGTAGGAAGGTTAGGCATTTCCAAAAGGAATGTCCCAACGTATGGTTTGAGAAGAAAGATAAACTTAATACTCTTAAGTAAATACCTTCGATAAAGAAAGGTAAGCTCATTTATTCATCTTTTTGAAATAATTCACACTAATGTGTGTGGACCATTAATGTGTCTATTTTTAATTAAGAAAATATTTTATCATCTTTATATATGTCTATTCATGTTACGGATATGTCTATTTGTCACATGATAAGTCACAGGTTGTCAACATCTTAAAGGTTTATATTAATGAGGTTAAAAGGTAATTAAATAGAAAGGTGAAAAAGTCAAGTTTGATAAAGGTGGTGAATATTATAATAAGTATAATGAAAGTGGTCAAAGTCTTGACCCCTTCGCTAAATTCCTTAAAAGATGTAATATTTATGTACAATACATAATGTGAAGCACACCACAACAAAATGGTATGACAGAAAGACATAATAGAACATCGTTAGATATGATTACCAGTATGATGTGCAATTCATCTTTACCCACTTCTTTGTGGACATATGCTCTAAAAATTGTAATAAGGCTTTTGGTAAGGCAGTTCCAAAGACTCCCTTTAAATTGCAAACTGAAAGGAAACTTATTTTAAAGCTCCTACATATTTGGAATTGCTAAGAAAAAATTAGGAATTATATTCCATACGAAAACAAAATGAATTCAAGAACAATTAATGGTTATTCAATTGGTTATCCAAAGAAGTCTAAAAAGTTTATATTTAATTGTCCTAGCTATTTTACAAGAATTGTGTGAACTAGGAATGTCAAGTTCTTTGAAGATGGTGAGACTAGTGGGAATGAAACACCATGCAGAGTGGATATTAAAAAAATGGGAATGTAATTCCCATGGTTATGTAAGTCCACGTGGCTTATACACCTACTCAAGTTTTTCTTCAACAAGTTTTTGAACCGCTTAATAATCATGAAGAACAATGAACCCACTATTTATAATGAAATTGAACTTAAAGTGAATGAACCTATAGTAAAAGAATCACAACAAATGGCATTAAGAATGTCTCAAAGAGAAAGAATACCAATTATTTTTTATGACTATACGGTATATCTACACGAGTTTGAAAATGAGTTGGGAATTAAAAATGATCTAGTGACTTTTACACAAGCCATGACTAGTAAAAATTATGATAATTGGTTAAATGTCATGAAAAATGAGTTAAAGTATATAAAACAAAATGGTGCCTGGCACCTTATGGAATTAATTGAATGTTAAAAGAGAATTGGTGGTAAACAGGTCTTTAATACCAAATGTGACTCTTTTGTAACTTAAAATGTTACAATTAGACTAATTACTAAAGGATTTACTAAAAAAGATAGCATTGATCATCAGGAGACATTTTCATTAGTCTCATAAAAGGACTTGTATAGAATAATTATGGCTTTAACAGATTATTATAATCTAGAATTGCACAAAATGGATATCAAAAATGTTTTTCTGAATGGAGATTTGGAGAAAAAAAGTATATATCGATCAATCACTAGGGTTTATAAAGGCTGCAAAGGAACACATGGTTTGTAAATTGAAGAAGTCAATATACGGACTTGAACAGGCTTCCTGAAAATAGTATGTGGTTGGAAGCCTAACATATGCTTCAACATGTATAAGATCAGAGATAAGCTTTGTAGTGGGGATGTTAAAGAGATACTAGAGTAATCATAGTATAGATCATTGGAAAGTTGTAAAGAAAATTTTGAGATATTTGCAGGAAATTAAAGAACATGTTCGTACTTTTAGGAGTTCTAGTCACTTTAAGGTGGTTAGATACTCAGATTCAGACTATACTGACTGTGTAGATATAAGATCAACCTTTGATTACATTTATCTGTTAGCTGGAGGAGCCATCTTGTAGGAGAGTGTAAATCAGTTTGCAATTGCCACATCCACTGTAGAGGCTCAGTTGTGTGGCGTGCTTTGAGGCCATGATTCCAAGTTAAATAGTTGCAAAACTTTATTTCAAAGCTTGGAATTATTGATAGGATAATTAGGCCGCTGAAAATTTACTATGATAATTCTACAACCACTTTCTTCTCTATGAATGACAAGTAATCCAAATGTGCTAAACATATAGAATTAAAATACATTGTTGTTAAGAAGAAAGCTCAAAAATGCAAAATGTCAATAAAGATATTAGCATCGATCTAATGTTAACTATCTTTGACAAAGGGGTTACCGTCCAAAAATGTTCATATAGAGAATATGGGCATTATGTATATTGATAATTATTAGACAATAATGTTATAAATATTTAACACTCTTTTATGCATTAATAAATATATTATTTTTGGTTTTGGATTTTTTATGTTTTATATATTTGATTGCAATGTATGTTGTTAAATATAGAATTGAATGGTCCTTTAAAAAAGGCATTAATTTTAAACATAATTCTTGTTTATAATCATAATTAAGGAGAAGAGTTAATACAATAGTACATGGAAGAGAGTATGTTGAATTAATATTGTCCATCATAACCTTTATTAGTCTGGTATTTGATTATGATTACTGATGATACTAGTGTATGTGAATCGTGATTATTGTGTATTATGATTGTTTAAATTATTGATCCAATAGATTGCATAAAATCACAAGTCAAATAGAAGAATATTAGAAATTAGCCCTTTAAAGGAATTACATGTTAAATGACAGATTTAATAATTTATTAAAGGGCCTTTTGACTATTGTGATGGAAAATTTTGAAACTTACTTATGAATATCAACTTTTAAAATAATCTGAATTATGTCCCAGTTATTTTTCTCACAATATACCATCAAAGGATGGAAGTCGGATTGAATAAAGAATTTATGCGTACCACCAAGTATGTAAGTCAGATTGAATAAAGAATTTATGCCTATCAATCGTTTTTGTATTATTGAATAATGAAGAAAGGTGGATGTCCAATAAGTGTCATTGTATTGGAATAAAATTCTAAGCATAACTGTACATATTTTAATTCTATAAATTCCTAGATCCCATATTTATGAAATAATTTACAATAAAATTTCAAATCAATCAAGTCTAGTAGCATCCATAACTTCAAGATTAATTTAATAAAGACCATGACCATAAAATTTTATATAAATAACAGTCTAATATTAGTCATATGCAAGAGTTTAAACAAAAATAAGACAAAATTTCTGCATATAGTGCTTGATTGACTAAATCATGGGTACCTGAACTTCAATCAAGATTATAAGATACATCTTTCCTCCTTGATATTTGGAAGAGGTTAAAATAAAATCTCAATTTCCACCCCAAACGCTACCTTAATATTATCAGAAAATTCCAATCCAATAAAATTATTGTACAAAGGGTCGATATCACTTCACATAGTTGCAAAAGCCATCCCTCAGGCAAATAGTCAACAACTTTTATATAAGATCAGCAACATTCATCAGCATTTCATCGATTTGGGTATTGTAGTACTGCTCAATATCTCTTAAAATCTTGATATCATCACTTTTAACAAAGTTTATTGCCACACCCTGCAAGTCATCAAAAGGTTCATGGGATAACCAAATAAATCAGGATTGTCATACCGAGCAAGAGATAGGCATTTAATGAAATCCCATCATATTAGGCTTGAACATAATTCCAGAGATTTAAGTTTTTTTGTAACTACATTGCTCGATACTGTCAGAGGTGAAAACTATTTTGAGGAAGTTTTCTATCGAAGGAAATGGATAGAAATAAAGTATGTACCTTTCGTCCAAATCGACCTGAACGACCTATGCTATGGATATAAAGCTCTCGATTGTTTGGAAGGTCATAATTGATCACCAGAGACACCTGAAACAGACATGGTGGCTTGTACATCAGAAATCTCACCAACCTATGCAAAAGCAATGGCACTTCGAGTGGTCCATTAACACTTCTTTGAGACTGAAAACTTGCACTGTTACTTAAAGTTCTACTAAAATTTCATCACTAGATAATGTACAGCACTTATTCATTAGACTAGTTTCATATTTCCATTTTGTATCCACATGAGACATCTTCTGAAAATGAATCTACCCAAAAGAAACATTCGTTTGCAGCAACTTCGATCTACTTAAAAGAAACAGCGACAATCAACAGCTTTAGTTAACAATTGTAGAGTACAATTCACAGATCCTACTAAATTTATTTAGTAAATAAACAGCTCCGCAACACCAGATGCATGAAATTAATTTAACAAGGTTAGCACATTTAACACAGCATGGTTATACCACACACTGTCAAGTCCAAGTGCACAAGTTAGCAGCCAGTCAAAATCAAAATATTTATTTTAATCTATTGGGAAAACTAATTAAAGATGATATCAAGCTATAAGATGGATAACTGCAAATTCTGTTGAGAAGGTGGGAGTGCTTTTGACAATATTTATCAGAATTTTTGACAAGGTCACTCCAATGGATCTATTCGTCCTGCTCTTGATTTAGAGTGCCATTAAAAGTTACAAAAAATTCATTTCAACATTATCTGGCCTTTTCAACAGACAAATTCTTTTAAGTACATAATATATTTTGTAGTAAGGCACTCAAAGGGAAGAAGAATACGAGAGAACTTACCTGTTGCACATCAAGTCACCGAGCCCAGACATCAGTTGTGATAAGTACACGGGTGGTAGCAGCTTTGAATTCTCCCATTATTGCATCTTTTTCCTTTTGAGGCATATCACCATGCATTGATGAAACTGTGAAATTGTTGCCGCGCATCTTTTCAGTCAACCAATCCACCTGCCTCAAAAATAGAACCATGATTAACAGATAGCATATCAAACAAGATTCGAGTACAAAATTAGGAACACAAGCCTAGAAGGCTTCATATAGCAAGTGAACCAAATACATGTCATGAGGGTAAGTTCATAAGCCAGTTCTAATTATTTTCCTATAATCATTCCTATGAAAACTCACCAAACAGTGACAATAAATCCTGCTTTTCCCCACCTAAAGATGCATCACATCCTAAAAGGTCTTACTTGTAGCAAGAGCATTATAAAAGTAGCCAAAATAAAATCCTAACTGGATTTATGGACAATTATATTTATAGTACACATATATCTTTGGAGTAAAATAATAGGCAAATACCAAAATATTTAATACCAACAAGCAGCCATTTGTAAGGCATCCAACAATGTAGCAAACATTTTCTTTACGTTAAAACGGCAAAGTAGTAAAGAATTATCTAAATCAACCTCAACGTTCAACATAAGTATCAGACTCTTTTTGTAGATATCTGAACGAGTTGATTTTTGATTCTTATGAAACTAGAGTTTGGGTATATACCCTATGGTAGTGGGATATTGCACTTTTATTTGGAAACAACTCATTATTTTATTTTAAGAAATAGGAAGTAAGGAGAAAAAATAGGTGGCTTTACCTTCCTCTTTATGATGTAGAAAATAACAGCTTGAGTGATGGTTAGAGTATCGTAAAGGTCACAAAGAGTATCAAACTTCCACTCCTCTCTTTCAACAGTAACGAAAAATTACATGATCCGCTGCCAGCAAAGGAAGACAGACAATCAATAGTTGGCATCAAACTCCAGCCAAGTAGTCATTCGAATATTTTCAATATCAACTAAGTACTTACTTCCAAAGTCAACTCATCACGCTTGACAAGAATCTTTATAGGATCTGACATGAACTTGGTAGTCATTTCCAAAATTTCATTCAGAAGTGTGGCAGAAATCAAGACAACCTATGACAATAAGGCTATCAGCAAACCCAATTGAATTATAACTTTGACATGTAAGACCCTCAACAAGACAAAACTTCAAGGTAATGGGATCTTCCATTCTCCAGTTCACTGATGGAATTCACCTACCTTACAACAAAACTTCCCTATCTTTCATGCATGGGACACAAATCAAAAGGCTAATATTTTAATCAGTCATCCATTTAGGATTCCAGCAAAGAAGAAAGCAAAATGGCACGAAGAGGTGACAGAAAAGTTACGAGTTTTCTGAGCAACAACATTCACTTAGAAATTGCCTTACAATACGGATAGGAAAAACACTTCAGTCACCTGTTTCCTGAGCCTTGGGTGAAATGAAATTTAAAAGTTAGTGAATTTAACGGTTCGTTATACACTATGAATAGAGTGTGGTAACCACAATTCACTTATTAGACTCCCCTTCAAACTGAACCCTAGTGTTTCAATGTCAACATGCAAAGATGGAAAGTATTTGTATTTGTTACCAGTTTATTGGTCCCCTTTCTACATACCAAATTGTCAAGAAATGAGAATGCATGAGCCCCAGTCACTCACTTCTGGTAACTAAAATTAAGGTCCAAAAGAAGTTGGAGGAGCATAAGCAGCAATAAGTGGAACCTAAAGTAGTTCAACATTGATTTTTCATTTTTATGCTGGTACGAGTGTACAAAGGACCTTTCTGAAGGTACAAATAGATGAAAAAATGTGTACATGTACATTTAAGATATCTAGTCAGACAGCACAAAGGGCAATAGAACCTGTAGCTCTGGTGGAAGATATCTGTACACATCATAAATTTGATCCTTAAAACCTCTGCTCAACATCTCATCAGATTCATCTTGGATGACAAGAAGAAATAGAAATGAATATTGTCAATAAGTCTAAGCAAACATGCCTGGAAACTATATTACTTTATAAAAGGGTTGCAACAATTATTAACGAGTTGCAGAGTCTACTTTCAAATAATACGTGCAAACCACCTAGGCTGAAAAGAAAAGCATCAACTTACAAGGACTAGTAATTTAATGGCTCTAGTTCGTAATGTCCTCCTCTTGATCATGACATAGACTCTGCCAGGAGTTCCAGTTTTCTGATATCCTCACCAACACTTTTACCTCCAATACAAGCATGAGCTTATATATTAATATAATCACCAATTGCCAATATTACTTTTTCTGTCTGAGCAGCCAATTCCCTTGTCGGTGACAATATCAATGCCTGAACCCTAAAGATGTTGTCAACAACATTAACGAAGCAGAATCAAAACAATAGGTCCTAAGAAGATCCATAACCTTAAGTTATCAACAGTGAGGTTAATAAAATACCCCGCAAACAAAGACAAGAAAGATGGAGTGGAAGGAGAGAGAGGCACATGTAGCATGAATAAATGCTAAGCCTTTTTTTCCAGTTTGTCATCTTCTTCATTGGACCAATAAACATCATAAGCATTTACTTAGTACCTTACTAACATATTCCTCATAATCAAAAGAAATCAATGCAACAACACATTGTAAAATGTTTTTACCTAGTTCCTTGAAACTGGAACCATATACGCTCTATTTCTATAACGAGGTAATGCCGTATGGAATGTCAATAATTCTCAACAATTCAAATTTGAAACAAGGCTCAAATTTTTTCAACCCTACAATCCCCAAAAATCAGTTTGAATATTGAAGAATAAAAAAAGATTTTATGTTAAATTGGGAACTTTGATTTATTGGGGTTTCTTGAGCAAGTTGACAACCACTTACACTGTCCAACAAATACAAATACAACAATGAACAGAAAGAAAACTACTAATTCCCCAGAAAACAAAATCAGCAGGCCTATAATAATAACAATAACTCATACATGAAACCATAGGGACATCATCAAATTTTGTTCCCCTTATAATTAACACCTCCTTACCAGATAATAGTACAACTAAATGCCAAACTAGGAAACTCAATAAAAAAAAGAAAAGAAATTAAGAAATTTCATCAACAAGGGTTTCGCTTACTCTCTAGAAGAGGTATCAATGAGCTGGCATACGGTGAGAGTAATCATGGAGGTCTTGTCAGTACCGAACTGAGCTTGAGCGATGATGTCACGACCCTTAATGATGGGCATAACCGCCTTCTGTTGGATGGCGGAGGGCTTCTCAAAACCATAGGCATAGATTCCACGAAGCAAGTCGTTCTTGATGCCCCTTTCGTCGAAGCTGGTAATAAGTTCAATGCCCTCAGTCGTCTCAAAAACTAACCTCTCGTTGTTTTCGGCAGTCATTCTCCTCATGCCCCACCCTGCTGGAACCATGCTTGTCGCGGCGACCGCCATTAGCTGCTAATCGTGAGAGCGAGAGAATGAGATGGTCTGATTTTGTTTTTTTTCTTAAGAATGCTTTATTTATTTACGTAAAAGAGACGAGCTTCCTTTAATTTAATTCATTTTTTTCTTTAATCCCATTTTAATTTTTTAAAACAAAGAAATATAAATAATAAAATTAATTTATTAATATTATTAATACAACTTAATTTTAAATTAATAATATATTATATTTATTTTAATTTAATAATACTTAAATATATTTCGCCATTATTTTTAATAAAAAATTAAAAAATAAAAACACAAATTTATAATATATAATTTTTTATGAATTTATTTATGAAACATATTTTGTTGTCACGTATGTTCTCTTCAGTGCGCTTCATTTCAAGATCATTTTGGTTAGAGCCTTTGGGTCCTAAGTCCTATACAACTGACTATGTTCTTTGATTTGTGTTGTGCAATTTATTGATATTTGATTGAAATTGAGAGTTATATGTCTGTTATAGCTTGAAATTGAAATGTGTGTGACTATCTGGATTTGATAGTCACCGTCTATGTAGCCAAAACATGCCCTTTTGAGATGTTGAAACTGATCCTCTTAAGCCTTACGTGTTTCTGCCCTTCTCTTTGGAGCATTTCTACTTCATTCCCAATCTGAGCTTTTGAATCCACAAGACCTTAAATCGTCTTGATGGCAGTGTTCTTTTTCTAAGCCTGAAAACTTGCAGTATTATTTGTCTCTTTTAAGACATGGTATCAAGATCTAGATAGTATGTAATTTGTCCAACAATGATCTTTGAAACGTATCGTGACGTTATAGACTATAATAATAACATCAACAACAATAATTTCAGTACACAAGACTCTTTGTTTAGTGATAATCGGGGGAGAGATATCAATTATACATAATCTTTTTTTTGCATTTTACAAAAAGATTATTTTCGTTATTGAAATCTATAAATATTTTGATCATAGAGGAGTAATTAGGATTCATTGTTGAGATTTCCTTTTCTTTTTTGGCGGATCTAGATGTAGGCTTTTCCGCCAATTTTGTTGGCATACCTATTATTGTGTGACAGTTGATCCAAAATATGAAGGCAGCTGAAATATTAACCTATTCGCTTGTAAGACGTTTTAAGTGATATTAATCAATAATGAGTGTAACGCCCCATATTAGGGGTTAGACTATTAAGGAATTTCAATGCATGATATGCTTGGCATAATTGAGTTTTTGCTTATTTGTGCATATGCCGTTTTGGACTCATATCAATATTTGTGCATGTATTTATGACATTCCAGGTATAATTGAGCTTTTAACGCAAATAAAATGTGATTTGGCAATTTTGGTAATATTTCTGGTATTTCGGAATTTTGGTGAATTATGGATTAGTTGTCTTGGATTATTAAATTGGTGTGTATTATTATTAATTCTACATTTTTAGATACATTTAGGATGTTTTGGAAATTTATTGAAAATTTGAGGTATTTTAGATTAAAAAAAAAGAAACAAGAGACAAATCATTAGTTGACAAATGGATAAATTATGGAGTGACATGTGGCATTTTATTAAGAAGCCACCTAAGTTTAAGTTATGTTTGA
>JAOTAY010000144.1:126289-142693 GCA_025629805.1 Erythroxylum baracoense | reverse complement strand
CTACTTAAAAGAAACAGCTACATTCAACAGCTTTGGTTAACAATTGTAGAATACAATTCACAGATCCTACTAAATTTTTTTAGTAAATAAACAGCTCCGCAACACCAGATGCATGAAATTATTTTAACAAGGTTAGCACATTTAACATAGCATGGTTATAGCACACTATGTCAAGTGCACAAGTCAGGAGCCAGTCAAAATCAAAATATTTATTTTAATCTATTGGGAAAGCTAATTAAAGATCATATCAAGCTATAAGTTGGATAACTGCAAATTCTATTGTGAAGGTGGGAATGCTTTAGACAATCTTTATCAGAATTTTTAACAAGGTCACTCCAATGGATCTGTTCGTCCTGCTCTTGATTTAGAGTGCCATTAGAAGTTACAGAAAATTCATTTCAACATTATTTGGCTTTTTAAACATACAAATTCTTTTAATTACATATTATATTTTGTAGTAAGGAACTCAAAGGGAAGAAGAATACGACAGAACCTAACTGTTGCACATTAAGCCCCCAAGCCCAGACATCAGTTGTGATAAGTACACGGGTGGTACCAGCTATGAATTCTCCCATTGCTGCATCTCTTTCCTTTTGAGGCATATCACCATGCATTGATGAAAATATGAAATTGTTGCTGCCCATCTTTCCAGTCAGCCAATCCACCTGCCTCGAAAATAGAACCATGATTAACAGATAGCATCTCAAACAAGATTGGAGTACAAAATCAAGAACAAAAGCCTAGAAGGCTTCATATAGCAAGATGAACCAAATACACGTCATGAGGGTAAGTTCATAAGCCAAGGTCTAATTATTTTCCTATAATCATTTCTATGAAAACTCACTAAATAGTGACAATAAATCTTACTTTTCCCCACCTAAAGATACATCACATCCTAAAAGGTCTTACTTGTAACAGGAGCATTATAAAAGTAGCTAAAACAAAATCCTAACTGAATTTATGGATAATTACATTTGCAGTACACATGTACCTTTGGAGTAAAATTATAGGCAAATACCAAAATATTTAATACTAACAAGTAGCCATTTGTAAGGCATCTAACAATGCAGCAAACATTTTCTTTACGTTAAAACGGCAAAGTAGTAAAGAATTATCTAAATCAACCCCAACGTTCAATATAAGTATCAAATTCTTTTATTTCGAAACAACCAGTTATTTTATTTTAAGAAATAACAAAAACAGCTTAAGTGATGGTTAGAGTATCATAAAGGTCACAAAGAGTATCAAACTTCCACTCCTCTCTTTCAATTGCAACGAAAAATTGCTTGATCCCCTGCCAGTAAAGGAAGACAGACAATTAAGAGTTGGCATCAAACTCCAGCAAAGTGGTCATTCAAATATTTTCAATATCAACTAAGTACTTACTTCCAAAGTCAACTCATCACGTTTGACAAGAATCTTTATAGGATCTGACATGAACTTGGTAGTCATTTCCAAAATTTCATTCGGAAGTGTGGCAGAAATCAAGACAACCTAGGACAACATGGCTATCAACAAACCTAATTGAATTATAACTTTGACATGTAAGACCCCCAATAAGATAAAACCTCAAGGTAATGGGATCTTCCATTCCCCATTTCACTGATGGAATTCACTTACCTTGCAACAAAACTTCCCTATCTTTTATGCATGGGACCAAAATCAAAAGGCTAATATTCTAATCAGTCATCCATTTAAGATTCCAGCAAAGAAGAAAGCAAAATGGCACGAAGAGGTGACAGAAAAGTTACGAGTTTTCTGAGCAACAACATTCATATAGAAATTGCCTTACAATACGAATAGGAAAAACACTTCGGTCACTTGTTTCCTGAGCCTGGGGTGAAATGAAATTTAAAAGTGAGTGAATTTAACAGTTCGTTATGCACTATGAAAAGAGTTTGGCAAGCACAATTCACTTATTAGACTCCCCTTTAAACTGAAACCTAGTGTTTCAATGTCAACATGCAAAGATGGAAAGTATTGTATTTGTTCCCAGTTTATTGGTCCCTTTGCTACATACCAAATTGTCAAGAAATGAGAATGCATGAGCCCTAGGCACTCATTTCTGGTAACTAAAATTAAGGTCCAAAAGAAAGGGCCTTTCTAAAGCAGTTCAACATTGGTTTTTCATGTTTATGCTGGTAAGAGTGTAGAAAGGGCCTTTCTAAAGGTACAAATAGATGAAAAAATGTGTACATGTACATTTAAGATATCTAGTCAGATAGCACAAAGGGCAATAGAACCTGTACCTCTGGAGGAAGATATCTATACACATCATAAATTTGATCCTTAAAACCTCTGCTCAACATCTCATCAGATTCATCCTGGATGATAAGAAGAAATAGAAATGAATATTTTCAATAAGTCTAAGTAAACATGCGTAGAAACTGTATTACTTTATAAAAAGGTTGCAACAATTATTAACGAGTTGCGAGTCTACTTTTAAATAATACGTGCAAACTAACCTAGGCAGAAAACAAAAGCATCAGCTTACAAGGACCTGTAATTTAATGGCTCTAGTTCGCAATGTCCTCCTCTTGATCATGTCACAGACTTTGCCAGGAGTTCCAAACACAATTTCAACTCCATACTCTAGTTTTCTGATATCCTCACCAATACTTTTGCCTCCAACACAAACATGAGGTTGTATATTAATATAATCACCAATTGCCAATATTACTTTTTTGGTTTGAGCAGCCAATTCCCTTGTCAGTGACAATATCAATGTCTGAACCCTGAAGATGTTGTCAACAACATTAATGAAGCAGAATCAAAACAATGGGTCCTAGGAAGATCCACAACCTTAAGTTATCAACAGTGAGGTTAATAAAATACCCCGCAAACAAAGACAAGAAAGATGGAATGGAAGGAGAGAGAGGCACATATAGCATGAATAAATGCTATTGCTAAGTCTTTTTTTCTTTCCAGTTTTTCATCTTCTTCATTAGACCAATAAACATCATAAGCATTTACTTCGTACGTTACTAACATAATCCTCATAATCGAAAGATATCAATGCAAAAACACATTGCAAAACGCTTTTACTTAGTTCCTTAAAATTGGAAACCACATACGCTCTATTTTTATAAGGAGGTAACGTCGTATGGAATGTTAATAATTCTTAATGATTCAAATTTGAAACAAGGCTCAAAATTTTTCAACCCTACAATCCATAAAAAAAAGATTTTATGATCTTTGTTTGACGTTAAGTGAGAGTGTGCGGTGAGTGAGAGTGCCTTTGACCTAAGGATAGTTTTGGACTTTCCCTTCTTCCTTCCTGACATCCCGCCCATTACCCTTTCTATTTTTGCTCCAAACTGCTGAACGTTAACTTCCTCAGACTAGGCAGCCTGCCTTTTCTGGGTTTGTCTTCTATCCTATGTCTGTCACTGGTCACCCTACTAGCTTAGATTTCCCTCTTTTGCCCTTGCCCACCTAACCTTCTCCCCTGCCTTCGTCTACCCCTTCTCTAACCACGACCACTTCCATACGTCCTGCCATCCCACCTACAACCACCCAAGCTCTTATACGCAGAAGTTAGAAACAAGTCGTCGGGGATCATGCATGTACACAACTCTCTTACTACCCCCTAAAGAAGTGGACAGTAAGCTTGTGGTCTTCCAAAATCTCAAAATTCTTGAAAAAGGTGCCCATAGCTGGGAAGCTACCCTTGTAGGGTTCTTCTTTAAACAACGACCTCCCTTCCCATTCCTTCATCGCAGGGCACTCCGGCAGTGGAAAGGACAGGGACTGAATGATGTTCTCCTCTCCGAAGGCAACCTATTGCTGTTCAAATTTTCCACTACATCTAAAGCCCTCAAGATCCTTGAAGAGTTCCCTGGCACTATAGGAGCCAACCCCTCATCTTGAAACAATGGAAACCGCACCTTAACTTGGACAAAATCAAGCTACAAAGTGTACCGGTCTGGATCAACTTTCATAATGTGCCTCTAGAGTATTGGACCACTCAAGGTCTTGGTTCCCTAGCAAGCATCATTGGAAAACTGGTATGTTTTGATGAAACTACTGCCTTGAAAAGGCGTATTGGATATGCATGCATCTATGTGAATATAGAACTCCCCCAAGAACTACTTGATCTCATTCCTATTATGCGATTAGCTGAGGACCAACAAATGCATGAGGATTATGTTAAAATTTCATACTAGTGGAAGGCCGCGGGGAAGATGTTTAAAACAGGTGGCTATCATGAGCTCATGAATAAGGAGACGACAGTGCTAGAGGATACTAACCCTTCGATGTTGGAGCCTGATAAAGAGGGACTAAATAGCCAACTTGATGGCTCATCTCTGCCTCCTACTATGAGGGTACTGGAATTGACCCTCTCATTAGCTGATGCCTTGGACCAATGCCGTCAACTTCCTTCACCTGTGGCTAGCTGCTCTTCGCCCTCTACTATTGACGCCATTTCCAGTAAACCGATTTCCAACTTAGGCCTATTACCTATAGAATCCCAGGAGTCCCCTGTTCCATTTCAGACGGCTGACTATCCTCCCATAGCTCCCTTGGAGAACCTGGCAACTAATAGCATATTGTCCACCACCCTTGATCAATTAATAGTGGAGAGAAGATGCTCCTAGCGGAGCAAAAAGAAAAACTCCCGTTTCACCCATTGATGTCCATCATAGTATGGAATGTAAAAGGACTGAATTGCCCGACAAAGCAAGTGGCTTTACAGGATTTTGTTATGAGGGA
This sequence comes from Erythroxylum baracoense, assembly GCA_025629805.1. Taxonomy (NCBI): domain Eukaryota; kingdom Viridiplantae; phylum Streptophyta; class Magnoliopsida; order Malpighiales; family Erythroxylaceae; genus Erythroxylum; species Erythroxylum baracoense. Next base: position 137,980 of record JAOTAY010000144.1, on the reverse strand, counting down.
AAAGCCCCTTTTGCTAGGTCTTTTAGAAATAAAAATAAAAGCTGATAAGGTGGATAAACTGCAAATGCTTGGTCCCTAATGTCATTTCATTTCCAATCACTCTCAACATCTTTTAGGTAGAATTATCATGTGTTATAATGCTGATGCTCTCAGGGTGGATACTATCTATATCACTGCTCAAGTTCTTCATTTACGTGTCCACTTCCTCCAGCAAAATCTTGCCACAATCATGTCAATTGTCTATGCTAGTAACTTTGGGTTCTAGAGACGCTCCTTAAGGAATGACCTCACATCTCTCGGCAATGGTGTCTGCTCTCCTTGGCTAATTTGCGATGACTTCAATTCCATACTTTATAGCTCAAAAGCTCAAGGAAATTGTCGTCTCAAAAATCACACACCCGACCTTAAGGAGTGCATTGACCGCCTCAGCATCTCTGACCTGAAATAAACTAGCTTCACCTTTACCTAGACTAACAAGCAAACTGGTAGGTGGTTCATTCAAAAAAAGCTTGATCGGGCGCTTGTTAATGGGGAGTGGATAGCCCAATTTTCGGACAGCTACGCCAAATTTCAAGAGCCCCTTTTTTCTGACCATACTCTCATTGTAATCACAAACTTGTTCCAGAGACATACCATTTCCTATCCCTTTCGCTTCAACAACTTCCTGACCAAAGATCCTAATTTCTTGGAGGTCTGTCGACAAGGTGCTCAAGTATCCATTTATGGCACCATGCAATATCAGTGTGTTGGAAAGCTCAAAAGTATCAAAAATGCACCCAAAATACTGAACTCATCTAGCCTAACCACAGAAGAAGCTATTCACACAACTGGAGAAGAGCTCGTCACCATACAACGTGCTTGTGTAGCCTCTCCCATGATCTTTATAGTCGAGACAAGGAAAAAAATGCCTTGAAGCAATACTTGAACGTTGTCCATAACCATGCCTCTTTACTTAAACAGCGTGCGAGAGTCCGTTGACTACAAGAGGGTGATAAATGCTCCAAATTCTTCTTTAACACGGTGCTGGCTAGGAGAAATCTCAATCGTATCCACCACATATCTACCAAAGAAGGTCGTCGGCTCCAAGACCTCAGTGACATCCAATCTGAAGCTATCGACTATTTCTCCAACTTATTTGGAAATGATAACACACTTCAGGTCTCCCAGTCGGAACTCTTAGGTATTGTTACCAAACGAATATCTATTGTCGAGCCAGCCTCACTCAATCAACCTATTGAGGCCCGAGAGATTGAGGACAATGTTTTTGCTATGGATAGTCAGAAAGCTCCTGGCCCGGATGGGCTTAATGCACACTTCTATCAGAAATTATGGGCAATCACTGGACCATTTGTCATGAAGGTAGTTCAGGAATTTTTCCATCGGGGTCAGCTTCTCAAAGAAATAAATCCTTTTTATGTCTGATTCCTAAATGCTCTAACCGTATGGCTTTTAGTGATTTCAAGCCCATTGCTTGCTCTAACATACTTTATAAGATCATATCCAAAATTATGGCATGACGGCTGTAACAAGTACTACCCACTCTCATTAGTGACACTCAAAGTGCTTTTATGAGCAACCGGCAGATTGGCGACAACATCCTCATCACCCAAAAACTCCTAAAAGGCTATACGAGACACCATTCCAGGGCAAACTGCACAATGAAGGTTGATTTTTGTAAGGCTTTTGACAATGTAAGCTGGAAGTTTATTTGGGCGATCTTGGAGGCTCATGGTTTCCCTCGCATTTTTATCAATTGGCTCAAAGAGTGTATCACTACGGCCAGCTTCTCAGTTCTCATCAATGGCAGCCCATCAGCCTCCTTCACCTCTTCAAAGGGACTCCGACAAGGTGACCCACTCTCCCCCTATTTATTTATACTATTCATGGAAACTTTGAGCTCTATCATTAATCAGGAAGTGGCCTCCAACACAAACTTCAGTTTTCATTCACGCTCCAAAAAGGCCTACTTAACACACCTTTCCTTTGCTGATGATCTCCTTCTTTTTTGTGGTGCTAAGATTGATTCCATTCGCACACTTATAAGAGCCCTGGAACGGTTCTCTACCATGTTTAGTCTAGTCATTAATTTTCATAAGAGCCAGTTTATTCTTTCTCATATTGCTCTCCCCTTGGAAGAGCAAATAGCAATGGCTACAGGCATGTCTCGACAGCCCCCTCCATTGCATTATCTGGGCCTACCTATCTCTACCAAGCGGCTACGATATACTGAATGTCTTCCTCTCATTGAAAGAATTTAGAAACGACTCCATCATTGGGTTAACAAATTCCTCACATATGTAGGGAGACTCCAATTAATTAATACCATTCTCAACTCTTTGCACATATATTGGTGTTCTCATATCTTTCTGTCCCAGGGTGTCATCAATCTTTTCAAGAATTTTTTGTGGAATCACCACAATGGCAATAGAGGGATTGCCAAGGTTAGTTGGTCGGATCTTTATGTTTCTAAATTTGAAGGCGGCTTGGGTCTTACCTCCTTTAAGCTCACCAACCAAGCTCTAATTATCAAGAGACTCTGGTGGGTCCTAGAAGATAAACAATTAGTATGGCTACGCTAGCTCAACTCTTATTTCCTTAAAGGTCGTAGCATATGGGAAATGAAACCCCGTCCCTTGCACTCTTTCTTCCTGAATTAGATGATCCTCTTGAAAAATTTGGTTCAATCGGATGTGGTAAGTAGAATTGGAAATGGGACTAGAATCTCATTTTGGTTTGATCAATAGTCTAGTCGAGGAACCATGGTGTAGCTGTACGAATCTAATCCCCAATTGATGTCTGTCCCCACTGATGTTAAAATGAGCCATTTTATTCGAGGGGGTTCTTGGGTCTTTCCGGAATACCTTCAACATTTACAGCCTCAGTATCCTCTTTCAGACCACCCTGATGTCTTTCTTTGGAAGGATCAACCTACACACCAATTACAGAGTAAACGCGTTATCGACCTACTTTGAGTGCGCCTACCTCGAGTTGTATGGAGCTGTATTGTATGGCACCATCACCTCCCTCCAAAAACCTCTTTCCTCCTTTGGCTGACCATGAAGAATAAACTTAATACTGCTGATCGCCTTCATTACATGGACGTGGATAGATCTTGTCCACTTTGCTTAATACAGGAGGAATCTCGAGACTACCTCTTCTTTTTGTGCTCCATAGCAGCGGCAATATAGGAGCAGGTATAAACCTATTGTAGGTGTGTTTTTTCTAACCCTTCACTTTCGAGTATCACCAACTATGTCTCTACTTCCACGACTCTCACAAACGAAGATAGAGGGTCTTTTGTCATTACAATAGGGATGACCATCCAGACCATCTGGAAAGAGAGGAATGCCAGAGGGTTCCAAAGGCTGAACAAACTTGTTTCACAACTGGTTGAGGAGGCTATCTGAGACACAAAAGAATTGATTGTGCTACAGGCTAACACCTTATCCAGCTCCCAGCATACACATCCCTAACTAAGTAATAGTTTTTATGTTTTCTATCTTGTTGAGGCCCTCCAACTAGTATCTATTGTATGAGAAGGGTATCCCCCTGAGCATCAAACGTTTTGTAACTCCTTATTATTTTATTCAATACTTTCTTTTTTTTTAAAAAACTTTGATTTATTGGGGTTTCTTGTGCAAGTTGACAACCACTTACACCGTCCAACAAATACAAATACAACAATGAACAGAAAGAAAACTACTAATTCCCCAGAAAAAAATCAGCAGGCTAATAATAATAACAATAACTCATACATGAAACCATGGGGACATCATCAAATTTTTCCCCTTATAATTAAAACCTCCTTACTAGATAATAGTACAACTAAATGTCAAACTAGGAAACTCAACCCAAAAAAAAGAAAAGAAATTAAAAATTTTCACTAACAAGGGTTTCGCTTACTCTCTAGAAGAAGTATCAACGAGCTAGCATACGGTGAGAGCAATCATGGAGGTCTTGCCGGTACCGGACTTATCCTGTTTAATGAATTTATTTATGAAACATATCATGTTTTCACATATGTTGTCTTCAGTGTGCCTCCTTTCAACATCATTTTGCTTATAGGCTCCAAAACTAAAGGCTTTGGGTTCCAAGTCCTCTGTAACTGACTATGTTCTTTGATTCGTGTTGTGCAATTTATTGATATTTGATTGAATTTAAGAGTTATGTGTCTGTTATAGCTTGAAATTGAAATGTGAGAGACTATCTGGATTTGATAGTCACTGACTATGGAACCAAAACATGCCCTTTTGAGATGTTGAAACTGATCCTCTTAAGCCTTAAATGTTAGAAAATATAAGATAAAAAAGCTACTAAAAGTATAATTCTGTTCCAAAATAACGTTGTCATGAACACTAACCACTAACAAAATTAAGAAACGAATTACTAACTGCCTAAAAAATTGTCGACTTTAGCACTCTGGGAGGTTGAAAGAATCCTCATGCATAGAGGTGGATTAACTCCAGCTAGGGAAAGTATGGCTTGTGGAATTCCCCACAGAGAGTCACCGCAAATGAGTGCTAAAGCCACCACTAGTGTGTAGTCACGAGCCTTCTGCTTGTTCCTTCGCTCCCATATGAACAAGATCAAGCTTCCAACACACGTCTGTGGCAAAGTAGGCACCCAGATAGAATGGTATGTCGATGCACATTGGAATTGGCATGAACCTGTAGATTCTGTACTTGGTTTCGTACTTTCTTAGTAGCTCAGTTACCAGGTTGATCGCCATAGCTCCAACGAAAAATCCGATGCACATCGTGAGGCAGTGTTTTGGAAAGGAAGAGACACCCTCTGTGCCTAGAAGTGCCATGGCTTGGTATATTCCTGCAAAGGGTGTTGGACAGGTGCCATTAGGGTCTCCTAAAAGGGTAAGCTTTGTAGAAGATCCAAAAGATAAGAGGACTCAGAACGCAACCCATAGATGTGCCACAGACTTGGTTGAAGAACATGGAACGAGGAGAAGAGAGAGTTAGATATCCTATCTTGAAGTCTTGCATGAGGTCAGATACTGTGGAGACTATGTTCATCATCACACCACAAGCTGCAAGTCCGACGAGGATGCCACCTTGGGCGAGTCCAATCTATGCACTGAAAACAATGATTGCAACTTTGCCGTAGTTAGACGCCAGACACCAGTCGGTAAGACCGTAGCCATAGGCGTTGCAGAAGGTGAAAATCGTGGCTATGGCATGGACGGTGAGGATGTGGTACCATTTTAATGGGTGAAAGATCTGTGGAACTGTGATGATAGATATTGCCGCCAGACCAACGTAGCCAAGTAATGCTACCCAAATTGGAATTTGGTCTTTTAAGAAGAATTCATTTCTCCTTTACTCATCATAATTTGTGATGCTAGCATCAAGGTCTTCAAGTGCTACGACAAATGAATCCTTCTTTTTTCATGATGATGATGATGTCTGAATAGCCAAGTTGATTAGAGTCTTTAGTAGCATGTAGATTATGTGGAAAAGACCATCACCGAGCATGGTTGAAATTGCAATAAACACTTGTATTCATAATGTCCAATATCATTTATTAAACAATACAACAGAGCAAAATAAGCTTGCTTGATAAACACCAAGAGTACGAGTATGTACCTTGTATCCTTATAGGGTATGGAGACTGGTACCCCATATACCCTTCTTAGATTCAATAAACGGCCACATAATCCCTCACGAAATGATGGCTCCCAGAAGCAAAGATGTGTTCACAATGTTAGGACATATCATTCCAACCCCTACGTAGGTTGCAGAGAGGTCAAAGTAGAACCTGGGAGAGGCAATTATTTTTACGATCAGTTTCAAGGTTTGAACGTACCCAAGCCTGCGAATTTGTAGTTTACAGTAATATTACATTTTTCCTAGTCAAGTAGTTAAAAGCTTACTTCTGCTTAAAGACTTTCAGACTAAAAGTTGGGAAGTTTGTGAACCCACATAAATCACCGGCGGTGTAAAACCAGTGGAAACATCCCCACAAAAAGCTGCCAACGGCGGATTTAAAGAGAACAACAACTTGCTTCCTGTCATTAGCATGACATATATACATTAATTTCAGTCCCGTCTCAAACAACAGTAATTCTACTCCCGTAATTCACGCTTACTTAGCTAGCTTGGCTCCTTTAGGTGTATGGAAGCTATTGATAAGGTAGGCAATAGCTGTTCCACTGGGATATGTTAGCTTGTACCTTAATATCATCAGCTGTAATTAATTTACCAAGAAAGTGTAAGGTAAGTACGTAGAAGGATATTGCAGAAATTTTGAAGCAAGAAGAAGAAGATTTATGTGCTTGCTTTTCTCAGGGGGAAAATAGAGAACAAACCAACAAAACTGACAAGGAAGAGAAATCCTATCATCGATATAAGGGAAAGCCTCTTCACATTGTCCGGTGTATTCCCGGCATCGAGTTGAGCTGCTATTCTTAGACTCATACCCATCAAGTAACTTGTAGTGCCACCTAGCAGTAATCTAAAAAGTACATAAATCAACCAATAACAATCTATTGACACTAGAATTTGGTTTATACTACACACTTCAACACATAGAAAAGATAGAAACGTGAACCAGAAAACCCAAGGTCAGCTTCTTCATGCAAGTATTCATACAAAATACAGTGCTATTATGGATTGCAAAACAATATTAATTGGCTTTAAGAAACTAGAAGGGGATTGAATGGAGAGAGTAAACATACTGCTAAAGGCAATTCCAGAGGAAGCAACCACACATGTTTGCACCACAGTATTATCTTGTCACCCTTTTAGTCTTATAGTTGATTACATTGTGATATTGTTATTTATAAACAAATAATAATAATCCTTTAATATCCCTTACGAAGAGATATTCGTAATTTATAATAGTCAGTCTTGGTAATTATAATTTACTTAGGATTAATTAGAAAATAATTATTACTATAATCCATGCTCAAGTCGGTTGTGTAGAGATACAGTATCTCCAAGTTTACCAGATTTGATTGCATATGATAACACACATAAAATCTGCAAATTGGTAGTGAAGAATCAAGGATTGAAACCTTAAATCATACTTGTTTTGCTATATATTGCGTGATAAATAAGCTCGATTACCAAACTAACGAACGTATTTCCAATGATTTGGGAAATTGGTGGCAACGAACATGAACGGATCTTGTAAATTCTTTACTACCTTCCTTCAACTTGATTTTCGTTCAGTTGTATGTTGGCCTAGAGCTATCTCAAGTTGGCTCACATGACAAACTTATCATTTGTTGGTGAATAAAACTTAAAAACACTGAATATTTAATTTAGATGGACATGTAATACAAATATATGCTGAGGAACAATACTGCTTCAGGGGATGGCACAAATTAGTCTCGTATGAAGGTCCCTGATCCAAAGCATTTCTATGGCACTCGTGATCCAAGAAAGTTCCTCGATCAAGATAAGGCTGGAGCAATTGAACATATGTACAAGAATTTCACTTGTGAAAGGCTTGTTGCATAGTAAACCATTCTTGATGGTATACCATAATCTTGGCAGGTGATGCGATGGATAAATGTCCAGTATTATTAATATAAATCCTCTGCAATATAAAAGACATCATCTTTTTTCCATCTAGCAGTACCAAAAAAAGAAAAGCTTTCACTTCATTTTGTACAACAATTTTAATCAAACATAATTTAAGCCACTAGTGTTTGAACCCTTAACATGGTATGAAAGCTGAAAAGCACTATAAAGAGCATCATCATCAGCTGTTAAAGCCTCGTATGCAGTATATGACATAATCTCCTAGATCCATATGCAATGAAGTTGTATGAATGACCCTATGAATTTCTTAATCTGGTATGCTCTGACATAGCACAAGGTGCACTCCTGGGCGCTTCTTGAGGCTCAAATAAAGGCACAAGCAACCTTGATCCTGAGGAAATTTGTTCCGGTCCCAATGATCTAGAACCAAGTTACCTGCAAATTCATGCAAGGGACAAAGAATGCGTTAAACTAACAGAAAACAAAACCAAACTGTTCTACGTGGAAGAAGGAAAGAAACTGAGGGATGGGAAAGATTGTAAATGGAAAGATAACCATCTCATTGATGCGTCAGAGTTACAGGACATAATTAACCATCTCATTGATGCGTCAAAGTTACAGGACATAAAAGAGTAGAAAGTTTTATAGTACTTACAAAAAGCTATATCACTAAGGCCAGATCTTGCCACAAACTATACCACTGAAGACAACAGCACCAAACCATTTGTTTGATACAAATCTGAAATCAATAAAATATCAATTTGTAAGTATAATAATGACTTATCTTGGAAGCTGATAACGATAAACTTATCATCTCAATTGGACAGTGGTCGAATTAATCAGGTCCCTGAGCGGCAACAGTATTCTAAACTTTGGAACTCAAATTCAAACATGCAAATGTTAACCTACTTGTCGTAAAATTCAATGCCATTCAAGTTTAGTCAAACGAAGAACATCTAAAAGATGCCATACTGCAAAAGATTAAAAACTGAGCAAGGGAATAACATGCCATGTTGCTTCTTCATCATCTATCACTCAGTTTCCTATCACCTAGTCAACATAATCAAACATAGTACAATCCAGAATCTGTACCAAGTAATTCTCACTCCAATCTATACCACCCGTATGTGGCAACATATGCATATCTGTTAATGTAATATCACTTTAAAAGCTCAAAGCAGGTATAATTGGACTCTGAAGTTGTCAAGACTTGTGCAGAAGTACTTGTATTTCTATTTTGATCAATTTACCTACCTGAAGTTCTACTTGTAAGAGAAATTCAATCAAATCCATCATAAATAGTTTGTAACAAAATGTTACTAGATTGAAAACCTATATCAAAATTTTCGTATGTTTGCTCATCTAGTATAAAAGTGGTTCATGAATTGTGGATATCCATTTAGTTTTCCCACCTAAATTACATTGAACCATTCTCATGTACATAACCCAGTTTTTCTCCATTTCTATTTTTTTCCTCCCACAAATAGAAAATAATACCACGTGATATACCATTTAACAGAATCACAGGGCCAAAAGAAGCATGGTACATACTTTCTATTGCAATTAGCATGACTTGATAAATTAATAGTCCATATCTACCAAGCCAATTGTCCAACTGTTGTAGCCAAAAATGCATAAAATGTCCACCCTAATCCATTTTTAAATCACGAACAAGAAAGAAAATGAGAGAAAGGTTATCATTAGCCAACTATAGTCAATGAATGTTAGGCATGTAAAGAAGACCATACCAATATTAGCATTAAATCCCCTGAGAGCAAGACTACTTATACAGGCAATTCCAAATCCACTTATCCATACCCCAGTTGAATCTCCAAACCTCAAGGCAGTAGATTTAACACCCACTTTCAGATCATCTTCTTTATCCTAAAATAGAGTAATAACATTTTTAAGATATTGATGGAAGACTATATTAGACCTCCTATTACCAAGGTTTATTCTAGAAGGGTAAAGGAAACCGAGTAAAGTTACCACTTTCTGTTATAGTCAGGGGCTAATGGGTATTACGTGCTTGTGGGAGGGGAGGGGGAGAGAATAGGAGAGTTTGTTGCATGGATGACGTGGGAAGTTGGCTAGTATAAATGGTGTAATGATTGGGAGGACAATTTTATGCTATTACTAAGAACATTTTAGTGAGCCTTAGGCTAGGAGAGAGCAGCACTCTCAAAATTTTCTGCAAATCACATTGTAACTTGACAGATTTGAGTTACATAATAATCATATTCAGTGACAATACTGTCAATTATTGAGAGATTCTATCACTGGTATCAGAGCAAAGATCCTAACGATGGCTAACAAGAAGGGTAATAATCAAATGGATGCAATTGAGAAGGAAATCGAGAACTTGGGTGAAGATTTTTAGAAGAGTTTTGAGCTGTTGAGGGATAAATGGAGGCTGGAGAAAGAAGTGCAAAGAAATTGGGAGCGATCTCAGTTATAGATGAAGGAGTTACGTGAAATATGACGATGTTTGCGAGTCATAGAGAAGCCGGCAAGAGTGGTGAGATGTCAGACAATCATCGAAAGGAGGAAGAGGCGCGAATGGACAAAGGGAAGGGACCTATGGAGCCAGGTGGCAATCGAGGCCCAACGTCGAGGGTCAAACCAAGGAATGAGAGCCGGTGACACTCCCCGGACATTGGGGGCGGACTGAGCATCCATCGAAGTATAGGTGAAATAACTTGACCCACCTGGAGCCATTCCGAGGGGTGGGCACGGTAGGTAGGGGGTCGACGTGGGCCACTGGTGGGTGGAGAGTGTGAAACAGAACCACCAAGAGAAGAATGGAGAGGCTACACAGAAGAACCGCCACCTGGGTTTGTGCATCAAGGAGAACACTAAATGGATTGTCGAACTGGGTAGGTGGAGATGCCAGTATTTGATGGACAAGACCCGAATGGGTGGATTTATAGAGTGGAGCATTTTTTCTCGGTGGGAAGGTTTGATGGAAGGGAGAAAATGGAGATGGTGTCCCTCAATATGGAGAAGAAGTCTTTGGCATGTTTTTGGTGGGTGGAGGGTCGAAGACCAATTAGAGATTAGGAGGTATGTAAAGAATTGCTTGTTAAAAAATTTAGACCTATCTAAGAAGGTACCTCATGTCAACGTCTTTTGGCCATCAAACAGACAGGCACAGTAGATGAATATATTTATAGATTTGAGGAATTAGCTGCTCCATTACTAGAGTTACCTGATGAAGTGCTGGAGAGTTCATTTTTAAATAGGTTATCGAAGGAAATATGGGTGGAACTTTTAATTGCTAATCTTGGAAGTTTGGGACGAATGATGTCGTTAGCACAACAAATTGAGGAGAAGAATAAAATACTAGGACGTGATAAGGGAAATAGGGCTATGGGGGTAATAGAATAAGTGGCTATGGGGGATACAAAATGTGGGATACAGTCGGAGACAAAGAGAAAAGTGGGGTTAAAACAAGGAGGGCCACTGCCACCGACATGGGAGGTGGAAATTTTAAACGCTTAACATTTAATGAGCTACAAGGGAAGAGGAGACGGGGGCTATGTTTTAAATGCGATGAGAAATATACACAAGGCCATCGGTGTAAAATGATAGATTTGAAGGTTATCATGATCTTAGATGAAGAAATAGAAGTTAATACATTGGAGAATGTAGAACAGGAAGAGGAGCAAGAAGTGGAACTGCAGAATGTAGAACTTTCAACCGGGTCAGCAGCTGGGTTAACTCTACCTAAGACAATGAAGGTAGAAGGAGATTTGGAAGGGGAGACCGTAGTGATCCTCATCGATAGTGGAGCCACCCATAACTTTGTTTTGAAAGAGTTAGCGTTGAAATGGAGTTCCAAATGGGATCCCACTGACAAGTATGAGATAGTAGTGGGGAATGGAGAAAAGGTAGCAAGAAATAGGGTCTATAGGAAACTAAATTCAAAGATACAGGAGTTAGAAATTTGTGAGGATTTCTTACCAATGAAGTTGGGTAGCATAGATGTTGTTCTGGGAATAAAACGGCTGAGAACACTAGGAGATGTCCTAAATAATTGGTGTACACTGACTATGAAAATAAGAGTGGGAGGGAAAAAATTATTATAGAAGGGGATCCAATCTTGTCAATGTAGAACCCCACTCCCGCCGAACCCGAACCCGATATCGACAGTGATACCCGGATCCGTGCCCCGCGAGGGTGGCGTGTCACA
>JAOTAY010000144.1:97551-120226 GCA_025629805.1 Erythroxylum baracoense | reverse complement strand
GTCGTTTCTTGGCGTTAGATAAATTATATGAAAAAACACATTATTAATAAAACCCCAAAATGATTTAAAGCTGGCAAATTTAGGGTTTTGGAAAAGTTTTAAGTTTTAAGAAAAGGGAAAAGAATCTAAAGAATTTTTATTCGACTCCCAATTTGATTCCAAGTCAACAAGTCAATTTTAAATGGCTAAAGATGTAGATTAACATTTATTATTTAATCCTAAAAATAAAATTACACGATTAAAATAATTATTAATCATAAAAATAATAATTAAGTATATAAATATATTTAAAAATATAGAAACAATTTTAAATTATGTAAAATAATTATTAAGACAAACTACATATAACACTTTACAAAAATGCTTCTAAATTATTAAATATTGATCATAATTATGCCATTTCTTTTTATTGTAATACATATTTATATACAAATGTACGGTATTTAAACCTTGAAGCTATTATCATTATACATATGTAGGGAGAGAGAGAGAGGAATAAATCAGATCTCGTGCTTCTGAAATTTCTTACATTCAAAAAAGGTGGAATCGCCCACCCCAAGCGCCCCCACACCCCGGCCCGAGAAAGTGGTGGAAGGGTAAATCACGATTTAACTGGTTGGTGATAATGCTTTAGGCCTATGTTATGCGTTCTATGCTATCTATCTAGTATCTACAATTTTCTTAGTCCAAGAAAGCCAAACAACACAAGAGAAAACTGTTAAAGAAGGCTCCACTTGAGAAATTCAAAGCACAACTCTCCATTGAAGTATGGTCTAAACCAGCAGGACTTTGTGTATGAAGTGGAGATTAAGTACATTACTGCAGTAAATAACTAAACCATAGGAAAGTTATTATTAGATGAAACTCTACAATCTGCAATTTAATTTAGCAGCAAAATGGATGCTCTTATGATATAAAGGTGATTCCAACTTCAGTTATTCCTTCCTGAACTGAAGATGATGGTGAGCATAACACACCAATTTTGTAATGGTGAGCATAACACACCAAGTCTGTGTGTGTTATTCCTTCATGTTTGAACTTTGTATTTACTTCTGTATTATCCTAACTGTTGCACTACTGTATCCTAACTTTATCTTATTTTATGAGCATCTATCCATTCAATAAATAGGATATATGAAAATTGAATAGATAAATACTCACATAACAGAATAAGCATATAGTAACAGATGATCTGAACCCGTAGGTGAACTGTCTTTAGTCTACATGACCTCTTAGAAACTGTGATCGTATACATACTCTTTTGCTGACGGGTTGGTTCTGGGTTTACAATACTAAAATGAAAAGATTACATCATCTAAATGTAATATGATCTCAATAGACTGTGCACTTGTTTATGATTTGTCTACTGTAACAAAGGAATGTTGCATGAAAAAACCACCATGAAAGTGATGCCTATAGCATTAATAAGAACCAAAAAGTGCAGCTGGGAGAAACAAAGAACAGAATGAGGAAACAATCGAGAAGAGAAAAAAAGAAGCGACCAAGAGAGAGCATGAAAAATAAGCACGAGATCGAAAAAGATGGAAGCTGGGTAAAAGAAAAAAGGAAGAATGAATGCATACAAGAGGAGAATGGCGACAATATCTAACAGTGAGGAGATGAATCTGGCAGAAAGGACAGAAACAATATCTCAAACAAACCCAGAACAGAACAATTACCCAATTTATAATGAGTCCATATATGAAAATACCCATCTGTTTTTGAGAGAGAGGAGATACCAGTATGAACAAAGGATTTTTTTTCTTCAGCAAAAGGATCCACAGCCAAAAAGCTCCATCTAAGCCGGTAGAGCTTGGGTTGCGAAAAGATCAGGTCGTTTTGTTTCTAGTCATTGTTGACCATGATAGTATTAGATGGTGTTTCAGTTGTTGGATTTATGTTAAGTAGGCAAATGCAAGCAAATAAACTTGGTTCATGTTCATGGTGATGAAGCTTGTTCACATTTAAAGGCAGTGTATTTTATCTGAAATTGGATATACATTTATAGGCAGTTTACACGCTGCTTATCAAGAATTGTAATAAAAATATATCATTGTACATTAAATCCTTATTAATTTAATTTACTATTTACAAATACATCCATGTATATCTAGTTCAGTTTAAAATGATTGGAATTTAAATAAGAAAAAAATCACCATGGATATAAAATGCTAGCACAAACGTATGCCGCCCAAGACTTTTAGGGAGGGGATGATGACGCTAAAGGATACATTGCCAACCATTTCATGGACTAACTTATGAAGCCGCCGCCCCCGCTGCTGCATCCATTTGAACATGAAACGCATGGAGAGGGAGGTTTTTGTTCTTACTCATGAAAACAAGCTAGTTTCCTAAATAATGAAGTTGATCCGGTTATATCAACTTCAGAAACCGAAGGGTGAGTGTTTCCGGCTTCCGCCTTCTCCGTATTGTTCGTTCCATTTTCTCATCTCATTCATGCTCGAGGCATCAAATGCCACAGATGGACCCACCTGTAGACACCAAAAACATTATAAATGGTATAGGATTAGCAGTCTAGCCTCTAAGGAATGTCCATCTGTACTGAATGTGCATGAGAGGAAAAAAAACAAGTCAGGAAGTGAGCAGAAAGTTGTTTAGTCAACAGTTTCTCCAAATTCATTCTACCTGTCTAATAAGACATTTATAATGATTAAGAACCAGGATTTTTCGGAAGAAATGAAATCCCAAAATTGGAAAGGACTGTGATTTCATATCTATAAACCAGGTAATCCCCATCAAAATAAATTTCATATGCCTACTTTAATCAGGATGACTATATCTGCCTGATCTACTTCATGCTCGCATATCCCTTTGCATTATCTGCAGAATAACGATGGGACTCGAAAGAATTAAGCAAAGATATTACCTTTGCTTTTGATTGAATGAAATCATCAAATTTAAGCGGCCTTAAAGCTGGAGCGACATCACCCTTGCGTCCCTGTAGGTCAAAGTGATTAGATATAAACCAGAATGAAGAACCAGCAAATGGTTTTGACTATAGAATGATCTTAAGCTGTATAAAGTTGATGATGCCTACTAAACACAGATGTGAGCATGTTTATGCATACAATCTTCACTAGACTTAATGCCTTCTAAACACAGATGTTGTGAGCATGTTTTATGCATACAATCTTCACTAGACTGAATGCCTTCTAAACACAGATGTTGTGAGCATGTTTATGCACAATCTTCACTAGACTGAATATGTCATTCTTCCATGGTGGGAAGTGCGTCTGGCCCAAATGTCTAAGGTACTTATGCAAGACCTTAACTTCAAGCAAACCTATGTTGTTTTAATGCACATGACTATATACTGCTTTTATTCTTCAGGTTCCAAACGCATATAAGAGATGACTGAAATATCCCATGGTTTTTGGAATAGCAATTCTCTGTTCAGGTCATGCTAAGGACTGATGAACTAGTTCCAGAACAGTTTCAGACTACACGTCTTCCACTTATGGGAATCGAGTCAACATTGAACAGCACATGCAGGAAATGGAAACGCACTCTACAGTCAGGTATACGAGATTTTTAAGGGAATGGAAATCCTTTCTACCTGATTTAGTAAAGCCATAACTCCAAATGATAGAACAATCGGTCTATAATTTAATAGAGAAAAACTATCTGTAATTTTATCATACAGTTTCCATAAACATACATCATGAAGTAGAAGCACAGAAAATCAAACATATATTCCTCACCGGTGAAATTTTGACAACACAATATACCAAGAAAAAAAAATTTTCCCCAAGAAGAAGAACTTAAACCATCATAAGCTTTATTTAAATGCACAAGTTACCTTCATTTCTTCTTCAAGAAGTTCTTGAACTGGCTGATATGCTGCAGCAATGGAGAGATTCTGCAAGATAAAAGTGTGAAGAAGTAGAAACATAAACACTCAATCAAGTACCCCTCACCATCAAAAAATACCTTCAAATCACTTCCAGAATACCCATCAGTTGCACTTGCAAGTTTCTCAAACTCAAAGCTAGGTTCCAAATTCTCATGTCCAAGGATTATCCTGAGAATCTTCAGGCGATTTTTGGCATCAGGTAGGTCCACATATATCCTTAACAGCAATTTATTATAGACCATAAGGAAAAATGTTAATTCCACTAATAAGAGAGACAAGAAGCTTCAACTCAAGGGAGAACATACGATTAAAGACCACAATCAGATATATGTAAACTTTCGATGCAACTTTACCTTCTTGGCAAACGACGAATAACAGCATCATCAAGATCAAATGGCCTATTTGTGGCACCAAGGATTAGAATTCTTTGACTATCTTTTGATCTCAGTCCATCCCATGCAGCCATGAATTCATTTCTCATTCTTCTAGTAGCCTCATGTTCAAAAGCACCTCCTCGAGCACCAAGCAAACTGTCTACCTGAGTAGTAGAATCCAACATACAACATTCTACTTATAGCAAGTCCAACCAAAATTCAATATCTTTACAAGCAAATATTGCTTTAAATATTTAAGAGAACAAGAACCATCACTGCTTAAATTACCTGAACTAGGAAGGAAATGGAAATGGACTTGCATTATTTATTACAATGAAAATACTGATGATGAAGTAAATGCAGGAGATATTAGCACATAGACAGATTTTCCATCTCATCAAGCAATTTGATAATATTGGCATCCTAAATTTCAGTACTTTTTAAAATATAGGATCAAATGTTAATACAGAACTACAATCATTTTTCTTAATTTGCATCTAAATTGATAATTAAATACTGCAATAGAAAGAGAACTGACCTCATCAACAAATATAATAACAGGAGCCAGTCTGCTGGCAAAGGAGAAGAGAGCTTTTGTAAGTTTTTCAGCATCTCCAAACCACTGTCAAACAAATTGCAAAAACATTTAGTACATAACGTAAAAAAAAGAAATTAAACTGCTCAAGCTCTTTTCAGATCATCACCAAATTGCCTAAGAAAATGTTCGGTCAAACTTCATTGCTTAATTGACAATTATCAAATGTTAATAAGCCATCAATTGAGGAGTGTGTGCAGATGCTGAATAGAAATTAAATGTCCCCACTAATCTAATATCACCATATTCCATGAGGTACATAGATTGACACATTCAGCAATAGTGCTAAAGGATTGGTGGAATTAAGACGTTAGTTCAAAACCCATTGCTGCTTTTGGTGGCAATTCTACAGTTCTAAATGGTATATGCCCATTTGGGAAATATTATTTCCCCTCATATTTCAGGAAAAGAAAGTAGTGATGTTAACCCTTCAGAATTTTACCATACTGAAATAATATAGGTCCTTTTTCATCTAAACAGGCAGAGCAAACCTTCATGACTAAAATGAGTTTTAGATTTGAAACAAAATATCAATTTCAGATTTGTAATCTATTCCAATATGTTTAAAGTCCTCCAAAAATGAACACATCATAACCAAATATAAAATGAAGTCATGGACAGCACAACTATAAAAGGCATGGATATAGCCAAAGAACCGTATGAGTATATGCAACATCATTCAGTATACCTTTGATGTAAGTGTCGAACCAGTTATGCTAATGAAATTTGCCCCAGCCTCAGTGGCAAGAGCTTTGGCAATCATGGTTTTTCCAGTTCCAGGAGGCCCAAAAAGTAATATTCCTTTGCAAGGCTGGAATAAATTTCACACCATTATCCATTGAAAAAATTTCGAGGCAACACTGTAAATTTCAAATTCAGTCCATGAAAAAAATATTAATACCCGCAACAAATTTCCATGAGAAAACAGTTCTGGCCTCCTCATAGGAAGAATGACAAGCTCATTCAATGCCTTCTTCACTTCTTCGAGAGCACCTATATCATCGAATCTGACACCAATTTCACCAGGAGGTACCACAGCCGAAACAAAGTTGCTTTCATACTCATCCTTAGCAAGGTTCTGCTGATAATTTTAATGATTAGAAATACGTACAATGTGCAATGGTATGCAATTCTCATAAGTACTAAACCTTAGGGGCACTGATTTCATCCAACTCCAAATATCGTAAGATAAGAGAACAACTTTTACACCAAATGTAAATACATGCCTTTAGGTTTTGATTTGGCTTTTGTACTACGGTTTCTTGTTCCCTCAACCTCGCAATTGCAACTTCGAGGCTTCATGTTAAAAGAATAGCAATTAGCCTCAAGACTACAAAACTTAGTAATGTCAATGGTATGAAGCACACAAACCTTTCACGAGGCAAAGACAACCGATCCCCTTTTATGGATGGAAACAGACAATATGACAAGTAATGATTCTTAGCCCAGCCAACAACTTTTTCAGCCCCTGTCGACAAAGTTTCAACGGGTCATTTCATCTACAACTAGTGCAATGAAAAAGCACTACATTAAAACTAAAAAAAATTCCCCACTTCCAAATAATTTAGAGATTATAAGTACTTTGGAATGCAAATGTTCTCCTTAAATCTTTGTTATATCAGCTGAAAAATAATTCAGTCCTGGTAGTAAACATACAAATTCTCAACTTTAAATCCCTCCTACCCACTGTTATTATTGGTAATTTGTAAATAGTAAAAACTATTACCATAACTTTGAAAACTAAAATATTTCATTTTTTTTACAATTAAAACCGGCAATTATCAGACTTCTAAACATACAATGCAGTCCAAACGTCAAAGTAATGAAGCAAATTGAGGTAACTGTTTCCTTTGCACTAAAAAAGGAAAAAACACAACTCACTTGATTAATAACAGAAAGAGAACTTAAGTTGTTAACCCAGTTCTTCCTTTATCTTTCTCAATCTCTATGATTATGACATATGAAACTAGAAATATAGAACCAATAATATAAAGATGATATTTGGGAATTTTAAGTTCTAGTTTTCTTACTTTGTCGAGTCAATATTACACCATCAGTACTTAGAAGCAACAGGTCCATGCATAACATATCATTTTCTTCTAGAACCTGCATTGTGGAACACAAACAGTTAAAAAATAAAAATACGGAACTGGGTTATCAAATTGCCTGCTAAATGCAACAGTGATTGCCAAACCCACCCACACCAACAAAACTCTGGCAAACACCACCACAATACAGATTAATGTTTAGCTTCTACCTTGTGTAGTTCATTCAGATTGCTCCTTCCTATCACAATTCTCCTGTCGTCTTCGATCTGTTTCTTAAATGTTTTAAGGAGTTCTTCCTCCTGTAAAAGCAACGAAGGATAGAAATGTCGGGAAAACCTCAAAATTATCTGGTTATCAAACAGACTGAAACGTGTGGTAGAATTCCAGCTGTCATATAGAAACAAACTCTGTACAACTAATAATGAATCAGATATTACTCTTAATAAATATGAACCCAAACTGGTAATTGATATCTTCCCAATTACCTACAGTTAGATACTTAGGTCCACCCATGTTTTGAAAAAGAAAAAAACAGGAAAAAAAAACTTCAATCTAGTATCAAATTCTAATTTCCAGGGGCACAAAAAGAGCATCATGGACTGTATCCTCAAAATGATTGGAACGGGTAGAAAAACCTGAATAGCAGACCCATCACTCATATCAAAATTGGCTTATAGCTCCAATATCTTAAATCCTCAGATAAATGGATAATGGTGCATTTAAGATATTAATCAGAATATATAGGATATGAATGTTTGAAGTATACTTTACCAAACTACCTTTGGGGGACGTAAGCTCAAAACATTACAGAAGAGCTTGTTTAATTTATTATCATCAGATCTCTTTGTTGTTTTAAGACCTTCTGTAAGGTGCTTCAAGGAAAGAGGCTGGAAGACAGAAGCATTGGAAATTGGCATCAGCTTAGAGAAATAAGAAAGACAGAAAGATGCAGTAGACAAACAAGGAAAGTAAATATTGTAAGTTGTTATCCATAATACATGAAATTTTTGAAGTTATTCAATACTCACCAGCTTAGCCAGACGACCAAAGTTTGGGAGTATCATTGTCTGTTCAACATCAGATACAAAAAGAAAAATTAGGAAAGGAGAGAAAGATATAATACTATGCATAGTTTAGGCAAGGTTAAAAGAAATGCAAAGCCTTTCAACATAAGTAACTTTATCTTAATAAAAAATCTTGAACTTACAAAGTTTTCTTTCTCCTTCGACCCACTTTCAACTTTGTTTTGGCCACATATGAAAACAATAGGACCTGATACTTTATCCAACACTTCCTGCACCTTGTGGACAAACACCCTGTCATTTGACTCAGGAACTGCTTTAGACATCCACAGAGAGATATCTGGGAAATAGACAATAAGGGGGGGCATTGAATGCAAAACCTGCACAGAAACAAAAACATTACTAATCATAAACAAGAAACATAGACGATAGAGGATTTTATAGAGAATCCATACTTCTGACAAAGCCTCCATAGCTATATAGCAATCCTCTGCTTCAGCATCAGGGTCATGCTCAATGTCTTTAACTATACACCCAAGAAGCAAATACCCTTTCTTATGAGATATGTAAAACAGATGTCTATAGTTTCAAATCCTATTCAACAACAAATATGTAGAATGCCAAAAAGTAGAGTATAAGTTCATCACACAGGAACATATGAAAGTAATACAAGAGTAATCCAGGAGACAGGATCAGTGCCTTCAATCAAACACACCAAGAAACTCTGAACAAGATTCGACTGTTTTTAGGTTCAACTTAAAAATAACAAGGTCACATTATCACAAGAGATTGCATCGAAAAGCCTTTTAGTATGTCACAGATTATTACAGGCACATCAGCAGATAAGGCAAAGTGAGTATCTCAGTAGTTTTTGATGCTTGAGTATTGTGTATTCTTCTGCTCATTCTCATTAATTTCATCGAATGACTTAATCCCATGTAGTTACCAAAACCCTACAATTGTAAGAAGTGAAGGTACCATCTATCCAATAAACCGGGGCCTTCAAGGCCTGCTCCACAAGTTTTTCATCCTTATCTTCAATTGTTTCAGTCTTACTAGTTATATCCAATATAACCGCAGCTTGATCTCCATTCACTTCATACACCTCCCCACATTGACCACTCGATAAGGGCCTGAGTTAGCAATCAACTATCAGTATGATCTGTGGTAGTTCTTATCACACAAAAAAAAAAAAAATTCACAGGTCCAATGTCTTAGTATTGTGATAAGTTTCTTCCAAACTTCATTTATAAAGTTCAGTGAGATGCATTAGTTCAGGACCAATATTGCAAGTAAACATTCTGCACAAACATCCACAATAACATAGGTCTCCAGTTGTCAAAGCAATTAAAGCACAAACCGAAGACATAAACTTCACAGAAGCTTTAACCCAAAGATAATAATTTCAAACAGAAGAATAGTAGTCTTACAACGCTGTAAAAACTTAATGATTCACCATATCAAGATAAAACTCTCAAAAGTAAAATTACCAACCGGGCATAAGCAAACATTTCATGGAATGCAAGTTGAGGAACATCTGGATCATAATCAAGTTATAACAAGCAGCACCTACCACGAAGTACTGAACGTACCACATATCTATTGCCAGTCACAGAGAACAGAAGATTCACTCGCTCTATTAGCCATTAATAGATAGAACAAATTAGTCCCAATACATACGGTAAAGCAATACTGTCAAAAGAACGGTTTCTTTTTACTAATAGTAATGGTGCTTATGAGATATTTCACTATATCCAGAAAAAGGGAATAAGCAGGTTCCTCGTGTGTGCTATAATAGTATAATGGCTTATCTACAAATAGCTTCTTTTAATCATCCTTAAGAACCAAATTATCAAAAAAATGATGCAAATATCAACCTTACTTGGGGTGTGCTTTCACGGCACAAACACAAGAAGCACAGTTTTGAATTATTCTTGGAACTTCTGATTTTTCCTCTAACTAGTTGGTAACAATGCACGAATACTCTACCAAGAAGTTAAGTTCCACTTAAATGACAAGTGTAGGACCTGTGACAAATATTGGTATAGCATTTTTTAGACCCCCGAAGTTGAAATCTTCCCCAATATGATCCTGTGATGTCAAAGTTTATGGGGAGGATAAGTGACACCAAGTGACTTAATAAGAGACAGACCATTAACATCTCATCATTTGCTTATCACTCAAAATGTTCAATTGAAGATAATTTATAGCCAGCTCTGGATTATCTACAAATAATTGCCAGAATCCCAAGTCCACATGTAAATCTCTTCAAAAGTAAAATAATTGAATTTATTTCTAAAAAATAAGGACAATTTTCTGGACATGCATAGAGGCTCATAATGATGGAAAAGGAAAATTGAAAATCGAAGACATAATCCATGTCTGTTTGAGGATGTCAAAAGAAGATAAGTCACCTTTAAAAAATGAGACATTTAAACAATCCATAATTGTTGCAGATAAAATTTGCACAGAATGTTCACTATTCCATAAAGTTCCAATCGATTACCAAATGGTTATGCAAGCAAACATTCTACACAGATGTACCACTCCTGTGCATCATGTAAAGAATGATCCAAAAACACCTTTTATTTTCCCCAGATGTATCATCAAAGGATAGCATAAAAAACAGACTCAAATTGTTATGTATCTATGAACTTCTACAATTATCCTTTGCTATTGTATTCCAAATAAGTATATTACCTTAGTTGTTACACAGCAAGTTTCTTTCTTGAGAATTGAAGCACAATAAATTTTTGGGTTAATTATTAAAAAAAACCCAAACTTTCTTCAATTTTTCAATTATAGCCCGAACTTTAAAAAGTAACAATAAAATTTTCAAACTTTCAATTTTTTTAAATTCTAGCCCAAACTTTAAAGATGACAATAAAATACTCAAACTTCTAATTTTCTTCAATTCTAGCCCCACGTTATTTGTTGTTCTCCCGATGCTCTCAGCCATTTGTGTTCTGTTTGTTTTTCTAACGCCCCCAAACTACTCTCGCATTACAGCATATTGCACTAGTAAGCTCTTCATTTTTAGTCTATTCTCCTAACGCCCTTAGTGTAAGGGCATCAGGGCTACGTAATTTGAAAATCGAAGAGTAAGGGCGACGAGAGAACAAATTGAAAACGAAGGAAAAAATTAAAATCAAAGAGTAACATCGTCGAGGCTGCATAATCTGATGTAGTTCATTTTTAAAGAACGACAACATTTTAATTATGTGATTAAACGATGTCGTTTCATTAATCTTAATTTGTTGTGTTAATTTTGGCTGACGTGTATTAATAATTAAGGTATAAGTCCCGTCAACAAACTTAACAGAAAGACTAATGTCAGGCTGTAATTGAAAAAATTGAAAGTTTGAGCATTTTATTGTTTCTTTTTGAAGTTCAAGCTAGAATTGACAAAAATTAAAAATTTGGGCATTTTATTACTACTTTTTAAATTTCGGACTATAATTGAAAATTTGATGAAAGTTTACGTTTTTTTTTTGGTAATCAACCCTAAATTTTTCAACCATGTTAAAGTTTTATATAGCCAAACTGAAGTACCTGTCATCATCTCCTACGCAAACAGAAGGCCCAGTATATTTCACACGATCCCCTAGCAAAAAGAGTTCATCTCTTCTTATGTTTGGAAAGGTCAAGTATTCAATATAAAGAAAAAAGCAAATCAATAACATAGGCAAAAAGTTGGACTTCAGGGATTTGGATTTGTAATATGCATAATAAATTTGAAATCACCTTTCAAATGATAAAGCCGGCAGAACCAAATCAAGGACCTTAACAACAGCCACAAAACACTCAACCAACTCCATTTTGAGTGGGTAGCAAGTGCAAATAATACTATTAAAATGGATGTACTAAGATATCTCCCATCGCCTAGTCTGGATGTGAGGGGTTGCATTATGATATCTCATATTCCCGAGGAGTAAGAGCAAAACAAGCCTTGTAGAACTTGGATAATCCTCCCACATAAGGTGCATGTTGCAATGGAGTTAAGCTCAATATTATCAAATACCAACAATCAATGACAACAATTGCCCACTTGCTTGAATATTGGTTGGAGTAATCAATTACAGAAATGCCCACTTATATACTTGAATGTTTGGAGTGGGAAAGGGATGTGTGATAGTGACAAGTAAAACCAATAAAGATGATAATCAACTAATAGTAGGATCAATTGAAGTTATTTTGGGCACGTTAAACCAAAAACACAGACACAAATTCATATGACGAAAATGTAAAAAGGAAATGGAAGCAAAAATTGAAAATTAAAAAAGAAAAACTCTAGGTCGAGGGGAAAACTGGGCCACAAGGAGAGGTTAATATAATGCAAGACATGTAACTCCAAAATGGGAAATAATCAAAAAAAATGGTGCAAATATGAAGCATGTTAGGAAATTTGTTACCTTTCCTAAGAGGTCTTCTCGTATTATCTGATGTATCACCAGCCTCAGAATTTGAGGATTTTGAGGAACCATCAGATTCTCCAGAGACTCTCTGCATATAAGCATCTCCAGAATAAGACTTAGTTTACACTTCAAAATATTAGAAGAAGGTAATGAATATCCCTAAACACAAAAATACTCCAAGGCTCAAGAAAAGAAACAAAATCGTGAACAAGACAAGTTGTTGGTAGAGGAAGCAAATAAGTTGCTACCTCTTCATTTTGTAGGAGGCACACATTCCTTTACCCCAAAAACAAAATCTCCAGACAGGAAAAGTGAACAAGAATTGCTAACATGGCAGAATACACTATAATATGCATGTGCATGTGTTTGTACTCATGCATGCGTTAATGTAGTTCCATTGTCATTGGCCACAGCTTGCATTAGGATAAGGGAATACAAATCTTAATTCCTTTCCCTTTTCTTACTTCAGCTATATCCAATTAATAAGTCACTCAGATCAGCTCTAAATATGAAACTATAAAGTCCAGAAGGCTAACTATGTAGGAAAGTTTAGAGATTTAACCGTAAAGATCATTGCTATATAGCTTTGAATATCTTCCTTCTAAGCATATTCCTCCTTTTTTTTCTTTCAAGAACAAGATATAAGGAAACGTTCAACTCAAAAGCTTAGACTAGCCGATGAGATATACGACTAGGTAACAGACTCGAAATGCTAACAAAAAGTAGGTCGGCACACCTTGTGTTAAACTAAAATTAATTTTTAATAACTCATACAAAATATCATGGTCAAAGAAGGTCTGGGAGCATGAGCACACCATAAGACCTTTATGGAACAAAAGCTATGATACCTTATCAAGAAACCATTTGACCACAATGTTTAAGATATTATGTGAGGTTCAAGACTGACTCTTTATCAACTCCAGATAGCCATCATATAAATTGCCACTTCCTTGAAAAAGTACAATTAGATAGATGTCACATGTCTATTGTTGTGCTCAATTTCATAAAGAATACCCTCATTCAGAAAAACAAAATGCAGAGGCCGTAATCATATACTAAAAAATGTCATCAGTTTTAAGCTTTATTTGTGCCTTTCAAGCGTTTTATGCCCAGAAGGCATGGACCTGAAATTAGACTTGAATTTGAGATCTGTTTTAAATGAAGCGAAAAAACTTTAACATGCAAGTCCATCTCCAAAGTTAACAACTATCTATTTTATAATTTAATAGACAGTACATAAACTGCACCTTTGCAAACTCTTGAAGACTGAAAGGAACAAGCTTCTTGATGGCTGGCTCTGGGGTTCCCTCCATGTTAACTACGTCATTATCCCCATCAGATCTTGCTTCAGTACTGTTTCTCCACTCTTCTTTAGTAACTGTTTCGTTTTCATCGTCAACCTCGGACTCTGAAGTACACCCCTCTCCAGATTCTGTGTGATCATCTGAATCATCAACTAAATCCTACAAGAAAAGGTCAATAATATGCATGACTTTAGTTGAATAATGAAAATATAGCTAATCTCCCAACAAGGTAGTGCCCAAGCAATCTTCATCTTCTTACATAAGGGGCAAGAACACTGCTATCAAGCACTAATAATGGAACTTGTAAATCCCGTGCAAGGGCCTTAACTATTCTCTCCCTATAAAGCTCAGTGCCTGAAATAAGAACCAAACATAAATAATCACTTTGAGCTTGAAAGCAAAATTGTTATGAGATAAGTCATAGCATATGCAATAAAGTATGGTTGATTTTTGACCTGGGATGCTCTGAAGCAATATTCTTCCAGTTGATGATGCGAGACGCGCCCCATAAGAATTCATGAGTTTCTTATGCTTGAAATGGGAATCGACACATTCCACCAAAATATTTTTGACACTTTCACTGCATGATAAAGCAATTTGTTAACTCTGACTTGGCACTACAAATATTATAACTTACGAGAAAACAAACAACAAAGGAGACAACAATTACTCGATATAATATGGAAAATTTTCCCAAGACACATGAATTTTCTCCCATGGAACAACCCTGCGTAAAAACTCATTTTTAAACTTTTCACGCCTTGTCAAGAATGGAGATTCCAATTTTTTACTTTCAATTGAAAGCTTCTCATTATTGAGCCATTCCTTTTGATCTTGTTCTGACAGTCGACTATGTTCATCATAGCTCCTAACGTCTTCCCTTAATGTCTTCTGGCAATGCTTTCCACTGTCAAAATCAGGCCCATTGTTCACAGTAGCAGATTTATCCTCGCTTGTACCCCTTCCATCACCTTGAGAACTAAAAGAGCGAAATTGAATATTCTTAAGACATAAGGATCTTGATTGAAGTGCTGCATAACTCTCGACTGGCACATTGCCTCTATATGAGGTTGAATGTAACAGGCAACTTCTAATAAAAGCACCATGTGAAGTGCAGCACCCCGCTCCATTTATACAGCTCAAATATCGAGAAGAATGCTGATCTTGGTAGTTTGGCTTAGTGAGACATCTAGACTGCTGAAAGACTGATCCCCATTTCTGATTTCTTCCCTTTATTCTCCTTGCATACATTGCAGCCTCAAACTCCAAATTTGTACTGCATAGCAAAAATTTCACTGCATCATTGTATAAATTCCACATTGGACAAGTTTGTTCACATGAACAGTAATTATAGTAGATTTTTGTCAGTGCTCCAAGTTATGGAAGCTCCGGCAAAAAACATTGCATATTATCTTATCATGCTCTCCTCTTTGAACTCATTTCAGGTAAAAAAAGAATCAACACCAATCTTTGCCCTCTGTTTATGTCAAATTTTGAGAAGGGAAATTTATTTCTAGAAATAACAAAACCCAACTATGTGCTCTTTTCCGTTTCTATTTCTCAACAAACTAGATAGGTAAATAAAAAATTCAGTTATAAAGGAAACAAATAGACAGGAGAAGAAATGCTTATTAGTTAGAAGACCTAGGAGGAAAAGGCTTGTTTGTTTCCATTTATACTTTTTGTTTTTTGTTTTTTTCCCTCAAATTTAGTAAACAAATTTGTTTGTTTTGAGTTTTTTTTTAGTTTCTTCTAGTTTTCAAAATTTATAAAAACTATAAAAGTGGTCTTTGTTTTATATTTCTGTTTTTTAATATGATTTACTATCAACTAAATATATATTATTTAACTATTTAATATTAATTATTAATAAGAATTATAAATAATTTAATTTAATTTTTATAAATAATTTAAAATTAAAATTTTAAAAATAAATATCTTAATTTAATAATTATTAATAAATATAATTTAAATTTAAAAATCTTCAAATTTTAATTTTAAATAAAATTTTTTTTAATAATTAAAATAAATATTAATTTATAAATAAGCATTTAATTATTAAATTATTTATTTTAATAACATAATATAACTTTACTAATAATTTCTCAATAAATATTATATAAGGGATTAAATTTAATTTATTTAATTTATTCATTCACAAAATAATTTATTTTTCAGTTATATCTAATGTGTAATTATTACACATTAACAACTAAACAAGTTTTTGTTTTTATTGAAAAAAACAAAACTAAAAACATGAAAAAACTAAAAACTACAATAAAAATACAGAAGTAAATCCAATGGCCCCTTAATGATTCACCTCTTATTTATGGGATTTTGGAATGTAGAATTAGACGATAGAACCCCAGCAACAATCTCCTACTTAAAAGGCTGCACCACTATCAACAATATTCAATACTCCTCAACTGCAGAATCTAAGATGCTTGGAATCCCTCTCTACGCAAAGCCACAGTTTTGTTCTTCTCAAACTGGATTATTCAACTTAGGGTAAATTTGTCCTATTCCTCTGAATCTTTTATGATCTCTTTCATATATGCTTCAAACAATTTCCTTATCAGGAAAGAGCTATGGAAAGATCTCATTAAGCTGGGAATTAAAGTACAAAGACTTGGATTCTACTGGAAGATTTAAATTGACTCCTATCTCATTATGAGTCTAGGAACAAAGTATGGTTAGAATTTGAATGTGTAGGATCTTGGAAATTGTTTCAATAGCCTCTCACTTTGCGATCTTAATTCTGTTTGTCATTTCTTCACTTGGTCTAATGGGTACTCAGGAAGAGCTCTTGTGCATAGAAAGCTTGATAGGTTCTCAATTAATTAAAATAAAATTTGTTAAAAGCTTTGGCCAAGGAGTCTTTGACTAGTCCCTGACTATTGATAGAATCCCGGGCGATAACCTCCCAACAAGTCCCTTTAAAATTCAACAATCACCGTGTGAATTATGATGGCTTCGATATAATTGATAGATTTACCCTATAATACAGGTACTAATGTTAGAATGTTCAAAAAGCTCAAAGCGATTAAGGAGAATTAAGGTTCCTAAATAAAATAGTGGTAGGGAACACTACAAAAACTATAAACAAACCAAAGATGGGGCTTGATAATTGTCTGTCAAAACCTACTTTATCTCAACCTTCTTGACGATGGAATCAAAGCTCAAGAGTATAAAAGAATCAAGAGTTACATTTAAGCCTTGGCAAACGAAAATTGGCTAATTAAGCAAAAGGCCATAACTATTTGGCTCATAAATCTAATTCAAATTGCTTCCATAAATACATCATGGCTAGAAGAAATTTGAGTAGAATACTTGCTCTACTTGATGATAGCAATAATATGATAACTAGCCAAGATAAGCTTTCTAAACATGCTCTTGATTATTACAAGGAGGTACAAGTTACTAAAAGGAATGTTCCCATTTTTATTCATACCATTGTTGATCTTTTCCACAAACCTTAATCGGCTCCAAATCGATGAGCTAATTAAGCCTTTTTTCAATTGAGGAAGTCAAATTTGTTACTTTCAAGCTTCACACACCTTCTAAAGCCCTTGTTATAGATAGACTAAATGATTTTTGTTTCAAAAGGCTTGGCATATCATTGGGCAAGACATTACAGAGACCATTCAAGACTTCTTCAAAAGTGGTCAAAAGCTATGCCTTTAAATGCTTAATTCCTAAATCTCATGTTGTAACACTTTGTAACAAATCATATATAAGCTACTTGAGTATAGAGATGGCAATTTTGTCCAACCTGGCGTGAAAAAGGCCAAACTCGAGTCGATCAGATTTCGGGCTAGCTCGACTTAGTCTAAACAACTTCAATTTGTTTAATGGCTTAAGAACTAATTAACTAAAACAATGTCTCTTTGGCCCCACTCGAGCTCGACTAGGGTTTGGGCCAAGCCACCCTATTTGCAGATACGTTGAAACTTAAGCTCCCTTCTCTGATTTGTGACAACATGCTCTTGGCATAAGAATTATTGAGGGACTACCATAGAGTGACTAGTGGACGCAAATGCTTACTCAAACTAGATTTCCAAAAGGCATTTGACCCTTTGGAATGGGTTTTCCCAAGTGTTAATCTCTCTGCTTTCGGTTTTCCTCTCAAGTCCCACAATTGGATCCTCCAGTATATAACTATTACCACATTCCCAATCTTAATTAATGGGAATGTTACTAAGCTCTTTAAAGGAGGATGACTGGATGAGGGCTTAGACAAGATGACCTCTTTCCCCTTACTTATTTCTCCTTGATATGAAGATCTTATGTCTATAATCAAGAAGAAAATTTTTTGACTACCACAGCTTCAAATGCCACACAAAATGCTACATAAACAAACTTTTTTTACTTGCTACTCCTTTTCCATGGTGACCAAGTGTTAATCAACACCCTCATCAAAGGCCTCAACAATTTTGTAAACTTATCAGGCATAAAAGTTAATAGCAACAAATCCAACATCTTCTTCTTGGCTGGTTGTGCTCACCTAGCCAATCATATTTACCCTTTACTTTGGTTTCAAAGAGGTTATCTCCCCATTAAATATCTCAGCTTACCCCTTGTTACAACTAGACTTATATATGGAGACTACATTGCATTTATAAATCAAATAAAAAATACGATTGAGTGTTGCAAGCTCCTTTCATATGTTGGTAGGATATCTCTCATTCAATCAAGCTTGAATATATATATTGCTCAACCCATTTGACGCTCCACAATAGAGCAATCAAAGTGATAGAGAAATTAATGAAAAACTACCTTTGAGTTGCCTTACTAAAAATGCTAATATTGCAAAGGTTAAATGGACTAAGGTATGCTTACTTAAATTGGAAGCTAGACTCACAAATACAACCTATCAAGCTAGTTAACAAATGTTGATGGCTAAGCATTTATGGAAAGTTGTTCTCAAATAGGCAATCTCTGTGGACAAAATAGATTCAAACAACCCTCTTCAAGACAAGATCATTTGGCAAATTCTCTCTGCTTCAAATTCCTTTTGGACATGGAGGAAAGTACACAAGCTTAAGGGGTGGATAAGAGACTTCATTCAAGCTAAATTGCCATTCCCTTGGTATATTGGATAGGTTTATTTCCCTAAGATCTATCACAGAAGAAATCAAATGGCAAGCTAAGGTTGATATTGTGGTTCACAACAATTTCTGGAGATGGCCGAACAGCTCATCTAGAGTTCTCCCTATTATAAGGAATGTTATGCCTTTGTACATTCCAAATAGCTCAAGCGAAGGTCATTTCATCTGGACAGCCTCAACTTCTAACAAATATTCCAAGAAATCATTGCTTGCATTGCTTAGACCCCCAACTCCTCATCTTCCTAGGGTGAATTTGATTTGTTTTGATTACCATATTCTAAAAGCAAGTTTCTCATCTTGGCGAGCCATCAAGCACATCTTAGACACAAGAGATAGACTCCATGATCTCAATCTACCCTATAGACATTGCATTCTCAGTAATTCAAACATTAAGTTGTAATTATCTATTTTTCAACTGCCCCCTATTGATTGTATGTCTGGAAATCCTACCTTTAGCTCTCTAACACATATTGTTCGACTTGAGGGATCTTATTCATTGGGCACTCATCCTTTTAACTTCAAGAATGAAAATCACACTTTTTAAACTGACTTTGATCTACTACATTCACAGTATTTGGATCGAAAGAAATAAAAAGAATTTTCAAACAACAGAACAAACCAAGGAACTACTTCATCACGTAGTAGGATGGATTCGTGAAGCTTATATGCTAAGAATGTCAAGTTCCCGCTGAGCAATTCACTATCCTCCAACTGCAACATCTAAGTTAATTACCAGTAGAAGCTGTATACCTTCATATGTATCTAAATTTATATGAATGGCTTATTGACGGTACTAGCCTTATTATGTTTTTTATTTTGTAACTCAGTATCTATATCTGGTCCTCCCTTGTCCTGAGGGATTGGTGCTGTTCTGTTCTCCTTTTTCTTTCGCAATACAATTCAATACATACCACAAAAAAGAAAAAAAGAACACCGTAGGATCCATACCCATTGAAAGGAAAAATAGTTGACTTTGCTCGCATATCAAATAATACCCGAGAGCTCAACAATTACAGAGAAGGAAAAGAAATATCTAAATTAACAACCTTAAGATAGAAAATGAAGAAGAAAACATTGCATTGCTTGCTTGGCTAAGCAGTTCTAAACTTATGAGCATAATGTCAAACAAACATATAACGCTCCGATAAACACCTGAAGCATAAGTAAAGGGATAACGATCTTCTATTTATTTCCCTTTTAAATTAGCACGTTAAGCCACAAGAAATAATGCATTGAAGAAAAAAAATTATTGGCATACGAATTCCCCGTTTTCACGAATTAATATATAACAAGAAGATTACCGGAACTTCGACTCCTACACTTTTGTTCGACCAACAGACAATAAATACAGGAAAAGGATTCAAAATTTCTCAAATCCAGATGAGTAAAGACTAGTAAAAGAACGACGAACCTTATTAAACCAGAAAATTCAAGCATTACTGGAGCTCATGAGTAGTTGTAAACAATGGTCGTAAAGCTTCTACTTTTGAATGAGAGAGCAGAGAAAGAGCTCTGGACTATCGTTCAAGTAACCGACTCGGGAACAGGCAAAGATTGTGGGCCGCTTGCTTCGTAGTGGGCGGAACGGAGAAGGCATAGCAACGGGCGGAAAATTCTGAACTCGAGGTACAGTTAACCCAAGTTTTACTGGGCCCAAAAGGAAATTATGTGTTATACCAATCTATATATTTGGTATCATATTTGATTTTAACATGGCATAATATTAGTACTATTGTGAATAATTTTTTTAAATAATAAATTATTTTTTAATATAATATGCTATGTAATTTTTAATTTTTGATTAATTATATCTTCAAAAATTATAATAATATAAAATAAAATAACAATTATCTCTTTATTTTTATTTAATATTATTGTTATATATGCTTTAACATAAATATATAAAACTCAATTTAAAAAATATATACCATAATTATAATAAATTAAAATTAGAAAAATCATAAAATTTTTATTAAAAAACATTGAGAACAGATAAATAAAATATATATGATTGTATAAGCTATATTTAATTTTTGAGTTTAGAATTATTTATTTATTTTCAATCTTTTTTAGTAAAAATTAGGAACAAACATATCACATTAAAACTTATAGTGGCAAGTCCTATTTTATTCTTTAAGCAAAAGTAAGACGATAGAGATTCTCATTCTACTATTTAATAGTTGCTTGATGAATTGAATTTTAAAAAAGTATATGAGGAAGTTTGTATTAGTGTTTTATTTTTTATATTCTTATTTACAGTTCAACATGGAAGCTAACATCTTTTTCATCTAAAGAAAGTGTTTCAACAACTAAGACAACATCAATTGTACGTGAAGCAATCCAAAAGTTCATTTCGTCATAAGGAAGTAGAACAGGTTAGGTGCATGTTAGAGTATTTTATATTAATTAAAAATGAAAATATTAAAGGGTTAATAAATAGTATAGATTAACTAATTCAATGACTAGTTTAGTAATGGCTAGACCCAACCTAATTTTTATTAATGGACTCTACACTTTATTTATATTAAAAATTCTAATATAGTATCAGAGCAGGTCTGATTTTAATTCTTAATTTTTCAGTTGTTTGTCTGGATGTCTAGTCTTAATAGCTCGGTCTGGTTAACGCTATGTTTATTTCAAGTGATAATTGAATCTCTAATCTTAGTTGCACTTAAAGAAAAGTGTTAAAGTATCCCACATTGATTAAAAATAAAAACGTTAAAAGATTAATAAATGATATGGGTCAACTAACTAAATGATTAATTTTGGTCATTTTAACAATAATTAGATCCAAGCTCAATTTTTATTGATGGGCTCCTACACTTTACTCGTATTAAAAATTCTAATACTATTTTATCAGCATTCATGGAGTAGCCACTGACCCAAAGAAAATTTAGGCTATTAAAAATTGACCAATATTACAAACATTAAAGCAGTTGAGAGATGTTTTTTGGGCATCGCTAGTTGTTAAAGGAGATTTATCAAGGAATATGGCCAAATTATTCGACCTTTCACCCAGCTTTTAAAGGAAAATGCTTTTATGTGATCTTCACTAGCTACTCAAGCATTTATTCAACTCAAAACAGGTTTGGTTCAAGCACCAGTATTAGCACTTTTAGAATGGAGCAAGCCTTTGTTAATTGAAGCAGATGCATCAGGGGAAGGGATCAGGCTGCTCTTATGCAGGAGCGACATCCAATTGGGTACTATAGTAAACCCTTATCTTCAAGATACATTCATCTTCCAACCTATGAAGAGGAATTGTTGGCTTTGGTCATGGCCATTTGTCAATTGTCTCATTATGTTACTAGCCAAAAATTTATTGTTCAAACTAATCACAAGAGCTTGGGGTATCTATTGGATCACGAAATTACCACATCATTTCAACAGAAATGGTTGCCCAAACTTCTTGGATTTAATTTTGAAATTAGATACAAGAAGAGAGTGGAGAATAGAGCAACCGATGCTCTACCCAATCCAAAGCACAAAGTTTTATTCCATAGTGGTATCTAATCTACAGACGACACTCTTGGCTCAAATTCAACAAATCTGGAATATTGATCCTGCTTTAAGTGAACTTATATCAAAACTGCAACAGGGACAGTAGGTTCACTCTTCATACATTTGGATTAATGACACATTATAGTGGAACGGATGTTTATTC
The DNA here is from genome assembly GCA_025629805.1 of Erythroxylum baracoense. Lineage (NCBI taxonomy): Eukaryota > Viridiplantae > Streptophyta > Magnoliopsida > Malpighiales > Erythroxylaceae > Erythroxylum > Erythroxylum baracoense. The sequence continues at coordinate 97,822 of JAOTAY010000144.1, read as the reverse complement.
ATCGGCCCAAATAGTGAGTTGAGAAAGCGTATTATTTCTCAGCTACTAGGGGTCATTCAGGAGTCCTAGGAACTTGCAAGTGAATTCAGCTTTATCTCTTTTGGAGAAGGATGCAGATTTCTATGCCTAGTAAGTGATTGTGATTCCATCTTCTTAAGTACTTTCAAGACTAAAACTTTTTCATATTCAAAAAGAGTTTTGTTGTTGCATTCAACTGCCTATCATTCTCATAAAGATTTTCATACTGAGATGCTAAATCTAATGCTAAAGA
>JAOTAY010000144.1:68825-87052 GCA_025629805.1 Erythroxylum baracoense | reverse complement strand
CTATATCTATCAGCTTCTCTTCTTTTTCTTTTCATTTCGTTTGTTGATTATCTCTATATCTATCAACTTCTCTTCTTTTTCTTTTCATTTCGTTTGTTAATCATAATTGCTTCGTAACATTCTCTTTAAGAACCCGACTTTCATTTCCTTGTTTCACTCCTTTGTCAATTTCGCTCTTTTAATTTTTTTTAAGTTACAAAGACATCAAATTGAGAAATTTTTTCTCTCATGGCGGAGCTGGCAGCTGACAAACATGTCAAATACATCATATCTGTTGAAAAGGTTTTTATTCCTCTTTCATATTCTTCAATAAATTTCCGGATTTTGTTTTATTATGTATTACAATTGAAATTACTCTGTTTTTTGATTGATTATTATGTTACTCCAGAGAAAGGATAGCTTTGAATCTGTGGTGATGGAACACTTGAGAATGAATGGGGTGTATTGGGGTTTGACCACTTTGGATCTTTTTGGCAAACTAGATGCTGTAGATTCACAAGAAGTAATTCAGTGGATCATGGAGTGCCAACATGAATCTGGTTTGTCCATAAGTTAAAGACTTTTTTTATTCGTTACATACACATTGTTTATGTGTAAATGGCTTGGCTATTGATATAGTTATAAGTAAGAGACGTTGAACGTTGAATTAGAAGCTTGGTAAGCTCCAAAGCAAGTAAAATATTTCGGATTATTGTGACAAAAGTAGCTGACAGTGCATTCTGCAGGTGGATTTGCTGGTAATGTTGGACATGACCCCCACATTCTGTATACTCTTAGTGCTGTTCAAGTTCTGGCCCTTTTTGACAAGTTAAATGTTCTTGACCATGATAAAGTTTCAAATTGTATCCTGGAACCACGTCTTCTTTTTGATTAACTTTTTTGGTTTCTAATAAGGACTTAAAGCTATCACTTATTAATGCCAAAAGAGTAACTTATTTTCCTTTAAAATTCTTTTTAATAGCAACTGCTCTTGTGTAATGCTTTTCATGAATTTAGTTCTTGAAAATATCCATGAGAATTCACTCCTTGATTGCATTTGGACTGTCGAAATATCTGGTCAAAAGGAAAATTCATCAACATGACTGGTAATTTAAAATAAGAATCCTGAACTTCTAATCCCATGATGCTCCAGTTTCTTTACTTAGTTTTGAAGTCAGATATTGCTGGATTGCAAAATGATGATGGATCCTTTTCTGGTGACATATGGGGTGAAGTGGATACAAGGTATTCTTCCTGTATAATCTTGGTCTTCAAATCATCAGTTGTCATTCTGCTGTCCTAACATCGCTTAGGAATCTGATTTATTCTTTGTAGGTTTTCTTACATTGCCATTTGTTGTCTTTCTCTATTACATTGTCTGGACAAAATAAATGTGGAGAAGGCTGTCAATTACATTGTAAGTTGCAAAAATGTCGATGGTGGCTTTGGATGCACTCCTGGTGGAGAGTCACATGCTGGACAAAGTATGTTTTACATATCCGTAGATTTGATATGAGATGTTTGTTGGTTTTCAAATCTCGACCCCCATTGTTGAACTACGGGCGTAACTCTTGCTTTATTTTCCTGTTCCTATTTTATTTCAGTTCACTGTAAAGTCGTTCAGTTGTGATCTGAAATTCATGTTGATTCTAGGCTGCAAATAAGCCTCATTGTCCATTGCTGGTGTAAATCTTGTCCTCTTCATATGATTCAGTTATCCTTTTTAGTTGTCAACATGAGAAACATGAAATTGCTACAGCATTCATTAGAATCAACACCAGCATTCATTAGAATCAACAACTAATTCACATTTCCTTCTAAATCCACCCAGCTCAGATTTCACCCCAAAATCACCAGATTTACCAAGCACTTTCACCTTATTGTTTCCATCTGAATACTTCAAAATTTGAAACCTATCAATGTCATTTGGCCTAATCATTATGCATTTTTAATATGTGCATTATACTCATCATGCTCAATCCGTATGCAGTCTTCTGTTGCGTGGGTGCTCTGGCTCTTACTGGCTCTCTGCATCATGTTGATAAGGACCTTTTAGGATGGTGGTTATGTGAGCGGCAGGTGAAATCTGGAGGTTTAAATGGACGTCCTGAGAAACTTCCTGATGTGTGTATTTCCTTCAAAAATAAGTTTCTTTCTTTTGATGACATATCTTACAGGATCAACAACATGACTTGGTCTATATTTCTCTGATGTTTGTGTATACGATAATTATAGGTTTGCTACTCATGGTGGGTTCTTTCTAGCTTGATTATGATTGATAGAGTCCATTGGATTAACAAGGATAAGCTTGTTAAGTTCATCTTGAATTGTCAGGTTTGCATGAAATTGGTATATAACATCAGTTGCTGATCTTATTTCTCTAGAATCTTTATTTTTGACTAATGTTCATTTTCAGGATATGGATAATGGTGGAATTTCTGACAGACCTGATGATGCTGTTGACATTTTCCACACTTATTTCGGAGTGGCTGGTATTGACAACATAGCTCTGCTTATATTTTAAGCTTCTGTCTCCATTTTTCCTCCATTCATGTGACGTAGTTTTTCCAGAGATTGTCCTTATGTTTCACATGGGAAGAATTTTATTCACAAGTTTGAACCTTGGACATGCCCTCAATACATAGATCATTCGTTTCCTTTCTACATGGACCGGAGGTTTTTAAAGAATTTGCACTGTTATTGATCAATTATAGCAAGTCTTGTGTCTTACTTTTCACTATCAGCATTATTTACCTTCCCTACTAATGCTCTTCACTTGTCCTGCTTGAAAGTATGCAATTCAAGCTTAAATGGTGGCTAGAAAACATTATATACATTTGTACGGTTAAAAGTTTGGCTCTGTATTGTCTTCACACATTCACTGCATGCTACTCCATTGTGTGAGTTATTCGTATTGAGGGTTTAGCTAAGGTTCAATGTTCCCCGAAGATAATAATGATGACTAGTTGCCTCCTGTACTTTTCTGTTGTTATGGCTTTTGCAGGACTTTCACTACTCGAATATCAAGGTTTGAAGGCCATAGATCCAGCTTATGCTTTGCCTGTTGATGTTGTGAATAGGATTTTCATTAGCAGATGAATTTTCTCATCTTTCACAAGAACTAGCAAATACTCTTCCAGTCCAGACGTGTTTTGGTATCTGATGGTTAAAGGTGCTGCTGCATGTTAACTCCAGGTGGTTGACAGAATGCTTTGTAGACTAAATTCAATTAATTTCCTTATCATCCTTTTTCTTTTAATTTTCTAGCAACTCAAAAACTTGCATGAAAAGATCCATTTAAGCTTTTTTATACACTAGAAAGCAGTTTTTATCGTTCTCTAATATTATTTTGTTCAAGTGCAAATTGAAATTCAGGATATGCACTTTGGTAAGGTTGGCAACTAAGGTCCAGATCTTCTAAAGCTTGAGTAAAAATTATCAAGTTTTTATAGACTTTAGTAAAATCGATGACATATTAATTAAAGTTTAATTTGTTATGTTTGGATTAAGAATGGCTCAACAAAGCTTGTAACTGGAATTGATGTTGAATTCTAGAGATTGAAACAAATCATGATCAGAATTGTTAAAAGGGTAATGCAAAACATTATATACAATTCAAAATTAATTTAAGTTTGAGATTTGAGTTAATTCATCAACTTTTAAACAAATCATGATATTAGACCGTTACAAAATCGACTTAAATAAAATTAAAGAAGTTAAAATATGATTAAAATAGATTATTCTTATTTGTCGAAGAATTTAAATTTTAATTAAAAATAGATTGTTAAAAAAATTTATTTATTTATTTTAACTTATAAAAACTTATTAATTTACAAAAATTAACCAATCAATGAATCTGTTTTTAATAATAAGAGAAAAGTTAAATTTATAAGAATTTTCTCAAAAACAAAAATATCCAAAAATCAAATCATAAAAAAAATAATATGTTTGAAACAGATAATTTTTTTGCTAAATTTTTGAACTTCAATTAATCTTATATATTTCTCTATACGAAATTACAAATTTTGAAATTTTGATTTGACATTAGCTTTTAATTTTATTTCCTTTTCATATTCCTAAAATAGGACATTTGGATGCATATTTCTCCATTAGATTTCCCATCAAATCCTGTTCTACTTATTATGTTTCAACCCTATTATATTAAATCTCATCCATACATTTACGTAGAGTCCACGTAAATGTGGATGAAATTTAATAGAACATAATAAAAACACCATAACTGATACAGAAAATCTGATCCCGTTAGATTTTACCTTACTCTTTTTATTATGCAAAGTGAACAATATAAAATTGACAAAACACACACGTTTTAACTTTTTATTTCACACGATTAACATGTACCAAAAGTCGGTCATTCCCATAAAACTAGAAGAAAAAATGTATGAAAAGCTATCGTTAACACAAGAACTGCAAACTGAAGTAAATTACAGAAACTGGAAGCAGAATTATTCGTATCAACCTAATAATAAAAATCCATTCCACAGCTACTTATGGCTTTCCCTATGGCTTCCAGAGAATGGTTGTCTCAGCAACCATTGAGGTCACAACATATGGATCCATGTTTGATGCTGGCCTTCTATCTTCAAAGTATCCTGCCAAAATAGTCAAGTTTAGGAGAGAATGAAAAAGGCTGCTTGTGGTTACTGCTATAAAACTAGTTTCTGTAAGTTGGAATTTCAGAGAACTGCATTTGTGGCATGATGGAACTAGCCTGGAACTGAAATGTTGGAAGGAATATAATTTTGAGGAAATGCATGTGAAACAAGAAAGACTTGATGAATGTTACAAGTGATAAGAAAATTAAGCGAGTTAGAATTTTCATTGCTTAGCAGACTAGAACTTGTATCTGCATTTTCAAGCTTGCAGTTTGGTGCCTAAAAAAAGGATGCATAAAACTGATTGTCCCTTTTCTATCTAAGTTAAGCACAGTCTCCATAAACAAACATCACTGAGAGGATGAAATAAGCAGAGTGATAAAAGATGATCAAAAAATAACTGAGATAGCTTCTGAGGAATGCATAATCAACTTGCTTTACCTTTTCCACTTTTCTCCGTGTCGCGACCAACACGAATGGACGCTCCTCTATTAGCAACACCCTGTAATTTTATCATAGGTAAATATAGAATTAGTAAGTAAAGCAATTGCACAAGACTGGGATAGAGATATATGCAAAGTTGAGAATTTTTCATATAAATGGACCTTGCTTCTTTTCCTTTCTGTAAAAATGGTAGCTGCTACTTACCCATGAGAAAGTATTGATATCAGCAGTTTCATGTCGACCTGTCAACCTTCTCTCATTTCCCTTTCCATAAGCAGCTATATGCTCCTTGTGACGCAGGCCTAGTTTCTCAATGGCCTTCTTGATGACCATAATTCCGCCATCATTTCTCATGGACTTGGTGCTGGTGCAGTATCAGACATTGAACTATCAGGAATTGCAGTTCAAACATGTTCACAGTTCTAAAGAAGAATCCCAAGTGCCTAAGTATGAAACATGCTTCATTAATTGGGTGCCTGAGCCAAGCATACCTATAGTTGGTGTGAGCACCTGCGCCATTCCAATCACCCTGTATCGATAATGTCAAAGAAACATTAACAAGCAGCAGATTGACTTTCACCCAAAGGTAAATGTGACATTCATCGTCTGATGTTTGACACAAATCAATCATCTAATAACACGCAGTATAGTTTAAGGATTTAGATAATGGTTGAAAAGCAGTCCAAAAGAAGAATAAGAGGTCAATCATGGGTTACCACAAACCTGGATCGGTTTTGGATCGAAGCTAAGGACGACACCAGCAATTTCAGTGATTCTCTGTTTGAACATGCAGAATTGGAGATTAGACATCATCAAAGAGAAATAAAAAGGGAAATAATTCAAACAAGTTGATGATAATCATATAGGATTACCTCGAGAATATATCTAGCAATCCATAGTTCATCACCAGCAGAAATGCCAACTGCAGGGCCTACTTGAAATTCCCACTGTTCAACACAGCAATTCACATGTTTAATAGATTAAATGAATGAAGAAATCTAGAAACAAGACCAAAGAGTACCTACCTGGCCAGGCATAACTTCACCATTGATACCGCTGATGTTGACACCAGCATACAAGCAAGCCTTGTAGTGGGAATCCACTATGTCACGACCAAAGGCTTTGTCAGCTCCCACTCCACAGTAATAGGGTCCCTGCATGGACACTCACCATATGTGTTATAGAGATCATGGTAGATTCTTTCCTATCTTGTAAACACATAAATCTGAGTCAAATGGAGAGGCACTTGTATCTCCCTTTTATCAAACAAAATCATAATCGTTCGAACCTGGGGACCTGGGAAGCCACCAACTGGCCAACCAATGGGCCACTTGACATCCCTTTGGAGAAGAGTGTACTCTTGTTCAATTCCATACCTGAGTTAAAAAAGATATCAATAAGTAGACAACTCCATTGCTGTTTCTTGAAGGTAGAAGAAAGAGGATAGCTGAAATAAGACATAACAAGTTTTGACTTAAGCACTGGAACTACTGAAGATATTATGTCAAACACTTTAGATGCTATCCAAGATACAACAGAAGACGCCAGCCGCGTAGCAGATTCACATAGTTATCAGGGAACGTGGATACTTAAAGATTAAGAGCTGAGACTTACTAGTCCATATCTGTAAGTTTTATAAAGTACCCTGACTTAGTTCAGCTCATTATCACCAACATAGGGAAGTCCATACTACTGTTCGTTTGGTCAACATAACCAAACTATTCATATGAACATGATCAAGGGAATTAAATTTTGGCCTAATTACACATACTGAACTTTCTGCTCGTATACTCTATGCAAAAGTCAACTTTTTGTACCGGCCTACTAATGAACAACTAGAAGCTGACAATGACGTGTGTTTAAAGTTTTCAGAAGACGACAGGTACGGTATTTACCATGTCATAACTTAGTATTTATCCGATACACCTAACTCCTGGAAATTGGTCCCTGGAAGATACCAATAAAGAAAAAACTCTTTTTATGAATATGACAGTGTTTTCACTAAATTTTCAACTAATAAGCCAACGTCTGCAAAAACATTTTCATGCTTGTCTTGAAGATCGACAATAACCTAACCAGAAATGGACGTTTTGGCTTTTGAGTGGTTTTAGCAATTAATTTCAACCAGAAACATACAAGAAAACCCCCCACAAACAATAAATCGAATTTTTTAACAGATGTTGACTACAAAATAAGCTCAGCAACTGAAACCAACCATTTCATAAGCAACCAAAATACTTGTCAGACAAATTTAGTTGACCAACAGCGAATGCAAGACAAAACCATTGTTTTGCAAGAAATAACTATGAATTGGACAATCCACAACAGTCAAACAAACAAGAAAGTTTGAACAGCAACTGGTCCCGAAAACAACCATGGAATCTGCGCTTAGTACGATGCAAAACTGTCATTAACGTCGTGTATTAGAAAAAACAGCACTTCCAATGATGTTTTTCTCAAACCCCGTTTCCTAGTACTGACTACGAGATAAAGGGTAGAAGAAGAATTTTAATGGACTTTTCAAAACGATGTGAACATCTAGATTTTCTTGAATTCTAAGCCAAGATTTTTTCATTTTTAACCATTCCTATCCTAGAAAATGGCGACTATAAGATTCACTAGTGTTTGCCTCTTTCCTCTCTATTTCAGACTCTTTTTAAATTATCCCAAAAAAAACAAAAGGAAATAACCAATTTCTATATTCCTTTGATAACGACGGATGCGAGCGTGAGGTTATTTAGAAAATCAAGAACTGCAGAGCTTATCTGTTTGATGTTTAAACAAGGCAACTGTTATAAAATAATACGCAATTATTTGTTCTTTAGTGAGGTTCCAGTTACGAAAAGTCTCATGAATGAGTGTGCATGTTATTTAGGCGTCACTCTTGAGAATAGGAATGAATTTCACCTAACCACAAAGTGTGACGTGAACAAATCAGATTGATTAAACAACTTCTGTATGATGTTTTACCAGGGCTCCTCAGCGATGACATCAGGGTGGCTAAAAATCTTCGCAGCATTGAACCTCTTATTGGTGGGGATGGGTTCTCCGGCAGGAGTGTAGGCATCGCACATCACCTATATATAAACCATGATTGGTAAAGTTTGCTATTATTGCCAGAAAGAACTTGACTTGTAGCGCCTAGAAAAGTTTCAACTTTCCAACCGGAAATCACGGGAAGTCACAAGACTAGAAGCTGACGAGTCAAAGATTACAAATTTACCAGGATGTTGTTTCCTCTTCTGAAGGGATCTTTGAAGATTGCTTGAGGGCTGATCAAGTTACAAAATTTATCAGCAAATGCAATCACAAAAAATCAGCGAAACTGAACCCCAAAAAAAGAAAAGAAAAGAAACGCGATACATACTACAAAATAACTTCGCTGTCGTCTCCAGGGGCTTGGTCGGTGCTTGAACCGTCGTAGTTCCACTTGGGGAGCTTGGCAGGATCGCTTACAGGCCCTGGAAGGGTCTGTTAGACATAGAAACGAAGTGGATCAAGCAATGATCAAAAAGGTAAAAACATTTGTACATATCAGAGCAAGAAAAGAGTACACTAAACCAACCCTGGCTTTGCTTCTCAAGTCCATCCCAGACCCACCAATCCTGCAGAAAAGAAGCAATACCCCATAACTCAAAAGCACAAGAAAAGCAAAAAAGCTTGGTGGGTTTGGTAGTACGTAGATAAAAGATTACAACTTTACCATATATACTCGGCAATGATCTTATCAGTAGTGCCTGAGAGGTTAAGGTTGACGAGATCATTGAGAAGAGACATGACTGCTACACTATCTAAGGCTTATGGTCAAAGAGACCGAGACTAACGCAGGAAGAGAGAGAGTTAAAAGTCGGTTGAGGGTGTGGTGAGGGTTGCGTTACAACTTTCCAAAGTGTTTAAATAGAGAGGGAGTGTTGTGTTTGTACTTTGTACTTTGCAGCCAGCTAGGAGCTAGCTAATCTTCTACCCTCCAAGTCCAATAGAGAAGGGATGATATGGTCACTACCTAATTTTCCAACATATATGGAAAAGATATCCCAAACGGTAAAGTTGACTGAAATTGAGAAGAATATTCAATTTCAACCACGGTATGAGGTGGATACCATACCAACCACACAGAGCCCACGGAATCCCTACGTAAGCTCTAAATTTAAAAATTAAATTTACTATTTATGATTATATATAAAAAGGGATTTTACTAATTAAAAAATTTAAATTCAATCATTAAAAATTAAAATAGTTTAACTAATTTAACTGTTAAAAATTTAATTCAGTTTACCTTAATAACTATTATATTTAAAAATCGATTGATTTATTAATTAATCAATTGATTTTATAAATTAATCAATTTTATAAATTAAAATTTTCATTTAACTTCTATTTCTTTAGTTAAATTTTAATTTTTTAGTCATTTTTTATTTTATTTCAAATTCTTTAATTTTGTTCAATTTTTATTATATATCAATCTTACTAGTTGATATGTTTGGTTGAATGTAAAATTTTTAATTAAATGAAATGATTTATAATTGAATGAAACGTAAATAAATGTATTATTAAAAAATTGTTGTTTGAGACGAATTGAAAAGTTCATAATGTAATATAATAAAATATTATTTGAAAAAAAGATTTATAATACAATACAGTGAAAAATTGCTTATCATTTTACATTCTATCCTAAACATAATATGAAACTTTCATCTTCCATCTCATTTCGTTCTATTCTATTATAAACTCTCATATGAAATGATAGTATAATATTATATTTCATTAATAAACCTCATTCAAACATAGCCTAAATCTTTTATTTTACTGGTTTAATTTTTTGTAACATTGTTTAAATTAATGGAGTCTTAATATTTCGATATTACATTCCATCCTAAACATAATATGAACTTTCATCTTCCAACTCATTTAATTCCATTCTATTATAAACTCTCGTCTAAAACGATAGAATAATATTACATTTCATTAATAAACTTCAATCAAACATAGCCTAAATCTTTTATTTTACTGGTTTAATTTTTTGTAACATTGTTTAAATTAACGGAGTCTTAATTTTTCGATAAGTTAATTATCTCTGTGGACTTCAAAATCGGGAAAAAATATACATATCTATTATGCGACATAAGATATAAGATATAAAGGGGGTGGCATCCTACATAATCTCTAACATTTTTAATTTTAGATTTTATTTTTTTATTTTTTTTCAAAATTTTGTGATAAGTACGTCCCTAAAAATTTGCAATCGATTTTATTTATTAATTTTAAATTATGAACTCGCATTATTTATTAAGCTCACAGCATATTATTAAGAAGAAAGTATAATAATTAGAAGCTAGGATTAAACAATTTTTCAAAAGAATCAATTACATAATTACTTCTTAATAATTATTATTAAAATTTGAATTTTATTATAAAAATATAATGTTTTTATTATATAAAAAATCAGCCAATACTCAAAAAGGAAAACAATTAATTATTTTAAAATAATAAATTATTTTAGCTAAAATAAATCAAACTGAAAAATTAAAAATTAAAAAAAAATAGATAATCCAAGAATTTATGTTGAATCTATCAAAAATTTTTAATCATTGACAATAATAATGATACGGAAGATAAAAAAGAAAGAAAATAGGTTCTGGTACAGTAGAAATCGGATGGTTAATCAAACTCCACCACCTTTTACACAAAAATCGAATATTTTAAGGAATAATTGTCAAAAAATCTATGTTTATCAATTATATAATCACCTTTAAATTTAAAAAAAAAACATACAAACTATTTAAAATATTTTTTGAAATCTTAAATGAAATAAGCATAACACCTATCTTTTATCTTTTACCAAACATCCCTCCCACATAAATCTGAAATCCCCAATTCAAACTAAATCAATCAAATAAAAAATTACGGTTCTTCAATCTGTTTGAAGATGAGGATAAAGATTTGACGTGTTCTCCGCTTTTTTTCGATTGTTTCCTCAGCCGTAAGAAGCCCCCACTTACCAGCTCCACGACGCTCAGAAGCCTCAGAAAATACCATTTCTTTCGCGTCAAGTCACCAGGCTTAGGTAGCTGTCTCCGGGAGCACATATAAGCCTGGATACAAAATTAAAGCACGCGTTACCTTGTTAGTTATCATTGAACAAAGGCACCAGAAAGAGGAGATAACTTTGCACCAAGCAATCCCATTCTATCACGAACTCGTGAATTAGAAGTGATTCAGCGCTTTGGCTAAACTATTCATTAGCAGAGAAAGTTGGCAGATTTCATGGACTCTTAGATTCTTAGAATATTACGTCCACTTTCTACTGCATTAGCCATTTTTCATAGGTTCCTCCAACTCCAACAGTTGAAAACTCATAAAATTTGACAATGGCAAATGAATTAAGAAAAATGGATCAGGAATGGGTTGTTTAATTTATTAGTGATTTTAAATTTGACATTTGATTATAAAAATTCAATTATATCATTTTGTTAAGTTGAGTGGAAGTGTAACGTCATTTAAAAGTGTAGTCTTGTGCCACTTCTAACTTACGTTGGATATTTATCTCTCGGTGATGATATATTTTATAAAACATGTATGTATCTCTCAGTGATAATATAATTTATAAAACATGTATAATTCATGATTTTTTTACTAATATCGCTATGTTCTTGTATTAGCAATGGCAACATTGGATAGTTCAAGTTTCTAATGTGAAAGAATAATGTACCAAATGTGTTGAAGATTAGGTGACTAGTTTAATGAGTAGTACGACTCAACAAGCCAAGACAAAGCACTCAGATTCACTTCCCATGATTCCAGGGGCATAGTCTCCATTGACAATGTATAGTAGTTTTACTTTGTCTTCTAAACAGCTTTAAGTTATTACATGATCCTACATTTAGTAGCATATGTACCTTCAAGTACGAACCCATAAAGGTTCCAAAGAGAGAGGCTTGTCGTTTTGGTTATGGCCAGCAGGAGTCCCTTGTGGTGGTGCATGCACAGTTATGGGAAGAATCCACTCACTTTTGTCTCTGCCCTCTATCAAAAGAGGATGCTCATACCTGAGTGAGGAAGATCAATAGAGTATCAGTATGCAACATGATCAAAATATTTGAAACTCAGGGAAGAAAATCACATAGTTGAGCATAAATATGCAAGTCACAAAGATTTAGGCACTTAAATGAAGAACCTTCCAGTCAAATCAATCACCAAATCAAGAAACATGGCAATGCTATCATAAAGGAATACCTTGTCCAGTCCACATTTTTTGGAGTTGTGAAAAATTCAAATCGTAAAGCCCACTTCACTGACACATGGGGAGTGGAAAAGGACATGGGACCATCTGTAGGAATTGAGAAAAGAAAACTTGTCTGCACCAGATCTGCAACAATCTCATGGTGATCACTCTGCACCTGCAAGAATGACACAGCATAAAGGCTAATGTTGGATTGTACTACAAATGTCCAGTTACTAATCATCAATGAAACTAACCAGCAGAAAAGAGTAAAATAGATGGGGAAAAGGGTATGCCAAGAACATATCTAAATGCACAATTAAGGCTTGGCTCTTACTGTTCTTGCATTCCTACTAAATACAAGCTTATCACTCAAATGGACAGGAAGAACAGGATGGACAGCCAATAAACTAAGATGACACGTAACCCGATTTTGTTTATATAATATGTAGTTCAAATACACAGACAAATCAATGAACACAAGTCAAGCTCTACGGATTAGATACCTACCTTTGTAATGGTAGGAGAATTCCGGCGAGAAGGGTGAACAAACTGTCGGTTAACTGTCTCTGAAGTTTCTAATGTTATTGAAACCTGCAGGATTGTAATACTTCTCAACATCAAAAGATCTTTAGAAAAAAACTCACATAATACAAGTGAGTAATCCTTTGCTTCGTATATAGTTACCTCAAGGCATCTCCTAGTTCCTTCTTCATGAAAAAAAGTAAGAGTTCCACCTATCTGCCACTGGAAAAGGTAAGTATAACGAGAAGGTAGCTTGGGAAAAGATTGAGATTAGAGTCGAGAAAACAGACTAGAATAATAACTGTTATTACCATATCACTGAAGTAATACGTGGATTCAGAGTTTTTTGGAGAAAATCTTAGCAAAACTTGATCATCCATCCTGATATTGTAAGACCTTCCTCGAATAAAGCCTTCTGCTGCGGAAAAAGAATTGTCAGCAGACTTAGAATGTCCGGAAGGTATTAAGAGATGTTAAAGGGTGGAATATTTTATATTTACATTCTGCAGGTTCGCCTGTTCTTGCAGCAGGAGCAGAGGATACTGCAGCACTATCATCCCAAGACTTCTGTCGCTGGCTTGGAGAGACGATGGCTATTGAATTGCCAGGTGATAAATTACCTGTGTTGCACATATTAAATGGTTCAAAGAGCTTTTGTCAACAGATAGTACAACAAGCATTTATTGCTTCAGTAGGAAATGACAGTGATTTAAAATAACAAAACAAAGCAGGTGAAGCATATCCATTATTTAATTTAAAGAGACAATTTCGGCTAATCACCAGCAGTAGAGTCGTGAGAAATCTCTGCCACAGACAGCCGAGGAAGTGTAAGGTTTGATGATAAACTTGCACGCCCTCCTTCAATGTTTGAAGCATTTTTACTTGAAGACCTTACTGCAAAAGATTGCTGGGATAACGAGCTTCCAAAATTCTTGTATATATTTTCTTTACTGGCATTGTAGGAAGAAACAGATAAAATTTCATCCCTTGAGCTGTCATATCCCTCATCAATTCCGTCGTCCAAATCATTTGCTCTAGTCTGTTTCAAAGAACCAACTGAATTTAATTTCAGAAGGTGACAGCAATTTATAGTTCCAAAGAAACGGTGTTTAAAAAAATGATTCTCAAAGAACATATCAGGCGTGTAAAAACGCAATCACTCATTTTAATCTGCAGAAGAGTAAAAACAGGATGACAAATGCCTCACCCATTCAGAATCCCCATCCGTTTCTTTCCAGTATAGATCCAACTGGATGGTAATAACAGGAAGAATGCCTGAAAAAGTACATAATAAATCTACTTATGTCATTAACAGATAAGGATTCAAATAGACGTGTATGTATTATGTCGCACAATGATTTTGCATGCAATAACACTATAATGGGATAATTCATGACTTTTTGTATAAAATGCATGTTAGATTGCAAACCAAAGAACAAATTCCTCAAAATTCCCTAAATTGCAACTCCAAACAATAATTCTTTGCTTTTCTTTGAACCTTTAACTTCTTAAACTGCAACAAATAAGCCCAACATTTTCCTACACCACATCAGTCGTCATGCCCAAGCCAAATCAGTACTAACAGCATCTTTGAAACAAATTAACTTCACAACTATTACTGTGTGGTTTCACGTCGGAAAAACTGAAGATCTGAGTTAAAAATTGGCTAGGCTGGTTTTGAATTAGACCAAAACAAAAAAAATCATGTATGCATGTGGAGGCCCACCAAATTTAACCGGAGAAATTAGCATTAGCAACAAATGATGTAATGATGGGAACTAATGATCATATAGTCATTACATTTATTTCATAGAAAACTTTCAATTTACTAAAACTATTTTATTCAATGACAACAATTATCTACATCTTTCTTTTATCGTCTGTCTCCCATACATACAACTTTTAACAACTTAATTTACATACCATCTTAATTCTCATTGTCTGTTACTCATAAACCAATTTCCTGTCCCAAATCATCAAATCCTGACATGTGAGGAATTTAAGGCAAAGTAAAATGGATTCACACCACTCACCATCAGTTTGACCTTCTTCCATTAGTAGGCCATTACTCTTCTGGGTCACCCATACTTGCAATGGAATCCGAGCTTCCTGAAAGAATTTAAATCTTACACCAATACTATGACATGTCTGAATATTCTAAAGTGTAAGCAAGTCCATTATAATAAGATTAATTACTTTTCACAAACTTCACAAAGGGAATTAAGACTAACAACATACTTTGCTGGAGTAAACCAACCAAATGAGACTGAAAAGAAATATATGAAGAATTTTAATGTTAAGCAAGATTTGCACATTTTGTATACGTACCATAAGCAATGTTTTCCTATAATAAACTCACCAATTACAAGCAACAAAATGTGGATTGACTTAAATGTGTAAGAATGGGCCATTATGTTTTAGTGAGGGCATTGATGAAGAGTCAGCCATGCTAGAATGTCTTGGGTTGTCCAGCGTCTGAATCTTACTTTAGAGTCTTTTATCTTATTTGGGGCCAATCAATAATCCTTGTATCTGGGTATCAGCAATTAAAAGTGGATCACTTGCCCTTTCAGTTTTTGAGAGCAATTCCACGATTACGCAGAATATGCAGTAGCAATCTTTTAAAATTGGCATCCAGCTTTTTACAAATTAACAAAGTACCCCCATTGAGTATGGAGGATCATGCAATCTTTAGCTTCCCTAGGATTGTTTATGGAATTCTACTAAGATATATGACACAAAAGAAACTTTAAGTGGAATGTCAAAAGCATAATGGCTTACACCACACAAATGTAATGCATGATTATCTGAACCAAATATGGGATTTAGCATAAATCAAACAAAACTAGTTAGCATTAAGTTAAATGCAGAAGAAAGATGATAGCTTCTCACCAGATGTAGTGGCATCCTGATGACCATGGTTAGTAGCAAAAAAAAAAAAAAAGGAAGGGATAGAAAGATTTTTATGCACCATCACAGCAAGATATTAGCAAACCCACCAGTCCAACAAGATTGCTTGAAGGTCGGTGAGAGTCTCTGCTTTCCAATGTCAACCATCGTCCAGAAAAAGTACTCCGTATATAGTATAGATAGCGAATGGTAGCACCCCTGTAAGATGGAGGTATAATACCAGGAAGTACAGCTCGCACCAAATCTGTATATCAAGTAGTTTACTTTAGCCAATTACCTAAAATAGATGTTGCACAATATGGAAGTTATTATGTACCACTCTTCTGCTGATAAATAACTTGTATCGTTTCATAAACTTAGCCACTTTATCAAGGCAAATTGAAAAACTAAGCTAACAGGACGAGTTCCAAGAGACAAGATCTGGCATTGACAAGCTTCTCAAATATCATTAATCAGTTGGCCATGTAAGAGAAAGAAAATGATTAAGTGCAGAATCAAATAGCTTGATGTGACCAACAAGAATGGAAGTGTACGAAATACTGGGTTTGAAAGATGGGACTCAGCACTGTTGTGAGAGGACAATGTAGGAAGTCATACAACATAATTTTCCAAAAAAGGTCATACAGCATATCAACTGATTGCAAAACAACTTTGCTGGCCCAATTTTATCAATCATAAATTTACCAGCCATACATTCAGCTTAAAGTATAGAATTATCCACTCAAACTCAGAAAGCATATAATCACAATTAGCAATCATAAAATCAATAGGAACAACAATTATAGAAAGCGATCCATGTAATAACATATCTAAATATTCATAAACATTCACATAAAAGCAGAACTGGAACATACATGTTTTGGTGGCACCAGAGGACAGGATCTGATTAGAAACCATTGATGATGTCGAGCAGTCCATGAAAACGTATTCACCTAAAAGGTAATAAGCATGAATTATTAAACCATGAAAACTTAAAGGTAGTTAAAAAAACTTCTCTTTATCAGTTTGCACATTTGTACATCAATTTTCCAATATTACTAGTCTAATTGTGAAAAAGAGAAAAAGAAGTTTTTGGCTAATGTTATTAAAATCATTGGTACGTTGGCGGAGAAAGGAATATTAAAGAGGAGAATAGAGGACCTGTCAAACCGTCACAATCAACTTGTGAAACTTTTGCTTTTCTTGATGAACTGACTGATTATAATTATAAGCAAAATAACTTGATCATGTAGACTAGACTCTCTTTTAGGTTCTCTCTTTTGCAAATCTCTTCCTGAATATTGGCTACAACTAACCAATTTGCTTTCATCAGTCACGTCCCGTATGAGCATAGCCTACACAATTTTGAAGCAAATAGCACAAAATCGACAAGCCTGACATTCTTTCAGTTCAAAAATTGCATCCTCAATTCCACCTTTTTTTTGATAACTACAAGAGAATAAGCAAGACAGTTTGACAATTTCAACAGCAAAGAACATTATACAAACCTCTTCTCTGTCTGGAGCTGGGTACCGGTTTCTGGGTAGCAAACCACTGAGTATCCAATTTCTCAATTCCTTTAATTTCAAAGCCAAGCCTTTCAATCAACAAGTTCAAGCCTTCAGTAGCACCATCACTAGGGTTAGATATCTCGATAGTAACCGAAACCGAATCACCAGGTCTATACACATCTCTATCTGTTTGCAGCTTTAACGTTGGCTTCAGTTCACTTCTCAATCCATCAGGAGCATCATCAGTTTTGTTTCCAAATAATGAAAATCTTTTAGATCCCAACATTTTCTCCACTAATCAGTACAAATACTCACTTCTAGTGCAGCTTTATTCTTAATAAAGATTCATTGTGTGTCAAGTCAATGGAGAATAACACGAGTTAAAGGTCAAACAACGATCACAAAATAACCCTGCAGAAAACAAAGCAAATAGAACTCAAAAACAAACATACATTGCGAGATTGTCAGTGGTGAAAAGGAAATGAATCCTAGATCTCTACAGAACCAAAACAGCCAGCATTTCAGAGAAAGATCGATAAACATCGCGTCAAAAATTCACGAAAATTCTCACCCAAAATGAAAAGACACCCCAAATTGAACAGGAAATGCGTGCCGTACGTCTGACGACGCAACTTTCGCCTTACACTCGAATACACATGATGAATCCAAAAGAGGTGAGCATTAGAATTTTCATTGCATCATTTTGTTGCCGAGGCTGTGGTCGGAGAAAGCTGAAATAAGAGAAGACGGTGATCGTCACCTATCTGTAACAGTATCCGTTCGGAGGCTCAAGACTAAAGCTTATCAGTTATTACGTTATAGTTCCGTCTATTTTGTTTTCGTTTGATAAATTTTAGAGTATGATTTTGGGCTTCAGTTCTTTCTTCTTTTTTTTTTGGTCGACTTGTCCTTGACCCGTAACAGACGTTGATGGGCTCCGTGCGTAGTGTTTCAACTTTCAACACAATACTTTCTACTCCTTCAGGAAACGGTTTACCAGGTGAAAAAGGCTCTTCAGAGAGTCTTCACCAATCGGCATGTTCT
>JAOTAY010000144.1:12297-52458 GCA_025629805.1 Erythroxylum baracoense | reverse complement strand
AAACGAAAAAGTAAAAGTTTTTTTTCTTGATCTTCCAGAGCTATCATAATTTGAAAGTATCATGAAAAACCATCTAGAAAACATTGGAAAGCTCGGCTAGCTAGCCTATCTAACATCTAATCAATAAATGTTAAAGGAAAATGATCCTTCCGAGTTACAACATTTAATTTTCTATAATCAATATAAACTTGCCATTCATTTTGAACTTGGGTGGGTACCAAGTTGTTGTTTTGATTTCTTACCATTATAATGCTAGTCTTTTCAAAACAACTTGATTTAGGCTTACCCACTCATTATCCCAAATCAGATAGATTACTCAAACTTAAAGACGCTTCAGAATCTCCTTCTTTACCACCTCCATCATAGGTGGATTTAGCCTCCTTTGTGGCTGTTGAATTGGTTTTGCTCCCTTCTTTAACAAAATTCGATGCATATATGTAGAAGGACTAATTCCTTTAATATCTATAATGGCCCATTGAATTGTTGTTTTGTGATTTTTC
This sequence comes from Erythroxylum baracoense, assembly GCA_025629805.1. Taxonomy (NCBI): domain Eukaryota; kingdom Viridiplantae; phylum Streptophyta; class Magnoliopsida; order Malpighiales; family Erythroxylaceae; genus Erythroxylum; species Erythroxylum baracoense. Next base: position 51,958 of record JAOTAY010000144.1, on the reverse strand, counting down.
AATACTTGCACCAATTTTTCTTCTCACTTACCATTTAGTTTGCTAGAAATAATCATAGGTCGGTTCCCTCCATCTCATAGCTACATGTATTTTAAATGGTACGAGAGTGGCTTTAATTTTAACTTTAGTTTATCCAAAATCAATGGTAAAAGTTTCTCATTAGGTATTTCCATTAACATAAAGAACCTTACATGTTAATTCAGCTCCTCAAAATCGTTTAGTTTCGTTACATGCTTCTACAAGTTAAGGCTGAAATTTAATTCATTATTATCTTTAAAAAGGAGTTAATGTGTAGCTATCTCCAACTAATCTTTTCCTTTTAAATAAAACACATCCAGCGTTAATGAATCGATTAAATCAATTATATAAATAGGATAATCAACATCAAGGTACTTCATTTTATCATATACATTGAATTGCACAAAAGTCAATGTTGAATTCTATAGTAATTTACCATTATAAACATTGATTTTTGTTTTGACAGTTTAAAGGAAAGGCCTTCCGAACAAAATATTTGATGATTGATCATTATTTTCCATTTTTAATATATAAAAATCTATAGGAAAAATTAATTTGTTGTTAACTTGAACAAGGACATCTTCAAACAACCCTTTAGGATATGCATTAGATCGATCAACTAACTAAATCATTACATTTTTTCCCAAAGGTCCAAGATTTAAAGTCGAATAGATGGAATATGACAAAACTTTAATGGATGCTTCTAAATCTAGCATCGCCTTTTCAATTATAGTGTTACCTATCATGCAAGGAATATAAAACATACCTATTTCCTTACTTTTTTGGAAGGCTTTTTTAATAATTACTGATACGTTTTCTTCTACCTTAATCTTTATCTTTTGAGACATTGCTTTCTTTTCATTGTGTGTAATTCTTTCAAAAAGTTAGCATAGTAAGAAATTTGTTTGATAGCATAAAAAATATAATATTTACCTCGAATTTTTAGGAAGTTTCATACAAGTTCGAATTATTTTTGGTTATCTTATAAAGCTTTGGGAAAAGGATGAACATGTTCATATTTTATTTAAAAAGAAGTTTTACTTATCAATTCCTTACAAGTTTTGGCTACCCCTCCTTTTCTTTTTATGATGTCACAAATGGTGTTTTGTTTGGAAGCTCTAATTCCTTTTCATTTCTCAATATCATCATACAAGCGTCCTCCTTTGGATTAACCACCATTTGAAATGGAAGTTTACCAGAATTATATGCCTCCAAACAGTTAATTGTAGTAGCCATATGACCTATCTGGCTCTCCAAATTTTGAATACTGATTCTGGTCTCTTATTGAAATTTAACGATATCAATAATTAAAATTTTGAATACTAGTTTTGGTCTCTTATTGAAATTTAACGATATCAGTAACTAACAATTTAATAACGTCTTCAGGAGACATACCTGAAACAAATGTTTGAGGTTATTGTGGCTACTTATAAGTATAGGATTGCTTGTACTATTGAAAATTAGTTGCCAATTAATTTACTGGCGTATTACCGTACCAAAAATTGAGATGGTTTATCTAATGATTGTATGTGTTTAAATATGGATTGTATTGATATCAAAGTTATGTTGAAAAACCTCCTCCTGCGTTTACTTGTTCTACCAAATCTTCTTCTAATATTGGACACACGTGAGTTAGGTGCCCCATTAGGGAATATATTCCACAAGCTTTTTGTCACTTTTGTTTTTTCTATAACCAATTGACGAAAAAGAGAAGTTAGCTTATTGAATCGTCTTTCAAATGAAGAAACATTTACCTTATTTATACGTTGAGATGAATAGTTGATTTAGTACCAAATTTTTATGAATTAGACATCGTGTTAATGATCAAAGTATGAGCTACTTCAGGTATTTTAGTAACTAATGCTCCATCGTTAGTGGAAACAAACATATTCACATTAGTTGAAAGAAGAGCTGAAACAATCATATTTACATTAGTTAAAAGAAGACCTTCATAAAAATACTAAACGAGGAGTTGGTCATTATTTTGGTAGTGTGGACTACTTACTAATAGCTTCTTACAATGCTCCCAATACTCGTACAAAGTTTCATTGCTATGTTATCTAATTCTACAAATTTCCTTTCTAATGACGGTGGCCTTTGAGACTAGGAAAATTTTTCCAAGAATTATCTTTTCATCTTGTTCCAAGTGGTGACATTTCTCACAAGTAATTAGTAGAGCCAATACTATGCGTCATCTTTTAAAGTGAAAGGAAAATCTCTCATTTTTATTTGCTCCTTGGTAACTACATTTGGTTTTATACTCGTATACACCGAGTGAAATTTCTTTAAGTGTTTATGAGAGTGCTCTTCAACATAGCCACAAAAAGTAGGCAAAAGATGGATTAATCCATATTTTAACTCAGAATTAGTGTTAGCATTTAAATATAGAAAAGTAATGTCATGAGGTTGTTGATTCAAAATTGGAGTGGCGAGTTCTCGTAACATTCAATTATTTGCCATTTTTTTGTTGTTTCGCCAACTATAATATTGTGCTACTTCCAAATTTTTGTTTCTTTGTTTAACTTCTCCCCAGACTTTTTAATCTTTGGATTATTATGTAATTTAGTTTGCATCGAAGATCTTGTAAGCAACATGCAAACTAGGAAGTCTCTAGTAACCGTGCCAAACTTTGGTGTAGTTGTTGTCTACTCCCAAGTTTAATCCTAAATTCATGTAATAAAACAAATGTAACGTGGGAAAGTAGGAATCATTCCCACAAGAAATTCTAGCTTGTAAATGTTAAGAAAGAAATATTTAACAAAATGGGAGTTGTAACGTTACGAAATTTTATAGTGAAGAAAATAAATAAAATATTGTAAATAATGAAAAGAAAATTATCAACAAAGCAAACCTTGATTTACAACCACTTCCACCATTAGAACTACAATTTATTGTCGATATTATAAGAATATTATTTCATCAATCATATATTCGATGCAGCATTAAATACATGTCTTTCCTTAGGTTTAGTTAATTAAAAACATGTACAATTTATTGTCGATATTATAAGAATATTATTTCATGAATCATATATTTGATGCAGTATTAAACACATGTCTTTCCTTAGGTTTAGTTAATTAAAAACACATAATTTAATTAACTCGTAATTTTAAAAACACACAATTTAATTAACTCTTACTATTTAACAACCTTAGAAATGATACATTTTTAATTAAACAATAACTTTAAAAAAAGAAAGACGTCATAATAAGATAATATAACATATTTGGTTGCATTCAATCTAGTTGAATGCTCTTCCTAAAAGTTAATAATTCCTGAGCAGCAAATCAAAAACTCCTTGTTACTATAAAGATTAAAGGAATTGAACTTTTATATATTCAATATTTAATCTAGCAGATGGTTATTTCAATCATTAAACTAATCATGCACATTAGAAATCAATAAAAATAATCATAAAAATAAAAACACAAAAAAACAAATCAATATATGAATAAATGAAACACTTCGTAATAAGTCCCAATTGTCTCTTAATTTATAAAGTCCAAGGGTTTTGACTCCCTTCATCTAACATAAAGAAAGCTAGCCAATAATGACGATAGTTACTACTAACATCTGATGAAGAAAACCCACACTAATGCGTATTAAAAAGAAGAAAAGAGAGTTTTATGAAAAGTTGGAAAGTGGAGATGGAAAATTTGGGATGCTCTTCCTCCTTAATTTTAGCGCTATTTGTAGCCACTTTCTCCCATATTTTGTTAGTGTTGGGATCTTCTTATTGTAATTCGTTGGCTCTAAGAAATCATAACTTCACTAATTGCCATTCTGACTTAGTTAAAGTTAAGAAAAGGTCTAAAAATTTTTTAAAACAATTTTCTTTTAAATTCGAAATCTCGAAGTTATAATTTCTACTGAACATGCCTATGCCCATTTTTTAAAAACACTCCTATCAATTTTATCCCTCTAAGTGCATCTTATTTTGTGGTGTTTTGATTTATTTAAGTTTTATATTTGCCAAGGATTATTCGAATACAAAAGATAAACTAAACTTTAAGATAAAATCAACAATTACACAAAATACAAGCGAATTAATATTCAAAATAATCATCTTTGGAGTTCTTATTATTCTTTCTCATTTGAATCAAACAACCATGAATCTAGTTCTTATTATTCTTTCTCATTTCAATCAAACAACCATGAATCTTTCTCACAGAGGAGCCCCCGGAGTCGTTGAGAGCGTAGAAATAATAGTTGGACCAGAAACAACCAAAGCTCTAATGAATCTAGCAAGAGTGATGTTAGCGATCATGGCTGCAGGAATATAAGAAAGATCTTTAAAGAAGGAATTGTGAAGTATTTAGATTAAAAAAGACTCAAAAAGGCTATAAAAGTTGCAAAAAAATATTAGATGAAGGCTAATTATATATTATGCAATAATGAAGAAGATGAGGTGTATAAATTGTTGTTTGAAGGAGATGAAAAGGAAGGAAGTTTGGTTGATGGGACGATTTGTGCAGAAAGAAATGGTGGTTCTTTTTGATAGATTCAAGATACACGGTTATCTAATATGAAGCATGTTGATATGGAAATATAACTTTCTGTAATTAGGGAGGATCTTGAGATGGAGTTTATAACTTTTAAGTGATATGTTAATTTCTTAAGCATAATTGAAAAGGATGGATGAGTTTTGTAGAAGGAGAAATGTTTTTCTATTAGTCCAAATTATTCTAGTTGTCTTTTCAAAATTAAAGTCTAATGATTAGAGATCTGCAAAATTTTCTTAATTTCAAATTTTTAAAAAATTTGTATGGGCACCATTTTGTCCCATGATATATACATGACAGTAATAATAAAAAAAGTGTTGTTTCAAGTATAATTCTATTAATTTTTTTGTTATTTAAAATTGACTTCAAATGTTTAAAAAATATTAAGGATCAAATTAGACGTTTCAAGACATGAATTTTGAGGCTAGAAGAATATTTTAAACCTCAACATTTACAGCATAATATATAACAGACCTTAACGTTTCGAAATATTTAAATTAAACTTCAATATTCAGAACATTTATAATAAATTCTAAGTGGATGGAAATTTTAACACAGTTAACTCTCTATTAGTTAAACTCCATATTAATGCTGACGTGAAATTATATTTTCTTCTTTTTAAATAAAAAGTAGGTTCCATTATTACATGACAAGTGATATCTATCGTCTAAAATGTATAAATGCAGGTGTTATTGCCACATGACAAGTAAGATTGGTTTGAAATGTATAAATAGTGAGTCTCGTTGTCACGTGGTTGTAGAATCCACTTTCTAGTTAATTTAAAAATTTAACTATGTGATAGTATGACCCGCTTTTTATTTAGAAAATATAAAAAATGTTATATCAACATTGACATAACATTTAACTATCATGAAATTTATCCCATCAAAATTTTCGTTCATTTAAGGCCTATTCAAATACCTTGAAAATATTAAGGTTTAATTTGAACGCTTCAAAACATTATGTTTCAAGTTGTATTATATTATAAATGTTGATGTTCAACTTACACTTTTGGCCTTAATTATGATAAAAACGTTATGGTTCAAATTGCACTTTTGAACTTTATAAGTCTTATATTTGATGTTTTAATTGGTAATATTTTGATATTCATTAAGTTTAAATACATTAAATCTTTTTGTGCTTTCAACATTTTCTGAAAATTTAAAAGTGTCAAATATATTATGTATTAAATTATACACTCTTAAGGATATTTCATTATATTCATTTCAATTAACAGGAGAGTTTTCAAATTCATTATATTTGATATAAAAAGAATTTGTTGTTAAGTAATATAAATGAACACTTAGTTTATGTATTTAATATTTTAAAATTTCTAAAATATTTTATTATATGGAACAATGTGCTTATTTAAACCATACATGCAAGCTATTAATAGTAAAAATATAAAGGTAATATAAATAAACCCTTATTTTTTGTATTTAATATTTTAAAATTTTCTAAAATATTTTATTATATGGAACAGTCTGCTTATTTAAATTTTAAATTCCATCAAGCAAAATAAAAAATGTTAAGCATTTAATCTTATTTATTATTTGTCATGAAATGCCTACAATTATTTCAATGACATCATTGAAATCAAGGCAACAGCTCTTATGTATACACATTCAAAACGACACAAGAGAGAAGTCGTATCCTCAAGTAAGTACTTCGATTGTACTTCATGACCCAAAAACGCGGAAAAACCCTAACCAAAAACCCCGCATAACGCAATATAAGAAGCCAGCAGCTTCGCATCGCATTTTTCAATTTTCATCCCTTCTCTCTCTCTAAACCCTACAAAAATCTTGGTCACTAGGGTTTTAGAGGCCTCTCTCTTCTTCAGTGTCACTCGCATTTCTAGTAAAAAAAATCGTTAATCTGTTTCCATGGGCAAGTCTAGCAAGAAATCTGTAACCAAAGTAATGCTCTTTTCTTTTTTAATTAATTTTTAGTTATGGTTCGGGTTTATTTGCTTGCTAATGATGCTTGAGGTCTTTCTTTTATTTAATGTTTTTGTGGGCTTATGTTTGATTCTTTTATGGTCTTGTAGGTTGATGCAGCTCCTGCTGTTACCCCTGCGCCGAAGCCTGCAAAGAAAGGTTTAACTATTCGAGTGTAATATGTTTTTTTATTAGTGTCATTGATTTTTTTTTTTTGAGTGTCATCTCTTGCTGTGGTTGGTTCTCTTGGATTTGAGGACATGTTGTCTGGCGTTTTTCGCGGTGGGATTATACTTCTGCTTTATGGATATTCCCGTTCAAATTCACAGAAATGGAGGAAAAGGAGTAGGAGGCGGAGGTGGAGGGATGTTTTCTTTTAGATGTATGTTAGTTTTCGTGGTTCTTGATCTGTCTCTTTTAGGCATCCGTGTCCATCTTTTGAGTGAGTTCGGGACCTAGTTTGCTTCAGAATATGCACAAATGGACTGCTTTAAACTTGCATTTTTAAGAGAAATGCCTGTCATAATTGAGAATCTGTTTCCTTATAATCTTAAACCTGTATAGGAAGTTAGAACATTTCTCTTTGTTTAATGAATGTTACCAATTGCCAAGTTTTTCTGTCTTGTCTGGTTTTTCACTAATAGATGGCCTTGAATACTTTCTGCAACTCAACTTGTTTCGAACACATTTGGAATGAGATTGTGATTGAGTTAAGATTCTTTTCCTTTCTCAATTATCTTATGACTGGAGTTGTGAGTTATAACTTTGAGATTTAGGTAAGCGAGAGCCTGAAGAATCCGCAGAGAAAATTGTAAATGCCAAGAAGCAGAAGACTTGTGAAGTAGTAAAACAAGTCATTCAGAAGGAGAAAATTCAAGTGAAAACTCAGAAAAAGAAAAAAGAGGTGTCTAGTAGTTCTGATGACTCTGAAGAGGAACTGGAGGTAATTTCCTTATACTTGCTGTTGTTTGTTATTTATTATGGTTCTTCCTTACATGTCCACAGTATCACATGCTGATGTTATAACTTTGATTAGATTCTATGAATGATGAATGTTTGTTGTGTATATGCCTATATCCATTTACTGATTAACAGTTAACGCAATGATTAGGTAAAAGTTGTCCCAAAGAAGGGAGCAAAGAAAGCAAAACCACCTGTTAAAGAAAGCAGTAGTGAGGAGTCATCCTCAGATGATGTGAGTAGTTGACATTTACGTTTTTTTTACCCAGATTCTAATCTTATTACTAATGTGGCTTAAGTGTATGCAGGAGCCCCCTGCCAAACCCTCTGTTCCTTTGAAGAAAAAGCAAGTGGCAGCTAAAAATGGTTCAGTTGCCACTCCTACTAAGAAAAGCAAGGTTGATAGCAGTAGTTCAGATTCTTCAGATGATGAATCTGATGAAGAGGAGGTGATTATTTCCATAAGACAATTGTGTGTTCTTTGTCATGCTTATTGGCTTTTCTCAAGAAGTTAAACACATTGAAAGAGTTATGAGCTGCATTCTGACTTTGTTTTGTTGTAGGATCCTAAGAGCAAAAAATTTCCAGTAGCTAAGAATGGCCAACTAAAGAAGAAAGTGGAGTCAAGTGACGACTCAGACAGTTCTTCAGATGAGGAAGCTGTGAGCTTTATCTTTGCTGTATCTTTTATTTTTCATTACTATATAAGATTAATATGCAGGCGTTTCTTATTTTGAGATTTTGAGCTAATACTTTGAGGTTATGTGCAGCAAAAAGCTACCAAAGTAACATCTAAACAGAGCAACTCTGTGGTTTCTGCCGCTAAAAGTGGTAACAAGTCAAGTGATAGTTCAGAAGATGAAAGCTCAGATACAGATTCGGAAGACGTGAGTACAGGAATGGCATTTATGATATTGAATTCTTGTATCTCAGCCTTGTATTTATGCTAAGATATAGCTGAAAAGGACGGATATATCTTTAGACGATGCTTACTCGCCTTAATCATATTTCAAATATGTGGAAAATGATTTGCCATTTTTCTACAAACTTTTCCTTTTGGTCTTGAAGTTGATACCTTTCCAATTTGTTATGCTGAATCTTCAACGGATCTTTGTGTAGGAAACTCCTGCAAAGGCTTCTGCACCTAAGGTTGTTCTTGGTCAGGCAACAAAGAAAAAGGTTGAGTCAAGTGATAGCACTGAAGATAGTGATTCTGTGGAATCGTTGGACGAAGATGAGGTTTTATCTTCTTTCTCTAATCTCATCAAGGTTTAAATTACAGATTGCATAGCAGTTGTGGGTTATTGGGGTCATTGCTGGTAATGTGGGCACAATTAGAGCCTCTGTGGTCCATAACAACCACAAATTGTGGTGTCGGAGTGGACTGTAATGCCAACTCCTAATTCTAGTTTCCTGGCCAAACTCTTGTTTCTAGTTTGTTTATCCATCAATTAGTTCAAATTAGTTCATTTTAGCCTTTCCAATGAATGATCACATTACCTGTTTCCTATATTTGTTTTTTGAAGGGTGTCTCTGCAAAGGTTGCTAAGAAGGTTCCTGCAGTGGCTCCAAAAAATAAAGCTGTTTCAAGTGATAGCTCTGATGAATCCTCTGAGGAAGAAAAGGTGCAACCTCATTTATTACTGAAATTTAATCAATGAATTTGAGTATTTGACTCATATCCTAGCTTGGTGATAATGTTCCATAGTTGATTTACTAGGTCTATGAGGTTGCTGAATTCGAATTGTTTTAATCTTTTTGTCTAGGTTGTACCTTCCAAGGCTCCTATTGGTAAGACAGTTCAAACTAATGCCAAAAATAAAACTGAACCAAGTGACAGCTCTGATGAAAGTGATTCTGATGAATCCTCAGATGAAGATGAGGTGACTGTCTTTATCTGTTCAGATATTCAATTATTTGTTTCATTTTTATTTAAACTGGAAAATTATTAAATTACTTATTGAATGCAGACCTTTTCCTTTTGCCTAGTAGACTGTATTTTAATCACAGTTCTTGTTTCAGGCTGCAACCAAAGTTGCTGCAGTGGCTGCTGCTAAAGTTCAATCATTGAAGAAAAGCAATAAGGATGATAGTACAGAAAGTGACTCAGATGAGTCTAGTGACTCAGATGATGTGAGACTGTTGCTCTAGTTTATCTAGCTGTAGCACCAAGTTTTCTGATTCACATAGTGGATGTGTACTGAGTTTTGGTTAATAACGTTTAGGCTCTTTTATAGCCATTGTAGTTTGTACTTTGGACTCACGATGTGCTATCTTTTAATTATTAACTTCTTGTCGCTTTTTTTGTTTTGATGTTGCAGACTGTTACAGCTACTGGTTTGAAAAGACTATCATCTGCTCAAACAAAGGACTCAAATAAGGTTAAACATTTTCCCTCAATTTTACTTTTTCATTTTTTACGTGCTTTGGTTTTTATTGACGTGTACATTTCATATATCATGTTATCTGCTGGAAGTAATCTATATGTATTTTGTGCATTGAACAATAATGATTAGGTTCAAGCCTGAAAACCAGTATTTTGTTTTTTTATGGCTCTTTTGCTTTCTTTTACTTGTAGTTGGCAATTGCTTGAGGATGAAAATGATGAAACATAGTTGTCTGCTTTTGGCTCATGTGGGTTTCAATTCCTTTTTCTGTTACAGAAAATGAAGGATAGCGATGAAGATGATAGTGAGGAGGAGAGTTCTGAAGATGAGCAACCTAAAAATAAGAAGGTAAAAATTTGTTAGTTATTTTTGCTTATAATGTTATTTTAATTACTTGTATGATCTGCAGTTCACATAAATTTTCCTCAGGTGAAGGTAGCTGATCAAAAGGAAAGTAGTAGTGAGGAGAGCTCTGATGATACTTCCAGTGAGGAGGAAGATAGCGAGGATGAAAAATCTACTAAGACTCCAAAGAAAAAAGTAATAATCAATTGTTATACTTATTGATTGGTTTTTGAAATATTTTTGCATTGAACTATCTTTTTCTGGGTCAGAAGTTATATTAATATTATGCAGTGGAATTAATACACTAAAAGCTCATATGTCTTTTGTAAGACATATTTACTTAATTTAAAAAATTGATCTTGTCATCGGGGAATTGGCAATGACATTATCAATCAACAAAGTTCCCAGATGGTTGATTGATCCTTGTATAATCTTGAGTGGGTGTCGAGCTTTTGTTTAACTATTCTGTTGTTTTTGTTTTTCTGATATTTATATAGTCTTGTGGTTTCAATACAGGATCCTATGGAACTAATCTTGACGCATTTAAGCATTTGGTCTTTTTTGTGCTGCTCTTTAATTAACAGAAGTTACTTTTTGAAGCAGGATGCTGATGTGGAAATGGTTGATGCTGAAACACCAAGAACGACTACCAATCAGAGTGATTTGATGAGAAAACCTGTAAGGCTATATGTTTTTCCCTTTTAGTTTTTAATTTATTCTGAAATGCTTTTTCTAAAGCTCCTTTGTTACTTCTTTGGCAGTCCAAAACTCCTGTTTCTTCTGAGGATGGGCCAAAGAGTCTATTCGTTGGCAACTTACCATTTGAAGTTGAACGAGCTGATGTGTATGTTTCTTGAGCCACCTGTGAATACAAACATTTGTAAGGTAATCTCATGTTTTTATGCCATCAGGGAAAGTTTCTTCCAAGATGTTGGGGAAGTTGTTGATGTTCGTCTTGCTCTGGATGCTGAGCAGAGATTCAGAGGTTTTGGACATGTTGAGTTTGCCACATGTGAAGCAGCACAGAAAGTGAGGGTTCTTTTCTTTCTTGCTTTTTCTGGTATATGTTAAGTGCATGTCAGTATTTTATGCTTGGGTTTGAAAATGTCCCATTGTTTGTCTTTTATACCTCATGTCTACGTAGACCTCCTCTATAAGTATATTAGACTTTTGCAATTATTGCAAATATGATCACTTATATTACGAATTTGCTAGTGTTACTTTTGTTTTGGTCTAGTATGCAAATATGCATCGAGAATTATGTTCATTAATAAGTTGCTTGTTTATTTTTGTGTTTCCCAGGCTCTTGAATTGAATGGTCAGAGATTGAATGGCCGGGAACTGAAATTAGATATGGCTCGTGAACGGGGTGATAGAGGTTCATATACTCCATATAGCGGGTATTGCTTTTTACAAGCCCTTGTGGGATATCCTAGTGTATTTTTAAGTTGCTCCTGATAGATTCTTTGTTTGCAGGAAAGACAACTCTTTCAGGAAAGGTGAGAGGAGTCAGCCTAAAAAAATTTATGTTAGGGGCTTTGATAGATCTCTTGGGGAGGATGAGGTGATTGTTTATTTCATATTGTTTTACTTTTTCCTTGATTTCCAAGTTTAGAAGCTTTACTCAATAAATTTTGAAACACTTGTTGCAGATTAGGAGCTCCCTCCAGGAGCATTTAGGAAGCTGCGGAGATATCATGAGAATATCTATCCCAACAGATTATGAGTCTGGTGCCATTAAAGGGTTAGTGTATATGTTTTCTTGTTTGCTTCTCTTTAACAGAAAAGAAAATGGAAATGCGTTCCATTCTGTTTTTTATCATGGACATATGATTTATAACTGGGATTGAAGATGATTTAACACTTCCAAGTTAACATGTATGTAAAGATTTTGGTGAATATGGTGCATGCTGGGATAGCTTTGATAAGACTTTATTCCTACTTTTTATTTTTTAGTGCATTGCATACTTGCATTACATATTGCACCATGTGTCATATCTTGGCACAAGACATTAAAATACGTCAGGTGTATGAATTTAGTGATGAGAATGTACCTTAGTGAATAAAAGAGAAGGTTTCCTTCACTCGTAATTATCCTGTAGTGTGGAATTAAATTTTATGCTCTGCTTTCTTGGTGCTGATTGATCGTGCTTTACAGCATGGCTTATGTTGACTTCAATGATGCTGATGGTTTCAACAAAGCTTTAGAGCTTAGTGGTAGTCAACTGGGAGATCAGTATCTAACTGTGGAAGAGGCAAAACCAAGGAATGATAACCGTGACAGTTGGAGCAGTGGTCGAGGTGGAGGCCGAGATAGTGGTGGAAGGAGAGGCGGTAGAGATGGCGGTGGCAGATTTGGTGGTAGAGATGGCGGTGGTAGATTTGGCGGCAGAGGTCGTGGAGGTAGAGGAGGTGGTGGTGGTGGTGGAAGAGGACGTGGAACACCTAATAAACCTAGTTTCACTGCAGCTGCGACAGGTAACTGTACATTTTTCTATGTTAATCACCAGTTGCTAAAGAGAAATGAATGGTACCTAGAGGCAAATTTATTTCCGCGTCTAGCTTTGACACATTTAATGGAGAACAATGTGGGGTAGATCCTTGATTATGTTTGTATGAGGTGATTTTGATATAAAAAATGCATTTTATGTTTCTAAACAATAGCTGAATCAGGTTATGATTAGCATCTTCAGTTGAGGGGATTTGTCCTGATTTTCCAAATTGAGGTGGACGGCAGGAGCTTAGTAAAAACTTGCACAGCTTTTCTAGTCAAATTGACAAGAAGATAATGATTTTGCTTTTGGTGTTCTGATGAAGATTTTGCCAATGAACTCTGTTATTAAATGTTTTGTTGACTTGCTTTGATTTCGGTATTCATTCATCCACATTTGCACCAATGCAATGCAGGTAAGAAGAAAACTTTTAAAGATGATGACGAGTGAAAGCAAGAAGAAATAATGGAGTAGTATTATTGTTTCTGGTAATATGTATCACTGTATAAGGTTTTGTTTGTATCACCAAATTATTTTTGTGTTGAGGAATTTCTTTAATATCAAGCAACTAATGATCTGTTACTATCAAGTAGTTTCCATATTAAGTAGTGCACTGCTCACCTCCAATCTTTCCTTCATTGGCATGGCTTGATAAGATTTGACTGATTATCCTTTAAAGACAGGGATTAGTTATAATACAAGCATGTGTTAGCTAAACAGAAAAAGGCAAAAAGTGCAGACTTGATGTGCGACTTCAATGGACCAAAAAGAGTTTTTAAGTTATTATTCATGTGATATTAATTTAATATTTTTTTGAATAATTAGAGTTTGTTAAAGTTAAATCAGATTTTATTAAAATTGAGCAAAATTAAAAAGTTTAAACTATTAAAAATTATGATTCGTTAAAACAATTTTGAATAATTAGTGTTTATTACTGTAGAATAAGTTAAATTATATTTATTAAAAACTAGGCAAGATAAATTTAAATTTAAACGTGTCATTAAAAAATATTAAATTATTCATTTAGAATTTTATTTGAATGTCGAATTTTTTGTAAATGTTAGATTTGAATTTATATTTTGTTTAGAATTTTACGGTTGAATTTACAATCTTTACTAAACAAACATAAGTAATCAAAGTAACTAGAATAAGTTGAGAAAATTTATAGTTGAAAAAATTGATTTTCTTCAATAATTTATTAAATGTTTTTTATTTTTGAATAAGTAATTTATTTATATTAATCTAAAATAAAATCTTAAAATTTTAATTTTATAGTATGATTTGATATTGTGAGTGATAAATAAGCAAATGGATTAAATTTCACTTAAGATTTCTAATTTTGCATTGGAAATATCTATTAAACTATAGTTTTCTAAAGGTTGGTCTATTATTACTATTAAGTTGTGATTTAGACGACTGCTGCTGCTGAAGCTTGAGGCCCACTCGAGTTTGAAGTAGCCTAACCTGAACATAATCCTGACTCGGCTCAGTTTGAATTTTTTAAAATTAAAGATGCAAACAAAATAATCCTGTTTTGTTTGTAAGTGTTAGATATTGGGTCGGGCCAGTGTAGGTATCCTTAGCTCAAATTTGACCTAAGATTCGATTAATTCAGGCATGATTCATTAACTTCGGGTCAGATAGGCCCGACCAGGCCGGACCAATCCAATTGCCTTCTCCACTAGGTTTCTCGGAACCTTTTTCCCTTTGGATATAATGAGCCAACTTTTCTGCGCCTGTAACTCGCAGATTCTTTTGTAATTGATTTAAAGTTAAAATTCCAAAACCAAATCCTTTGATTTGATGGTATAATTTGTAATCTCTCCCACACTCGTCGACCATGGCTTCGCCGTCGCCGGAGTCTATCCTCCTCGAAGACTTCGGTCAAAAAGTTGACCTAACACGGCGGATCAGGGAAGTTCTCCTGAATTATCCCGAAGGCACGACGGTCCTCAAGGAACTCATTCAGAACGCCGACGACGCCGGCGCCACCGTTGTCAGCCTCTGCCTAGACCGTCGTCTCCACGATTCTAACTCTCTCTTGTCTCCTTCACTCGCTCAGTGGCAAGGGTCCTCTCTCTTGGCTTTCAATGACGCCGTCTTTACGGAGGAAGATTTCGTTAGCATTTCTCGAATCGGCGGCAGTGCCAAACACGGCCAGGCGTGGAAGACCGGCAGGTTCGGCATCGGTTTCAATTCGGTTTACCATTTAACCGATTTGCCTTCGTTCGTGAGCGGTAACTACGTGGTACTCTTTGATCCTCAAGGCAGCCATCTTCCTAATGTCTCGTCGTCGAATCCTGGCAAGAGAATCGATTACGTTTCCACGTCAGCAATCTCGTTCTACGAGGACCAGTTCTCTCCTTACGTCGCGTTTGGTTGTGATATGAGGACTCCGTTCGCCGGAACTCTGTTCCGTTTTCCTCTGAGAAACGCAACTCAGGCAGCTACGAGCAAGCTTTCAAGACAGGCCTACTCAGACGACGACATTTTGGCAATGCTTGGTCAGTTGTACCAAGAAGGAGTTCTATCTCTACTGTTTCTCAAAAGCGTGGTCTCTATAGAAATGTATGTGTGGGATGCGGGTGGGCTCAAGCCGAGGAAGCTTTACTCTTGCGGCGTTAATTCCTTGAATGAAGATGTTGTTTGGCACAGACAGGCGCTTTTGAGAATGTCGGGAAGAACGCTGAACTTGGATAGTCGGGACAGTGAGACTGATGCTTACTTGGTGGAATTTGTGAGAGAATCATCGGTTATTGAGAGTAACATTGAGAGGAAAATTGATAGGTTTTATATAGTGCAAAGTATGGCTCCATCAAACAGTAGAATTGCTTCCTTTGCTGCAACTGTTTGTAAAGAGTATGATATTCACCTACTGCCTTGGGCATCTGTAGCAGCTTGTCTTTCCGATGTAAGTTGATCGCTTGCTTACTATTATTTTTCATACGCTTGAACGTTTGTCGTCTTTACTGAATTCATATTTGTATAATAAGTAATGAAATTGATCTCATAACTGTTTTCTTGTTTGGTGTGTCACTTATTGATGTTGGTATCAAATTAACAATTGTACTATCGTATAGTTTTTAAACTGCTCCATTCTGCAACAAAATTTCAATAAGGTCGAAATTTGGTTAGCTGCAAACCACTACACTTCTTTATCATTTGGTTAGCTGCAAACCACCATGCTTCTTTACGACAATAAAGTAATTGTTGCATTTCACTTGGCTTTTGCATACATGAAAGGTTTGATTTTCATGGTTTTATGATACTGGATCACTGCTTTGTTAAGTCCAATGTTGGTAAGCCTTCATGACATTGTGTGGTTTTGGTATCCGTTATATTTTTCCCCAAATTTCTTATGGTTCTTGATTTTAGGTTTTTGTTTTAAATATTGGTTGAGTAAAGGATCCAGTTGAAATTAGTTTCACTTCATCTTCTACAACATATGAACAAGTTTGGAAGGACTAGCATGATGACATTAAGAGGATCTCACGTAGTGTGGAATAATGACTAGGGGCATCAATATTTTAGGCAGCAGATGATACAGTGTAATTATATATTGATGCCAGTTTCTTCATAGGAAAGTTAGTAAATATCTGGATTCTGATATTTGTGGAAGCAATCATTCAATCTGACTCACATTTATGAATTGATGTTGTTTTTATTATTGGTCATTTGCCCAAATAGGCCAAGTCCATTTATAGATTCCTGATTATAGGGTTAACCCACAAAAAGAAATTTATTGCCTATTACTGTTCTGCACAACCAAAAGTTAGCAAAATACTCCTGTGCTATTATGGTCCCTGGATTGTAATCGAGTTATGGGACGAATTGGGGAAGAGTTCACCTGCGAGTCGTGTAGCTCGCTATTCTTCTTTGTCTTTCTGCCCTTAGTACCTATGATGAAGCTGTCTATGAAGGCTCGTTCAGCGAGAACCTTCCGATCTCTTATACGCAAATAAAAGGGAAACAATAATTTTCTTCTCATATCCAAATTCTTGTTCTGCTTACAAAATTAAAGAAAACTAAGAAACTGAAAAATAACTGTCCGAGCTCTACCCATAATAATAGGAATCAGTATCCCACAATGATAGCACTACTAACAAACTTAACCATAAAAATAGAAATACTAAAAATTAAAACAGATATAAAAAATGTAAAGAAATCTGAATATTCCAGCATCCGGTAGCATAAGCCTCAAGCCCTCCTTCTTTGATAAACTAACCCCTTGAAAAATTTGTTCACTTGTTTGCTCCTAACATGTGCTTAATGTAAAGAGAATGTTGCCCTTCTCTTGTGCGAAAATAACATAAGATGAAAACTTTCCAAGTTTCTGTTTCTTAAGTTAGTTTTGCACTTTACAGTTTTGCATTTTAATTGACCGCGTCATATTTTACTTTCTCAATTTCTTAGTTTGTAATTCTGCATCATCTGTTCTTGTGAAGGTTTTTCTTTGTAGGAGTACGATTTGTTGTTGTCACATTTTTTTAATCAATATGATTTTCTGTGGTCACATTTTTTTTAATCAAATTATCTTTTAACTCATTACAACATTATATTGTGTTAGACTGTTAACTTTTAACAGTTAACTAAAATGAATATCTTACTGATTTGCGCCACTGACATTTTATTATTGAATTAGTTCTCAGGAAATTTATCTTTCCAAATTCAAATTGGTTTTTACATTCTAATAGACATCCATGTTGTTTGATGTGCCTATATCCAGGTTGAGATGAAGGCTTATACTTTGTTTATCTGTTTGTTTAGTTTCTTCCTTGTCTGCTTTAGATAAATAAATCCGGTGTCTGTTCCAACGTATTGTCAGCAGAATGATGATCTGAAGCTTGGACAAGCATTTTGCTTTCTTCCATTACCTGTAAGAACTGGATTGAATGTGCAAATTAATGGATACTTTGAGGTTTCATCCAATCGTCGAGGTATTTGGTATGGAGCTGACATGGACAGGAGTGGTAAAATTCGTTCCATCTGGAATAGGCTTCTTTTGGAAGATGTTGTTGCTTCCAACTTCAGATATTTGCTTCTTGGTTTGCAAGGGTTGGTAGGAGCAACAGATTCTTATTACACTTTATTCCCAAGTGGATCTTTTGAAGATCCATGGAGCATTTTAGTGGAGAATATATACAAAAATGTTTGTGATGCACCTGTATTGCATTCAGAGCTTGAAGGAGGTAAATGGGTGGCACCAGTCCAGGCGTTCCTTCATGATGAGGAGTTCAACAGAAGCAAGGAACTTAGCGAGGCATTACTGCAGCTAGGGATGCCTATTGTTCACTTGCCCAATAGCTTGCTTAATATGTTTTTGAAATATGCTTCAGGTTTTCAGAAGAGAGTGGTAACTCCTGATACAGTACGTCACTTTCTTAGGGACTGCAAATCTGTTATGACATTGAGGAAATCTTACAAGCTGGTGTTATTGGAATACTGTCTTGAAGACTTGATTGATTCTGATGTTGGTGCATACTTAAACAACCTGCCTTTGCTTCCTCTTGCAAACGGTGATTTTGGTTCATTATCTGAAGCCTCAAAGGGGGTTTCTTATTTCATTTGCAATGACTTAGAGTACATGCTGCTTGAACAAATATCTAATAGGATAGTTGATCGTGATATTCCCATTAATATACTAGAGAGACTTTCTGCTGTCGCAGAATCATCAAGAGCAAATATTATGGTGTTTAGTATTGAGTACTTCATTAAGTTATTCCCTAGATTTGTTCCCACTGACTGGAGACATAAAACCAAGGTTTTGTATAACCCAGATTCTTGTTGTAATCATCCAACTTTCTCATGGTTTGTTCTATTCTGGCAATATCTTCGATGCCATTGTGAAAAGCTATCTGCATTTGGTGATTGGCCTATTTTACCTTCTACATCGGGCCATCTGTACAGACCTTCTAGACAGTCCAAACTGATCAATGCCCATAAACTTCCTGTTTCAATCCAAGAGACACTCTCTAAGATTGGATGCAAAATGCTCGATCCCATGTATGGAGTTGACCATTCAGATTTGTCCCTTTATGTCTCTGATGCTAATTATGCAGGTGTTCTGGAGTCAATTTTGGATGTCTTGTCATCCAATGGTGGTAAAATGCTACCTTTGTTTGAGAATTTGAAAGTTGAAGAGAAGGACGAACTCCGAACATTTCTTCTTGATCCAAGATGGTACATGGGGGATTGTGTTGATGGTTCTAAGATAGGAATCTGCAAACTGCTACCCATTTTTAAGGTTTATGGTGGGGGATCTGTTCAAGGTATTAATTTTTCTGATCTGGAGAATCCTGAGAAGTATTTACCACCTTTAGATGTTCCTGAAAATCTTCTTGGTTGTCGATTTGTCTTGAGCTCTTCAAATAATGAAGAACATTTATTGTTGAGATTTTATGGAATTGAGAGAATGGGGAGGGGACGTTTCTACAAGGAGCATGTGTTCAATAATATTAGTGAGTTGCAACCTGAAGTTCGTAATGGCATTATGCTTTCTGTTTTGCAGAATTTGCCACAGTTATCTATTGAAGATACATCTTTCAGGAGCTGTTTGAGAAACTTGGAATTTGTGCCAACCTTAAGTGGTGATGTAAAGTGTCCTGAAGTACTGTATGATCCTCGCAATGAAGAATTATGTGCTTTATTAGATGACTCTGAGAGCTTCCCGTTTGGTGCTTTCCAAGAACCGGACATTTTGGACATGTTACTTGGGTTAGGCCTTAAAACATCTGTTTCTCCAGAGACAATCATAGAAAGTGCTCGGCAAATAGAAAGATTAATGCGTGACGATCAATACAAAGCCCATTCTAGAGGTCAAGTGCTTCTTTCCTACTTAGAGGTAAATGCAATGAAGTGGTCACGAGACCTGTTAAATGACAATCAAGGAACTGTGAACAGAAGTTTTTCACGTGCTACAACTGCTTTTAGGCCTCGTAACTTGAAATCTGATGTTGAAAAATTTTGGAATGATATGCGGATGATATGCTGGTGCCCGGTACTGGTTTCTGCCCCATTTCAAACTATTCCATGGCCCACTGTGTCTTCCACAGTTGCTCCTCCTAAGCTTGTAAGACTACAAATAGATTTGTGGCTTGTTTCTGCTAGCATGCGAATACTTGATGGGGACTGTGTTTCTACTACATTATCATATAATCTTGGATGGTTATCTCCTCCTGGAGGAAGTGTCATTGCGGCTCAATTACTTGAACTTGGAAAAAACAATGAGATTGTCTATGATCAGATATTGCGACAGGAATTAGCCTTGGCAATGCCAAGAATATACTCAATTATGGCAAGTCTTGTTGGTTCAGATGAGATGGACATTGTAAAGGCTGTTCTTGAGGGGTCTCGTTGGATTTGGGTGGGAGATGGATTTGCTACGGTGGATGAGGTTGTTCTTAATGGTCCTTTGCATTTGGCTCCTTATGTACGTGTTATACCCATAGATCTTGCAGTTTTTAAAGACTTATTCTTGGAGCTTGGTGTTCGAGAATATTTTAAACTGACTGATTATGTTGATATATTGGGTCGAATGGCTTGTAGAAAAGGTTCATCTCCTCTGGATGCTCAGGAAATTAGGGCAGCCATACTCATTGTTCAGCATTTGGCTGAAGCTCCGCTTCAAGAACAACAGGTCAAGGTCTATCTACCAGATGTTTCAGGAAGACTTTTCCTTTCTAGTGATTTAGTTTACAATGATGCTCCATGGTTACTAGGCTCAGATGACCCTGATTGCTTATTTGCTAGTGCGTCTACCAGTGTGGCCTTGAATGCAAAGAAAGCAGTTCAGAAGTTTGTCCATGGGAATATTTCTAATGAAGTTGCTGAAAAGCTTGGCGTCTGCTCATTTCGTAGAATGTTGCTTGCTGAGAGTGCTGATTCCATGAATTTGAGTCTTTCTGGTGCTGCTGAAGCATTTGGGCAGCATGAAGCTTTGACCACTAGACTTAAACATATACTTGAGATGTATGCAGATGGACCAGGAATTCTTTTTGAGCTTGTTCAAAATGCAGAGGATGCTGGAGCTACAGAGGTGACTTTTCTTTTAGATAATACTCAATATGGGACTTCTTCTGTTCTCTCACCTGAAATGGCAGATTGGCAAGGGGCTGCTTTATATTGTTTCAATGACTCTGTCTTCAGTCCACAGGATCTTTATGCAATCTCACGTATTGGTCAAGAAAGCAAGCTAGAAAAACCTTTTGCAATCGGAAGATTTGGGCTTGGATTTAATTGTGTATATCATTTTACTGACCTTCCTATGTTCGTTTCTGGGGAAAATATTGTTATGTTTGATCCTCATGCCTGTAATTTGCCTGGCATCTCCCCTTCTCACCCTGGCTTACGGATAAAGTATGTGGGTAGGAAAATTTTGGAACAATTTCCTGATCAGTTTTCCCCATTCTTACACTTTGGCTGTGACATGCAGCACCCATTTGAGGGTACACTTTTTCGTTTTCCCCTCAGAAGCTCTGCTGTTGCTCAGCGTAGTCAGATTAAGAAACAAGGATATGCACGTGAAGATGTTTTGTCTCTGTTTACATCCTTTTCTGGGGTGGTCTGTGACACTTTGCTTTTCCTCCGGAATGTGAAACGCATTTCCATTTTTGTGAAGGAAGGAAACAGTAGTAACATGCAGCTTCTACATCGTGTTCAACGAAATTCCATTATTGAGCCAGAAATGGAATCCAGCTCACTGAATGACATGTTTAACATTTTCAATGGAAGTCGATTTAGTGGACTGGATAAAGATCAATTGCTGAAAAAATTGAGCAAATCCGTAGATAGAGATTTGCCCCATAAATGTCATAAGATTGTTGTGACTGAGCAAAGTTTGTCCACCCATACCTCACACTTTTGGATCACAGTTGAATGTTTAGGTGGTGGACAAGCCAACTACAACCGTGATGCTGCTAACGACAAGTTGCATAAATCGATTCCATGGGCATGCGTTGCTGCATATATTCACTCTGCTAAGGGTAATGGGAATTTGAGTGATAACTTGAACTTGGATGGCTCTTTTACCACTTACACGAGCCAAGATTCCACAGTTTCCATTCATAGCATGGAGAGTTTTGAGGGTCGTGCGTTCTGTTTTTTACCACTTCCAATCAATACCGGCCTCCCAGCACACATCAATGCATATTTTGAACTTTCTTCTAACCGAAGAGACATCTGGTTTGGGAACGACATGGCTGGTGTTGGTAAGTTACGATCTGACTGGAATGTTTTCATCCTTGAGGAAATAGTTGCCCCTGCTTATGGTTGGTTGCTTGAGAAGATTGCATTGGAGATTGGCCCGTGTGATTTGTTTTTTTCATATTGGCCAACAGCCACTGGATTAGAACCCTGGGCATCAGTAGTACGAAAGCTATATAGGTGTATTGCTGAGTTTGGTCTTCGAATCTTGTACACAAAAGCTAGAGGGGGCCAATGGATTACTGCCAAGCAAGCACTTTTCCCAGATTTTGCATTCCATAAGGCTCATGAGCTTGTAGAAGCATTATCAGATGCTGGTCTACCTGTTCTCTGTATTTCAAAGCCACTTGTTGAACAATTTATGGAGGCTAGCCCCATGCTGAATTTTGTCTCGCCTCAATTGTTGCGGACAATATTGATTCGACGAAAACGTGGATTTAAGGATAGAAAAGCTATAATTGTTGCCCTTGAATATTGCCTACTTGATTTGGAAGCCCCTAATCAGCTTGATGGTCTATATGGCTTATCATTGTTACCCCTTGCAGATGGTTTGTTTGCGTCAATTGAAAGGCATGGGACAGGTGAAAGAATTTATGTTGCTAGGGCTGAAGAATATGACCTTCTCAAAGATTCAGTCCCACATCAACTTGTGGATCAGGGAATTCCCGAAGTTGTTCGTGGAAAGCTATGTGACATAGCTAAGAGTGGGAAGTCAAATATTTGTTTTATCTCTTGCTCTTTGCTTGAGAAGCTTTTGGTGAAATTGCTCCCAGCAGAGTGGCAATTTTCCGAAAAGGTCACTTGGTTTCCTGGTAATGATGGCCAACCAAGCTTAGACTGGATAAGATTGCTTTGGAGCTATCTAAACATGTATTGTGATGATCTCTCAGTATTTTCGAAGTGGCCGATATTACCAGTTGGAGAGCATCATCTCTTCCAGTTGGTTCCAAATTCATTTGTAATTAAGGAGGGTGGATGGAGTGAGAACATGTCTTCTTTGTTGCTTAAAATAGGATGTGTGTTCCTGAGAAAGGACTTCCCTATAGAACATCCACAGCTAGAAAAATTTGTGCAATCTCCAACGGCAGCAGGTATATTAAATGCATGCATAGCAATTGCTGGTAAGCTAGACAGCATTGAGGGGGTTTTTACTGGTGCCTCTGAAGGAGAGCTGCATGAACTGCGAAATTTTGTTCTTCAAACCAAGTGGTTCATTGAAGAAAAGATAGATGCTGAACATATCGACATCATAAAGCACCTTCCTGTGTTTGAGTCTTATGGAAGCAGAAAATTGGTTAGTCTGAGAAACCCCACTAAATGGCTTAAGCCAAATGGCATTAGGGAGGATCTCTTGGGTAATGACTTTGTACGCGTCGAATCAGAAAGAGAGGGAGTTATTTTGAGAAGGTACTTAGAAATTAAAGAGCCATCGAAGGTGGAATTTTACAAAGTTTATGTGCTCAACCGTATGTCTGAATTTGTTTCAAATCAGGGAGCTCTCTCAGCCATCTTACATGATGTAAAACACTTGATTGAGGATGATATTTCCATCAAATCTGTACTTTCCACTACTCCTTTTGTTTTGGCAGAGGATGGATCCTGGCAACAACCTTCTAGGTACTTGTCCTATGTTTTCTAAAAATATTTATTTTTATTTCCAGTTGAGTGTAGCTGTTAGTGGAAGTTTTGAAATGTTCCTGTTGGGTTTCTATATGCTCAATTTATCCTTTCATGCGTGCTGTAGTTGTTTCTGCCTTTTATCAGTGTTTGAGTAAGCCTTCTAGCAATATATGAGATATGAGTTGTTACTACCATAAGTATAACATTTATGTTACATCTCCTTTTTCTTTTTTCTGTAAAACAGGATTTGGGCTAATTCTAACATCAATAAGGATGGTCAAAATAGTCAGATCAATTATAAACTCTTAGCAACTTTCCCTTATATATACAAATGCATTGTAGATATAGACTACTTTCTCACCAGCAGTGGTGCTAGAGTACCATCTTGAGTGCTGTTTCCATTTGGTGTGACTTAGCCATGGCTCCTCCACCATGTAGTGATCGTGGTGTTATCTTTTCCATAGTCTGGAGCCTCCATCTTTTTATGCCTGTCCACTTTATTGCATTCATAAATATAATTCAATTCAAAGGTAAACTCTAGAGTAGGTATTCCAGCCTATTCCCCATGATGTTGAATTGAGGTTCTAATTATTTATTTTCATTCTTTTTTCAAAATCCACATAAAATACTCCTCCTTTGGAAGTTCGCATAGAAAATGTTACTAATGTGTGACCTCTTTACACTACGAGTGACTAAGGCAACTATTATGTTGCAACCTTGCGGCCATACAGATAGAAAAGACCAGTACAGCAAAACCTTTATAGCATTGATACCATAAAAGATCTATTAATTGAAGAGGTATTAATCAATAAACTTATATTTATTGACTTATACTGTATATAAAATTCAGCAAACATACATTTAATCAATTGATTTATTGTTTTTTTTACCAATCTAATCAATTGGACATGAACTTAATGTAATGTATACTATTTATTAAATTAGCCAAAAAATTTCATCGTAATTGCACTAATTTAATTAATGTATTTAATGAATTAGGTTAAAATTAATCTTTGCATAATTAAACACAAAGTTTCCGACAATACGTCATAATTTTTATTGTAATTCAAGAATTTAACTTCAAAACTTCCAGATTGAATAAAAAAATTAGAGATAATATCTAACGAAATTTGATTTTTTTAACAAAACTTAAATTAGATTCATGTTTTAGAAAATTTCAGTAAATTATCCATGTATTTATTAATTTTAGTACAATTATCCATGTATTTATTAATTTTAGTAAACTATTAACATATGATATGAATGACGCAACACGGTTATATAAGGGTTTTGTTAGAAAAATATTATCAGCAACACAGTTATATGAGGGTTTTGTTAGAAAAATATCATCTTATCAATTTATCCTATTAATCCGAGTAATGATTGTAAAAAAAAATAGTATAACAAAGGTTATTATTTTATTGAGTGTTAATTTATAGAGATTTTATTGGATTTTCATTTGACTTTCAATTTTTTGTTGCCACTGTAATTAAAATGCAGTATTTTATCTGTCAGTTTAATTCTAAATAATTCTTTTTCTTTTATAGTTTCTTTGGCCCCTAAGTACTTATTTATCACTTTCCCAAAACCATCTTGTGGGATATACTGTAAAGCAATTTCTATTCTTTGAACAAATTTTGATTCATTCCTGGGTTAAATCTACCAACTTAAAGTATTGGATTGCTTGGTTTGTTGATATGATTAAAGAACTTTTATGAGTTTTGAATCAGAGGTCTTGAGTTAATGCTACACTGCCCTTGTTTATTGAGACTTGTCACATTCCATGGGAGGAGCGTACTAGAATAATTTTGGGTCGAATGATTTCTTGATACATGATTTCTTTTTTATGTCCAAGTAAAATTTGTAGGGCTATCTGTTTTAGATTTTGGTAGGGATGAGGGTATGGCTTCTGTGAACTTTATATAAATTAAAGTTATATTTTGTCAGTGATTTTGCATTAGAAATAGAATTTTTACTTGATTATTTTACCATTCTTGATTAAATCACCATACACTGAATAAAATAGCTCTGATATTGTAAAAGAACAACGAGAAACCCTGTTTCTATTGAAGCTTGAAATTTGTGGCTTCTGCTAGGAAACACTGGTTTTGTTTTTCTGTTTTTATTGCATCGTGTCCTTGTCAAAGAGTTTAGGTGCTATCTGGAAGCCCATGATATTGTCACAAAAATGTGAACTCAAACTTGAGGGCGTAATTTATCATTAAGGAGGCTATATGAGATAGAGCATATATAACCATGAAATGTACCTACACCATCCACTTACAAAACCTTTTTGAAAACGTGATTTCCTTGTTATAATGTTTTTGGCAGGCTTTATGATCCTCGACATCCTGAGCTAAGAAAGGTACTCCACAGAGAAGCCTTTTTCCCTTCTGCTAAATTCTCAGATCCTGACACTTTGGAAGTTCTCGTCAGACTTGGACTTAAAACAACTTTGGGTTTTGCTGGTTTTCTTGATTGTGCAAAATCGGTGTCAATGTTATATGATTCTGGAGATCCAGAAGCAGTGAATTATGGAAGGAAGTTATTTGCCTGTCTAGATGGTCTTGCACGCAAACTTGCGATTGAGAACGCTGAGAAGGGAGAAGGCAACTGCATTGAGATACAAAATAGACTGTTTTATGACCGTAGTGCTGTTGCAAATGGTGGTCCTGAATCTTCTGAGCTAGATAACAATCTCTGTAAAGATTTGGACATTGACAAATTGTTGGACAACTTGGTTGATGATAAACCAGAAGAAGAATTTTGGACTGAGGTCAAGGCCATAGCTTGGTGCCCAGTTTTGCCTAATTCTCCTTTCGAAGGGTTGCCATGGTTGAAATCTTGTAACCAAGTATCACCTCCGAACATTGTGAGGCCTAAATCACAGATGTGGTTGGTTTCGGGTTCAATGAATATACTAGATAGTGAATGTGACTCCTTGTATCTTCAACATAAACTTGGTTGGATGGACCGTCCAAAGCTTGATACTCTATCGATGCAATTGATTGAGTTTTCCAAATCCTATGGTCAGTTTAAGCTACAATCCTCAATCAACCAATGTTTTCATGCTGCACTACAGGAGGGAATTCCTTTACTTTATTCTAAACTGCAAGAATATATTGGTACTGATGATTTCATGCGGCTAAAATCAACTCTAGATGGTGTTTCCTGGGTTTGGATTGGTGACGATTTTGTATCCTCTAATGTGCTTGCGTTTGATTCCCCTGCAAAATACACACCTTATTTGTATGTTGTCCCTTCTGAATTATCAGATTTCAGAGAATTGCTTTTGGAATTAGGTGTGAGGCTTAGCTTTGATACCTGGGATTACTTTCATGTTTTGCAGCGTCTGCAAAATGATGTCAAAGGGGCTGCATTATCTCTAGATCAGTTAAGTTTTGTTCATTGTGTTGTTGAAGCTATTACAGACTGTTGCCTTGACAAACCATTGTTTGAGGCTTCTAGTACACCATTATTACTACCAGATTCTTCTGGTGTACTGATGTCTGCTGCTGACCTTGTTTATGATGATGCACCATGGATACAAAACAAAACCCTGGTTGGGAAACATTTCGTGCATCCAAGTATCAGCAATGATTTGGCAAATAAGTTGGGCTTGAAATCACTTCGCTGCCTCTCTTTGGTGGATGAAGATACAACTAAAGATCTTCCGTGCATGGGCTTTGCTAAACTGTCTGAACTTCTGTCATCACATGGAAATGACTTTTTGTTGTTTGACCTTCTTGAGTTAGCAGATTGCTGCAAAGCTAAGAAGCTACACGTAATCTTTGACAGAAGGGATCATCCCTCCCAGTCTTTACTGCAGCACAACCTGGGTAAGTTTAGATAATCTTATTAACTTGTTACATTAATGGTCTTATGGACTGTTATGCCGAATGCAAATCTTGACTTGATGTTGTTGCCATTTATTTCCTATTTTCAACATCCATTTCAGCGATATGGTCCTTTTGGTTTTGAGAACTAGAAGATCAATCTGTGACTGATATAGTTTCAAAGCTTGCACAAAATCTTTACCCATTTTGAGGATTTTGGGTTGTCTTTATGCTGTATAGTCCTTATATTTCAGAAATGTTGTTCAATCTTCTCCAATATATTGTCTTTTCCTAATTTACTTCATTGTTTTCATCTGTCCAGCCTGTCTGCTACCTGAAAATCACATTAATGATCAGCAGATTATTCTAAGTTTTGCATTTATAAATATTTGTAAGTTGGAGAATCAAGCTAAACTTTAGTTTTCTAAATATTCCATCTAGGTGAATTTCAAGGGCCAGCATTAGTTGCTATTCTGGAAGGTGTTACCTTAAGTAGGGAAGAATTGGGCAGCCTTCAGCTTCTCCCTCCGTGGCGACTTCGGGGAGATACTCTCAGTTATGGTTTGGGACTCCTCAGCTGCTTCTCTGTATCAGATCTCATGTCGGTTGTTTCTGGTGGTTACTTTTACATGTTCGACCCTCATGGTCTTGCACTTAGCGTGCCTTCGAGTTGTACACCTACAGCAAAAGTCTTCTCTTTGATAGGTAATTTAGTCAGTCATCGAATCCGACTATTGCTTTCACTTCATGTGCAATATTGCACTTCTATCTTTTTGTTATTTTGGGTGCTTTTGATAATGAAATAAAGTTTAATCTAAACAATCCAAAGTACAACATTCAAGTCTTGATAATGAACTTTCTCTGTTTTTGGTTACTAGTAAAAGCTTCCCGGTACAAAGTAAGGGCCTTTTGAGTTGTTTAAGGACTTAACTTACCAACTTGTTCAGTTATGTTTTGGATAAGATACCAATGCCTAATAAAACTTTTGCCCGATGACTCCAGTTTGCACCTTTGGGTGTATTGGCTTAACGCTAGTGATTATATGATGGTTTTTGATTGTCTGAGTGGTACTTTCTGTGGAAAAGTCAAGGAGGGTATTGAATCCTGTAAGATCTATTGAAGTTCCTTATGTCAGATCTCTTAGAAAATGGCGGTTCATTGAATGTTATCAGGTGTAGGACAAATCATGAAGAATGGAGATAGGACAATAATAGAGGGATAAGGAGGAATTGGAAAAAAAAGCACAAGAGTAAGGTCAGGCAAGAAGAAAGCAATTGAGTAGAAGGAGAACAAAGAATCTTAGGAGATAATAAATAAGCACAATGTAACATTGAAGCTGTCTCCTCCTATTTTTGATAGGTTAAGGCTAATTCTAAACTAAGTAGAAATGGAGATCAACAATGGGTGGAACTCAACATCAAGTATGATGCTTGTAAGATGGTGTACATCTAAAAGATGTTTGATTGAATCACACTGGATAATACTAGATCAACATCAGAGTATGGACTAGCATGATTATAACTTTGATCAATTTGTTAATGAAAACTTAAGATGTTAGAGTCTGTGTGATTCTTACCATGATTGGATTAAGACATAAATTTTGGTGGCTTGAGTTCTTCATTTGCTTCCTCCACTGGGTGCCAATTTCCTGGTTTACAAGTGTACACGCTTGAACTAAAGGAGTTGTGGTTGAAGAAGGTTGAGGCTTTACTGACTGCAGCAGACACTTTTTGTTGTCTGTTGCAAGTAAGGGGTGAAGAGAAGGTAAGATAGGAGAGATCATGATCAATTGGAGCCTCTTTAGTGCTGGATGTTAGTGGAAATCGTTTCTAGATGGATGTGAAGAAAGAGAGGTATTCAGTTTTTCACTTTCCCCTGGAGAAAAGAAGTTGGGTTTGGAGGGAGAGTTTGGACAGGAATCAGTTTGGTGATTCATTTTTGTCAAGTTGTGATGTTGATCTACTTGGCACTCTTTTTTTTCTCCCATGGAATATGGTGCATTTGCATAGAATTGTAGGAGTTGCTGAAAAAGGGAAGATATCTCTGCTGGTTCTCATACCGAAGTTGGGCCTAAGAAGGTTTGGTCCCATTTCTGGTGATTTTTAGGTTACAAGGAGGATTCGAGTCCATTGCTTTGAGAATGTAGATAACATATGTAAGAAAGTTTATACACATTATATATAGTGTTTCTCCTTGTGAAAGTCCTATATGATTCTAGATGTTTGAATATTGTCCATATTCTAAGCTTGCACAGGTTCAATGTGTATGACCCCTTTATGTTGCTTCTTTTGACTTCAGCGAACACTGTGTGTTTGCTGGACATGTCTCTCTTTAGTTTGTTGTTATTTCATCATTCCTCATGCCTCTTGGATTTTCTACAGACGTTTGAGCACTTTCCTGGACACTTTTATCTTTCCCTTATCTTTAATCAATTCAAAAATTGCTGATTGATTGCTGCTGTTTGCTTGATATTCCGACTTTTTGGTCAAAGACAAATTTCTACGGAAGTTTGCCTTCTATCTTCAATTGCTTGCTGTAGGTTGTTGATGGACATTCTGACTTTGAGAACAATATCTGCGCTTTGTGATCATATTATCTGGTCTTAAAGTTGGAATTCCATTTTGCCTTTTTTTTATTTTTTTTATTTCCAAAATTTTTGACGCTTTGTTGTATTTTTTGGAATATAAATCGGAGAATATAATAGTGGTAATGCTCCACTTGCTCAATCCCCATCCCACGCAAGTGAAGATTTGAAACCTGTGACTTCTTGGTTTTGGGAGGGAGTGTTAATACTTCTTTTTTCCATTATGCTACTCCTCAATGTCAATTTTTGGTCTTCGTTTGGTGTTAGTACTTCTTTTTTCCAAATTATATGATGTTTAATGGAAGGCTGATTGCTCATTTCTTGTTGTGCTCCTAGGTAGTAACTTGGTTGAGCAGTTTCCTGATCAGTTTAGGCCAATGCTGATCGATCAAGATATGCCATGGTCATCAGTAGACTCAACTGTGATCCGCATGCCTTTATCATCTGAATGCCTTAAGGATGGACTTGAGATGGCGTTAAAGAGAGTGAACCAAATCTATGAAAGATTTATGGAACATGCTTCAAGAGCTCTTATTTTCTTAAAGTCAGTTTTACAGGTACTTCTTGTTAGTCTAGCTAGTTATGTGGTCTCTTCTTGTTAGTCTAGCTAGTTACGTTGTCTCATGATTAGAATTATAGTTGTAAACATTCTTTTCTTGTTGACTTCTCCAAAATTATACTACTGATGCATAGAGGAGACACTTCTTTTACTCCCCTGAACTTGTGTCTCTTTGTGATGCACTGTTATATGAGAAGATGAAATTACTGAAACTTTACACAAACTGTACATATAAGAACATGTCATGTATTCAGGTGTCTCTGTCAACATGGAATGAAGGAATGGTACAGCCACACCAGGACTGTGCAGTTTTTATTGATTCTTCAAGTGCTAGAATGAGAAATCCATTTTCAGAAAAGAATTGGAGAAAGTTTCAACTATCAAGGTTATTTAGTAGCTCAAATGCTGCAACTAAGTTGCACATGATCGATGTGAACTTGTACCAAGGATCCACAAAAGTTGTTGACCGGTGGCTGCTTGTACTTAGCCTTGGTTCTGGGCAAACAAGAAATATGGCTCTTGATAGGTATGCTTTGTGGAAAATCTTTGAATTGAATGGTCTCATATGCCAGTATCTTTGGGATTTGAAATGCTTAATCTCAGACAGTTCTGATAGTATCCTAAACTGAGTTCTTGTTGGAGTTATATAGAGGAAAGAAAATGTGTATTTGTGCAGAAATCATCATACTTGATGAAGTTGTGAAGAGTTAGTATATGATCTGTTCATTCATGGGCTCACCTAACAACATAAAGTTTTGGGTTTAATAGTTTTGTGGCATAGCTAACAGCCTTTCTGACGTTCCAAACCACAAATTTGGTATATGTTCCATTCCTAAGCCCTGCCCAATTGCTTATGCTTTCCAATTGAATGTTTTCTTGAAAGAAAATTTTCTCTTCTCAATACAAAGGTTTGAAGTAACAAAGTTGAGATTAAGAGTCAGGTTTCTAAATTTGGGGGAAATTGCAACTAGAGCATATTGCTTAAATTTGTCATTCATCTTTGTTTGAAAGTTTGCTCCTTTCTCAAAATTATGTTTCTCATAGCATGTGTCAGTCATAATTGGTAATTTACAATTAAACCCTTGCAGATTGATATGCTTCTATTTTTAAATTAATTTTGATTGGAATGAGAGAACTTTTTTTTTAAATGTTAATTTTCATATTTGAAAATTTCTTTTCACCCTTTATATAGCTGTTTTTATTTTCTTGAAGGGTTTGGATAGGCTAATTGTATCTTTAATCTTGTTATCTGAATGCGATTCCTTACCTAGGCGATATCTTGCTTACAACTTGACACCTGTTGCCGGTGTTGCTGCACATTTATCACGGGATGGCCTTCCTGCTGTGCACGCAAAAAGTTCTGTATTATCCCCTCTTCCTTTGTCTGGAATTCTACCTCTGCCAGTCACTATCCTTGGTTGTTTCCTTGTGCGTCACAATGGTAGTCGTTCTCTCTTTAAGTGCCAGGATACGAGGTCTCTTGCAGAACTGCAGCCTGATCCTAAAGATCAATTGATTGAAGCGTGGAACAGGGAGCTTATGTCTTGTGTTTGTGATTCCTATGTTGAGCTGGTGGTGGAAATGCATAAATTGACGAGGGAACCTTCAGGTTCTATTGAATCAAGTAGGAGTCATGCAATTGCTGTGTCTTTGAAGTCATTTGGTGAGCTTATTTATTCCTTCTGGCCAAGATCTATCGGGCAAGTGCCAATTAACCCAACAACAGATGGTGATAATTTGTTCCCAGTGGAGGTCCTTAAAGCTGATTGGGAATGCCTGATTGAAAAGGTAATAAGGCCCTTTTATATCCGTGTTTCTGATCTTCCAGTGTGGCAGCTATACTCTGGAAGTTTGGTTAAGTCTCAAGAGGGCATGTTTCTTTCTCAACCTGGAAATGGTGTGGGCGATAATCTGCTTCCTGCTACAGTTTGCGGCTTTGTGAAGGAGCATTACCCAGTGTTTTCTGTGCCATGGGAGTTGGTGAGTGAAATTCAAGCAGTGGGGGTGGCAGTCAGGGAGATTAAACCTAAAATGGTTCGGGACCTTCTTCGTGTTTCATCAAATTCAATTGCTCTTAGATCGGTTGAGACCTACGTGGATGTTCTTGAATACTGCTTGTCTGATATTGACTTTCCTAGTTCATCTAATTTTCATGAAAATCCCATGTCAGGGGGCATCAGTAACTCGGGGAATATTGCTAGAGCAGCTGATGAACTAGGCAGAAGTTCTACAACGTCTTTTCGAAATCTGCAGAGTCTCCATGGTTTGTCTGTTCAAAATGCAGCTAGTGGAGATGCCCTTGAGATGATGACAAGTTTGGGGAAAGCTTTATTTGATTTTGGAAGGGGGGTTGTTGAAGATATTGGTAGGGCTGGAGGACCATTAAATCAGAGAAGCACCACTTTAGATAGCAGCACTAGCAACTTCAGAAATGGGGACCCAGAGGTCATGTGGATAGCTGCTGAGCTTAAAGGCTTGCCATGCCCAACTGCAACTAATCATTTAGCTCGGTTGGGGACTACTGAACTATGGTTTGGGAATAAGGATCAGCAGGCCCTGATGAAACCATTAGCTGCAAAGTTTATCCATTCAAAAGTATTAGAAAGATCTATTCTGTCTGATACTTTTTCAAGATCTGCAGTACAAAGAGCATTAGAATTAAAAAGTTTTTCTCTTCACTTGATGGCTAGTCACATAAAGCTTCTATTTCATGCAAATTGGGTAAATCATGTAATGGGGTCAAATATGGCTCCTTGGTTTTCTTGGGTGAACTCTTCAGTTTCTGGAGGTGAAGGGGGTCCTTCCCATGAATGGATCAGGTTGTTCTGGAAATGCTTCAATAGCCCATCAGAAGAGATTATTCTATTTTCTGATTGGCCCCTGATTCCTGCCTTTCTTGGCAGGCCTGTACTGTGCCGTGTGAAGGAGCGTCATCTAGTTTTTTTTCCTCCCTATCTTACATGCCCAATCTCTGGAAATAGTCCTTTGATCTATGACGGCACAGGAACTGATACGACTGCAGGGTCTGTGGATCATATTCCTGAATATGAATCAACTCAGTCCTACAATTCAGCTTTTGATGTAGCCAAAAAAGTACACCCTTGGCTATTTCCCCTTTTGAACCAGTTGAATATTCCTATTTTTGATGCTGCTTTTGTTGAATGTGCTGCATTGTGTGATTGTCTCCCTGCACCTGGTCATTCGTTAGGGCAGATTATTACTTCCAAGCTTGTTGCAGCTAAATCAGCTGGCTATTTCCATGAATTTGTGGCATTCGCAGATTCTGATAGAGATAAACTTTTTAAACTTCTTGCTAATGATTTCTTTTGTAATGACTGTAATTATGGGGATCAAGAGCTTGAAGCATTGCGATCTTTGCCAATATATAAAACTGCTGTTGGATCCTTCACCACATTGCATGGACAAGATCAATGTATGATATCTTCAAACTCATTTCTGAAGCCATGCGACGAGCATTGCCTTTCTTATTCAACTGATTCAGCTGAATGCTCATTTTTTCGAGCCCTTGGGGTTCCTGAATTGCAGGACCAACAAATTTTGATAAGGTTTGGCTTGCCTGGATTTGAAAACAAACCTCAATCTGAGCAGGATGATATATTATTTTATGTTTACATGAATTGGCAAGATCTCCTGTCAGATTCTTCTTTATTGGAAGTTTTAAAGGAGACTAAGTTTGTGAGAAATGCGGATGAATTTTCGACAGATCTCTTCAGGCCCAAGGATCTGCTGGATCCCAATGATGCTTTATTGACATCAGTGTTCTCTAACGAGAGGCAGAAATTTCCTGGAGAAAGGTTTACTACGGACAGATGGCTTCGCATTTTGAGGAAGGTGGGTCTTCATACTACAGCTGAATCTGATATAATACTCGAGTGTGCCAAAAAAGTTGAGTCTCTTGGGAGTGAAAGCATGAAATGTACTAAGAATTTGGATGATTTTGAGGTAGACTTAAATCAATCTCATGGTGAGGTTTCTATGGAAATATGGGCATTAGCTGGATCTGTTGTCGAAGCTGTCTTTTCCAACTTTGCTGTTCTTTATGGAAATAACTTCTGTAATCTCCTTGGCAAGATTGCTTGTGTACCTGCTGAACTAGGATTTCCAAACATTGCTGGGAAGAGAGTGCTCACTTCGTATAATGATGCTCTTCTGTTGAAGGACTGGCCTTTGGCTTGGAGTTCTTCTCCTATTCTCTCCAAGGCAAATGTTGTTCCTCCTGAATACTCATGGGGAGCTCTCCACCTAAGGAGTCCTCCAGCTTTTGCTACAGTCTTGAAGCATTTGCAGGTGCCTCTTCTTTCCTATTTTCTTCTGTTAAATTTCTGAATATTTGACTGACAATAAGGTAACGCAGGTGATAGGAAGAAATAGTGGTGAAGATACTCTTGCTCACTGGCCAACTGTATCAGGCATAATTACTGTTGATGAAGCTTCTTGTGAAGTGTTGAAGTACCTGGATAAGGCTTGGGGTTCTCTATCTTCTTCAGGTAGCTTTCTGATGTGTTTCCGTCCCTCTAATTGAGTTAATTTCCTGTTCTATTATTATTTTAATGAATACTTTTCCATAAAAAGAGCATGTTTGTACTTCTGAATGTTATTAAATGCATATTTCCATGAGAAATCATGTGCTTGAGCAGTGTCTACTTTTCCATCCATGCAAATAGCAAAGAACAGAATAAAAAATTCATTTTGCATATCTAACCATCTGTTCTATCTATTGTACCTGATCACATGCTCAGCGTGAAGTGCTGTCATTTCTGACCGCCACCTTCTCTTGCCCCACGATCCCTCTTCTTCTTCCTAACCTAGGTTGTTCAGGTTAGTGTGTCTGTCAGTTTGATGCTTGGGAGTGGTGGAAATCCATACCAATAATTTATTTATCTTAGTGTATTTGTGGTCCTCTTCAGATACATTAGGAATTCATTAGAATAATTATTCTCAGCCTTATTTATTACACTTTTCTATTTTAGGCATCTAAAGGAATTAATTATTCTATTGAAGTCCTTTTACTATTGAAAATATAATAAGTCAGGTGATTGGGAAATAACATGGACTATTTTGATGGAATTAGCGGCCTGACTTCATTGGGGTATTTCTAATAGTTAAGAGAAATATAATAAGTTAGGTGATTGGGATATAACATGGACTATGTTGATGGAATTAGCAGCCTGACTTCATTGTGGTATTTTTAATAGTTAAGAGAACCAAAATAGAAAAGATTCGAGTGACAATATTGATGCATATGTAGGAAGTCTAGAAAACATGCTATCCTGCCCCTTTTGTACTATTCATGTTGACAACTCCTATTTTATTGATTAAGCTTTAATCTTACTGAAGGTTTAAAACTGCAGACGGCTGGCTGAAGTGGTTGATTTCTGATTCCTGTTTCCAAAGGTTAATCAGATTGTTGACGCATTATCTTTTCTGATTCACTTTTTTGTGCAGATGTCAAAGAGTTGCAAAAGGTGGCATTCTTGCCTGCTGCAAATGGAACGCGCTTAGTGACTGCTAGTTCTCTTTTTGCACGTCTAACAATTAACCTGTCACCTTTTGCATTTGAGCTACCTACACTTTACCTACCCTATGTAAAAATTCTAAAGGAGTTGGGGCTTCAAGATGTGCTTTCCGTTTCTGCTGCAAAAAACATACTATCAAATATCAAAGATGCATGTGGGTACAAGCGTTTGAATCCAAATGAACTCCGTGCTGTGATGGAAATTTTGTATTTCCTTTGTGATACAACTACTGAAGCAAACATATCTGATGAGTTCAAGTGGAAATCAGATGCAATTGTCCCAGATGATGGTTGCAGACTTCTTTATGCAAAATCATGTGTATATATTGATTCATATGGCTCAAGATACATAAAATGCATTGACACTTCCAAGTTAAGATTTGTTCACCCGGATCTTCCTGAGAGAATATGTGCCTTTTTAGAAATCAGAAAGCTATCCGATGTTGTCATAGAGGTAAGAAAACCTTGATAGTTTATTTTTTGCGTTTGCCAACTAATTGTTTGTGTCCCCAGTGTCAAACTTTGTCTTCATTTATGAAATCTGCTTTTTGTACGAAGGAACTTGCTGAAGAAGAAAATCTGTTAACAATGGAATCAATTGGGCCCGTGCCATTAGCACTCGTCCGGGAGAAACTTGTGAGCAGATCATTTCAGGAAGCTGTGTGCAATCTTCTAAAAAGCATTGAACGTTTTACACCCCTAAATGACAGTGTATCTTTTGAAGCTGTAAAAAATTCATTAGAATTTATGGCAGGGAAGATTCAGTTTGTTCGATTTATCCATACTCGTTTTATGCTCCATCACAAATCTCTGGACATCACATTTGTTTCCAAGGATTCTGTTGTTCCTGGGTGGGAAGATGAATCTAGACTTCGGAGTCTCTACTTTGTGAACCGATCAAAGACCCTTATTTTGATTGCTGAACCACCTAACTTTATTTCTGTTGTCGATGTTGTTGCAATTGTTGTTAGCCAGGTTATAGGATCCCCTGTCCCATTGCCTTTAGGATCCCTTTTTTTGTGTCCTCAAGGCTCAGAAACTGCAGCTTTAAGCACCCTGAAACTTGGTTTTTACAGGAAAGAAAGTGAACCCACTAGCAATAATCTAGTAGGCAAGGAAATATTGTCTCCAGATGCTCTTCAGGTGCAACTTCACCCTTTAAGACCCTTTTATAGTGGAGAAATTGTTGCTTGGCGGACTCAAAGTGGAGACAGGTTGAGATATGGTAAAGTTCCAGAGGATGTTAGACCATCAGCTGGCCAGGCACTCTATAGGTTCAAGGTTGAAACTACCCCCGGAGTGATAGAGCCTCTTCTATCTTCACAAGTCTTCTCATTTAAAAGCATTTCAGTGGGAAATGAGTCGTCCTTGGCTGATTCACCAGATTGTAGCCATAAAGCAGTTGATATGAGGAATATGGCAGAAACTTCTAGGAAGGGAAGAATAAAATCTTCTCAGGTGTGGACCTTAAACATTTTAATGAAAATGCAGTTATTTGACATGGTTTCAGACTTGTTTATCCAACTCACTGTAGTTTCAGACTTGTTTATCCATCTCACTGTTGTGCGTAGTGTTACGTTTGGTGCTCCACTTCTCTTTCTTTCTCTCAAATTTTTTGTGATCTCAAAGTTTTTACTGTAGCTTGCTGCGGTTAGGATTCCTTAAAAACTCTGTAAACAGTTTAAGCGTATCATCTGCCCCGTCTTAATAGGCAAAATTTTCAAATAGAAAGGCCTTAACTGATTGGACCTTTTTATTGCCAGCCGCAGGGCACTAGAAAGCTTCAGTATGGTCGGGTATCAGCTGAAGAACTAGTTCAAGCAGTTCATGAGATGCTATCTGCAGCAGGGATTAACATGGATGTGGAGAAACGAACTCTTCTGCAAAGGACTGTATCTCTGCAAGAGCAAGTTCAAGAATCTCAGGCAGCGCTTTTGCTTGAGCAGGTTTGTTGCCCCTAATTTTGTAATTTCCTTAGTTTTTTAATTA
Organism: Erythroxylum baracoense; assembly: GCA_025629805.1. Classification (NCBI taxonomy): domain Eukaryota; kingdom Viridiplantae; phylum Streptophyta; class Magnoliopsida; order Malpighiales; family Erythroxylaceae; genus Erythroxylum; species Erythroxylum baracoense. Next base: position 13,989 of record JAOTAY010000144.1, on the reverse strand, counting down.
AAAGTTCATTATGATGTGGAATGATAGTTTAGCCATACTTCAGAAATACTGTTTTAATGGTTAGACCATCCAGCATTATTATACCATTTTATAGAGAGGTCTGAAACACTATGTCACCTGTGAGATGGCTATCATAATATTGTGATTCTAAAGGTTGATAAGTGATCAATCAAATCTTGCAAAGTCCCGGGATGTATTCTTTTTTTTAAATTGCATTGCCCAAGGGATTGAAGAACAGTTCAAGCAGCATGTGCTTAAGAACAAAAACATTTGCACAAATGCAAACCTGAAGTTACTGCACTGTTTTTGTTGTCTTATGAGTGAAGAGTATATAGCTTAGTGAATTAAACTATAGATCAGGAGGCTAAAGTTTTGTTTCCATACGAAAGGAAGAAATTTGACAGCAATTGAAACAGTAAAGAGGAAAAGGCATGACCAGAAGAATTGTGTAAAATAAGTGAATTTATCCAGTTGAGGCATGATTTATTTTGAAAGAATGATACCAGACAGAGATTGATTGTCCTAAGATGATTGCGTGATGTATCTGTAGGAAAAGACCAATATGGCAGAAAAAGAAGCGGAAACAGCAAAAGCAGCATGGATCTGTAGGGTCTGTTTGAGCAATGAAGTTGATATGACCATTGTTCCTTGCGGTCATGTCCTTTGTCGGAGGTGTTCATCTGCTGTTTCCAGGTGTCCATTTTGCCGGCTGCAAGTAACAAAAGCTATCAGAATTTTCCGGCCATGAGAACTCTTGCAATTCCAACAGGGTGAGGTTCTTTTTGTTCATTTTACACTTTAGAACATACGAACTCCCTTGGACTTCCACCATTTAAGTGGGACATTGTTTTACTATACAGGTGAATTGTGGTGATATTGGTGGGATTTGTACATGGGAAGCAACTTTGTAAATATAGTATCACCATTTTCACTTATTTTCAGTCTGGTTATGTAAAGTGATAGAATAATGTCCTTCCATAAAGAAGAAGATGATAACAGCGGAGTGTACAGAGCTTGTTTATATTCACTTATAAGAGAATGCCCCTGAGAGAAAATTGTTCCACTGATGGCTTATTATTTGTGCCTCTTTTTCTTATTAGTTCCTGCTTTTTATGTTCTTGGAAAATTGGGTGTCTATGTACAAAAATAAAGTTATTATGTTTTTTCCATTAAAAAGAATCCATATTTATAAAATTTTGGTACAAACTACCTAATTTATATTGATCAAAGGAGTTACCAAATGTACAAAACAAAAAACCTGTCATAAGTGTTAAACTTGCAAATGGTGATTACTTGATTCTAGTTCGATAACTTATTTAATCAAAGTATGTAATTGTTTGCACCGAAAAATGGGTTCGACTTATTTTTATTGTTTTGGGCTGAAAAAAAACCCGAAGTCCAATTTGAAGTGCAGACACTGGCCTTGGCCCATTAGATTTTAGTGTCCAGCAAAGGAGGACGTATTAAAGTTGGAGTTGAATTGGGAGTCTAAGAGTCCAAGTTTAAAGAGGAGATAAAAGGATACGATAATAGTCACCAGCTAAAATTCTATCTCTATTGGATAAGATAAGGTTTTATCCAAATTTTTATCTTTATCTAGAAAGATAAAATTTTATCAAGATTACAAGTTGAATTGGACTGGGACACTCAACATGTTCGGCTATAAATAGGAGTTTTGAAGAAGAAAGAAGG
>JAOTAY010000144.1:0-12197 GCA_025629805.1 Erythroxylum baracoense | reverse complement strand
AATCTTTATCTTTATCTAGAAAGATAAAATTTTATCAAGATTACAAGTTGAATTGGACTGGGACACTCAACATCTTCAACTATAAATAGGAGTTTTGAAGATCTCTACAACCTCTGACATATCAAAAGCCTGACATCCCAACAAATCTTTGAACCTATTTAGCTTATTTCTTTCTCGGCATTCTTTTATTTTTTCCTTAGCATTAGTCTTACATTTTCAATTGTTCTCAGCAAATTTTCAATTTCTTAGTCATTGCGTTTTGTCGATTTGTTTATCAATAAAGCAAAGTTCTTTCTGTTAGATTTTTGTCCCTTTTCTAGCAATATACAGTCGTTTTGATTTCAGTAAGATTACGAGGAGCAATCTTTTTTCCTTATTTCTTTAGTTTGGAAATACTTTAAATTCCTGGCACGCTCATAAACAAAAACAAAGGGCTACGTGTTGTCCTTTAATCAAAATAAAGGCCAAACAGTAATTTATATAAATTATTGGGAATTCTATTATTAAAAAAACTTTAAACTATATTGAAAAAGTTTATAATTGAATAAATTCTTTCATTGTAGACTTTTTAATATTATAAATATCGTACCGGTATTAGTGTTAGATTTAGTTTTAGTATGGTATTGTACTAGTATAGTCAATATCGAGTATCGTTTTGGATGATTTTTTAAAATTATAAAATTATCCTTAAAATTTTAAAAATTATGAAATAATCCTTCAATATAATGTACTATATAATTTATAATTTTACATCAACTTTGTTTTTAAAAATTATAACAATAAAATTTTAAAATAACAACAATCTATTTATTTCTATTAATAATACTTTTCACATATTTCATATATAAATAATAACCATAATTAATCTAAAAAAGTTTATTTAATCATTAAACATATATAAAATTAAGGATAATACAAAGTACTTAAAATGTTACAATTTCATCACATAATAAATAATAATTACATCAAAATATCAAATAAAAAGAATAATAAATAAATTGAAAAAAATTATAGTTATATTTATATTGCATATATAGAATTTAATATATACATCAAATATAAATGAAATTAAAAGAAGAGAATAAATGAAAACCTAATGCTACATTTAATCAAATATCTGCTCAAATTGCATTGACCTTAGTTCTCATTTAATACAAATTTTAATTATTGAGAGGAGTTTCATTATCATCATCATTCAAATTTATTGCACCAAATGACATGTCAATAATTTATCATTTAAGATTATCTTTTAAGTTACTCTTATCTATTAAACTTGGTTTCTCAAAAACTCAATTCGTTAAAAGATCGATATAATCGAGACAAATTAAATCTATAAAATTACTTGTTCTATTAAAAGTCTTATTAAGAGTCTTAGTAAACAAAGAAAATTAAATTATAAGAAATTATATTCAATTTAATAATGATAATAACATACCTTTTCTGATGTTTTAAATTATATCAAACGAAGCCTAAGTCGTTAAATCTTTTATATTCTATTCTATTCCTTTTTTTGAAATAGATGAATTCAAATATGCTTCAATTCTTTTCACACCCTGTTATACTCAAATATTGACTCAAGATTTCAATTGTAAACCTTTGCAATTTTGGAACATTACTTTTAAATTGATCCCATCAAGCAACTGTTAGATAACAAAAGTAACATTATAAACAAAACAAATTGATGATTAGTTTTCAAAAATTAATAAAAATGAAAAAAATATATGCCTAGATCAAGTTTGTCTCTTTGATGAATAATAATGGACATCCTAAAATCACCATAAGCATCCTTATAAATCTTCATTTCTAAGCTTAGGAGCTTTTCTATTATCTCATGGGCAACAATTGTTGTCATAGTTAATAATAACATTTTCCTATTAACTTCAATTTTTCTTGTAAAAATTGGTTTGAAATAGACATTAGGATTCAAAAATGTCTCAGCTGCAAATAGCGGGAAGTAAAGTTGTTTTTGTTCTCTCATTGATAACTGAAAGATATGGTGAGTATGAAGAAAGTCTATTTTTATATTGGCCTTGATTGCCTTTTCATCACTATTAGCCAGATGAAGTACCCTTACCAAATACTCACAAACTCAAATGACAAATTGAAATTAGGACCAAAATTTAACATCTTCAAGTATAATTCTAGCAACTTCCAATCTAACATTAAAACAAGCATGCTAAGATGAAATCCACTTATCACTTGTGAACATTTACATCAACTCCTTCTTCACCAGAACAAAACATTAAAGTAGTAAGAAATTAGTTGCAAATCTTGTAATTGCAGGATGATACAAAATCTTACCATTAGTGAACCAAGTGTGTTTTCGAAAACACACTTGAGGAATTACAATCTAATTGCAGGATTGTAGATGAGCTTAGTCACTCTTTTTTTTTTTTGCTTTTTGTACAATCTCATCAATAATGGGAAATATCTAACATATTCTATATTTTTCAACATTAGGTCAATGTAATATGCAATACACGATGTCTAATAGAAAGAATTATACTTACTTTGCAATCTTCTTCTAACTGCTTTGTAAACAAAATCATTGTTTGTAATGATATTGTTTACTCCCAACTTCATTAAATATTTGAAATAGAGTATCAGCATTTCTAACAAGACCAGATGCATTAATAGGTTTCAAAATCATTGTCTCCTTTGCAGAATAAACTAAAAATTGATAATAGACTCCTGTCTTTTTATTTGTCCAACCATCACATAAAATTGAACACCCATAAGTAACCCAAGTCATTATTGTTTTATCCAAATAACTTTCTATTTCATTTAATAGAGCTACTCAGAAGTTTATCTTTGTAGTCATCAATTGAAAGAGCTTTGTATCCTATATTGTAAGAGGCAATAACATCTATCATAGGTTAATAACAATAAGACTAAGCAATATTGAATGTTATACATGAATCATACTGCCATCTAGCCATTGCCATGTCTACGTAATGAGTCGCTTCTCTAAATTGTAAGGCACTATATATTGAAGGCTAAACTTTATGAGTTGTTTGTGGTGTAAGAAACTAGACATCTGTCTTTTCCTTTTCCTAACATTAAATGCAAAATTTCCTTCCTGTTGGGTAAAAATACTAACATCTTTAAAATCCCCACTTGTTTACACCGAAAAATGGGTTCGGCCCATTTTTACTGTTTTGGGCCAAAAAAACCCGAAGCCCAAAGCAAGTCCATGGTTCGAAGTCCAGACACTGGCCTTGGCCCATCAGATTTCAGTGTCCAGTAAAGAAGGACGTATTAGAGTTGGAGTTGAATTGGGAGTCTAAGAGTCCAAGTTTAAAGAGGAGATAAAAGGATAAGATGATAGTCACCAGCTAAAACTCTATCTCTATTGGATAAGATAGGGTTTTATCCAAATATTTATCTTTATCTAGAAAGATAAATATTTGGTCAAGATTACAAGTTGAATTGGACTGGGACACTCAACATGTTCGGCTATAAATAGGAGTTTTGAAGAAGAAAGAAGGCTCTACAACCTCTGACATATCAAAAGTCTAGCATCCCAGCAAATCTTTGAACCTATTTAGCTTATTTCTTTCTCAGCATTCTTTTATTTTTTCCTTAGCATTAGTCTTACCTTTTCAATTGTTCTCAGCAAATTTTCAATTTCTTAGTCATTGCGTTTTGCCGATTTGTTTATCAATAAAGCAAAGTTCTTTCTTTTAGATTTTTGTCCCTTTTCTAGCAATACACAATCGTTTTGATTTCAGTCAGATTACGAGACGCAATATTTTTTCCTTATTTCTTTAGTTTGGAAATACTTTAAATTCCTGGCACGCTCATAAACCAAAACAATTGGAAATACTTTAAATTCCTGACACGCTCATAAACCAAAACAAAAGGCTACGTGTTGTCCTTTAATCAAAATAAAGGCCAAACACCACTATTATCCTAACCACTACAAAAAAAATCACTACCAATTTTGATGTTTAATCTTTGCATTTTATCTTCTTGTATTCATACTCTTTAAGTAAAGTCTTAATTTGTTATTTCATATTATGGCTTATTTTCTTATAAGGCTACATATCACATTTGATCCCAGCTAAATGTTTCTTTAATCTGACGATTACCTCAACTTTCAAATGCTTATTACAATACAAACAAATGATATAGTTCTTTATCCTAGGAACCAATTTAGCATGAACCCAAGCTCGATCATCAAATCTTTCTAAACTTGAAGCGATTGAATTATTATAAGTACTTGAACTTTCCTCCATTTATCTATAAAATAAATAAAGACATATTTCAAAATTAAATTAATAATTTGATTATCATTTATTATAAAAATATTTATCACTCAACTTAAAACAAATACAAATGCACTTCTTATATTCTAAAAGTATACACACAACTTTAAAATATATACAACAATAATAACAACAACAACATCCATTGAGAGTCCTGTTGAACCGTAGGGTCTGGGAGGTTTAGTAATACGCAGTCTCACCCTTACCTATTAGAGAAGCTGCTTTTAATAGACCCACATATAATGCAAAATAATAAATATAAATAAATAACAATATAAAAATATGTAATGCATTTCATAATACAATATATAGAACATAGTAAAGATTAACAAAAAATAAAATAAATAAATACACAGACTAGAAAGACAAGTACAAGAATAAATTAAACCAGCAATTACTAGAAAGGTAACTAGACTAAGTAAGAACATGGATCGGAAAGGGCCCAGGCTCGACCTAGCCTGAAGTCAACAAGTCAGGCCCAGGTTGATTGGGCCTTGAGCTCAGTTTTTTGCTCGGGTCGAGCCCAGTTTGAGGCCCAATGGGTATCGACAAAATGAAGTTGTTTTGTCTTTTTTAAAAAATAATGATTGAGGTCTAGCTTGGGTTTGAGTCGCACTGCTGAGAGAGCAGGGTCAGGCATTGTCATCCCTTAGTAAAAAACTACTTAGGCTAAATAACTAAGAGTGAAGTACTGCATAATCAAAATAATATACCCATATGTAATGCAAAATAATGAATATAAATAAATATTTATAAATAAAAATATAAAAACATGTAATGCATTGCATAATAGAGTATATATAGAACATAGTAAAGATTAACAAAAATAAAATAAATAAATAAATACATAGGCTAGAAAAAAGACAACTACAAGAATAAATTAAACCAACAATTACAAGAAGGTAACTAGACTAAATAAGAACATGGATGGGAAAGGGCCCAAGCCTGACCTAGCCTGAAGTCAATAGGTCAGGCCCAGGTTGATTGGGCCTTGAGCGCAGTTCTACTCGGGTCTAACCCAGCCTGAGGCACAATGGGTAATGGCATAATGAAGTTGTTTTGTCTTTTAAAAATATTAATAATTCAGGTCTGGCTTAGGTTTGAGTCACGCTGCCGAGAGAGTAGGGTCGGACATTGCCATCCCTATGTAAGAAATTGCTTAGGCTAAATAACTAGGAGTGAAGTACTGCATATTTAAAAAATGAGGCTAATTATAAAATAAAAGACTCCTAGGAAAATGTTTAACAGACCTAAAAGAACGAGAAAGACCTCTTTATATGAGATCTTATATCCGTATCCTAGTACGTCAAAGTTTTCTATTGTAGGCATATCCTTTATAAGTTCCTACAAAGTCATATCATTTTTAATTACTTCTCTTAGTTCTTTTTAGGCCTTCTTTTTTCCCTTTACAGTCTCTAAGTACTATTTTCTCGCTAGAATATTAGGGTGCTCCTTTTTACATGTTAGAACCACCTAAGTCTTGTCTCTCTTAGTTTTTATTAATACTGGACCTTTGATTTGTCTCTTACCAGTACATTCTGATCTTATCTCTTTTAGTAAGGTTACAAATCCAATGTAACATCCTCATGTTCACCACCGTTAACTTATAACTATACACTTATTTGATAGGCCAAAACTCTGCTTCATATAACATCGTCGACTTAATCACTAAATGATATAATTTACCTTTGAGCTTAAGTGGTATCCTTTTTTTACATAAAACTTTTAATGCATTTCTCCATTTAGGTCACCCTAATTTGATACGATAGATTATATCTTCATCGATCTCTCCATTGCTTTGGATAATAGACCCTAGGTACTTAAAGCCCTTTTTTAATGTAACTTTTGAATCAATCTTTACTTCTATATCGACAGCTACCTTATGACTCGAAAAGTTACACTATAAGTACTCAATCTTAGTTTTGCTTAATTAAAGACCCTTCGACCCTAACTTATCCCTTCAACGTTCTAGCTTGACATTGACACCCTACTTTGTCTTATCCACTATGTCAATATCATCAGCAAACAACATACTCCAAGGCACATCCCCTTGAATATTCTTGGTGAGCTCATTCATCACAACTACAAATAAAAAAATGCTCAATAAGTAGCCTTGGTGTAGCCCAATATTGATAGAATTTTTTTTTGTATTTCCTCTTATCGTCCTTACTCTAGTATTTACCCATTAATACATATCCTTAACAACCCATATATAGGTAAAAGGAAATCCCTTAACCCCTAAACACCTCCACGAGATTTCCTTTGGTACTTGGTTATATTCCTTCTCTAAATCAATAAAACCAAGTATAGATTTTTCTATCTTTCCCTATAATATTCCATTAATCTTCTTAGGAAATGTAAAGCTTCTGTCTTAGACCTTCTTGACATGAAGTCAAACTGGTTCTCTAAGATAGGAGCATCCTTTCTCACTCTCTTTTCAATTACCTTCTCCCACAACTTCATGGTGTGACTATGTAATTTGATGCCTCTATAGTTGTTACAATTTTGGATGTTCTCTTTGTTCTTGTAAAGATGAATTAACATAATAAGTCTCCACTTATTAGACATTTTGGTGGATTTAAGGATCACATTAAAATGCTTAGCTACCTAAGTAAGACCCTCTTCGCCTAGGCTCTTCCACACCTCTATAGGTATCTCATCAGGCCCTACTGCCCTTCCACTATTCATCTCTCTCAAAGCTCTTTCAATTTCTTTCATTGTCATCTGCCTGCAACGACTCATCTTACGAAACCTCTTTGGACGTGCTAAGATGTAATATCCTGTCTCAAAAAATTGTTATGAGATTAAACTATTAGATTGAGTCATATGAGTTATTTCATTTAAGAATTTACTAGATGTATTTCATTCACATTCATAATATTCGTGTACACATATGAATCATAATTTAAAAATGATTATAAGATAGTATATGTACTCAATTGACATGTCCGGGTTATGAAAGGTTTTTACTGATCATGATGTAATTGTGTGTTGATTTTGTCTTGAAATTTGTTTTGATGAACTATAATTAGTAAATTGGGAATTTAGCGTTACAATTAAGTAATTGATGAAGTGATATGTGCATCTAGTCTAAGAAAAATATTAAAGAGCAAGATAAAGTGATACAAGGGAATTTAGGTTGGTTAAGTCTATGAAATGGTGACCTATGGCGTTAATAATAGAGTGACAAATGGCTTGAATCCATGAGTGATAAATGGTGGTGTAGTTGAATGACACATGGCCTTGTGATTAAATGAAAAATGGACTAGTTATGGAGTGACAATTGGAGTGTAAGACAAAGACACATAACATGGCTCTTAGCATAACAAGTGTCCAGCCAAGTGTCCATTTTCTTCACCACACACCTCATCCACATCTCTCATACTTATAAGACCACCTTCTTTCATGTTTTGGTCTTATGTTTTCTTCTTCTTTCTTCAAATCAACGACACTGTCACACCACCTCCATAACCTTTGGATTTTTGCCAAAATTTCATAGCCTTCATCTTGTGTTTAGAAATCCTTCTCATTCCATATAGTTCTTAGAGTATGTTTGAACGCTTGGGAGGCTTGCTAGCTTGTTAATTGAAGAGATTTTAAGATAAATAAGTAAGTATTTGATTGCTTTATTGCGATATATGTGAGTATAATATACATGATGATTGATTGGAGATGAATTGTATAAGATGTTGACGATTAAGTGTGCTGGAATATGTTAGATGGAGTGTTTCCTCCAAACAGGCATCTATATTTTAGCCATATCTTGATATGTCAATATTCAAATGGGATGATTTTAGTTTTAGATTAAACTAAGAGACATATGGCTACAATTTTCATGAAGAAATTGAATTTGATTTTTGTCTCTATGGGTTTTTTAATTTTGCTTGAAGTTGAGTGTTGGGTGCTGTCGTTGTTTGAGAATAGTCTGTAGTATTTTGGGTATAACTCCCAGAATACTGAACCAAACTACATTAGCTTTATGTCGTTAGAAACTTAAGACATATAGAAACATTGGTTTAGAAGAATGTATTGCCTAAATACCTCATTTTCTATGTCATAATGGCCATGCAAAACTGACCCGAAAACATATCCTGAAAACAAGTTTGGAAACGAAATTGAAGGATGTGGATGTTGAACGTTCTGTTCACTCATCCCATGATTGTGGGAACGCTTACATGATTGTGGGAAAGGCCTTGAAGTGAAGAACATGATGTTTTGTGTGATTATGGAATTAACTAAGGATAAGTTACATTATCTTGGTGCATTTAGGCTTGATTGAGGCTTAAAATGAACTTAGTTTGCTATTGAATCAATTGGTTAAGTGTTTGATGAGTTTGGGTTGATAATTGATGTTATAACGTGAGGATTGAATTGTTTGATATCAATGTATATGAATTTGCGAAGTATGAGTTGTTAATCATATAAAGATGTCCTTATGACTGCAAATGTGATTCAAAGGATATGGGTAAAGAATTAGGCATGATTGAATGAGAATTGGTAAATTTTGTAAATATAATGCTAGAAAAGGATTAGTGAATGTATGATTGATGAATTAAGAGTAACCAAACTTACTTAAGGCATAACCTAATTGCAAACAAGATATATAAAAGTTATGACGAATGAATGAGCAAGACTTGTGAATAAGGTTACATACTCGGAATAGTCAATAAAGCATGCATTAAACATAACACCTACACATGTGTATGATTGAGTACTCATTTGATTAAACAAGTTAGTAATGTGTATATATGTGTGTATTGTATGATATAGAAGCACAAACTAACCGACAACATCTAGACATTGCCGGATCATTAAGGCAACAACTAATCTAGAGTATACTGTGAGTAACTTAGATATGCAATCTCAATTATATATGTGTTTTTGTTTGAATTGTCTTGATTAATCTTTATATATATTTTGAACTAATATTGATATTGTGATAATGATAATTCCGGACATTGATTGTCTGAGGAGCTCAATATTTAGGAATGTATTGGAAGTGCTATCTACTTATAAGTGAATGTGGGAAATGAGTGCTTAACTAAATGTTGAATTTCGGACTTAGATCCGATGAATGCGATAAATGTCTGTGTAAGCTGAATGAAAGTTTTTTATGGCATATTATGTGATTTGATGCATTTCATGACATTGATATGGATGATCAGATAAAGAAGTTATAATTGGAGTGACCAGTGTGGAAAGAAGCTTAAGGCTCAGAAATATGCACAAAGAGTCACGGGCTCAATAAGTAATGAGCCCAATATCCACAATGGGTACATGACAGTGTTTGAAATGAGCCCGGTATTCGCAACGGATACGGAACAGTTAAATTAGCACTCGGTCACAACAAATATAAAAAAAAATTGAGTCACATGTGCATTTGCACACAAAAAAAAAAAATGTTTGTGTACATGTTAAAATGAATGATTGAGATGAGTGATTGGATTATTTGAGATGACTACATGAAATGATTATGTTCATAATGTGTTGGTTAGAATGTGAGATACATGTATCATGAATTGTTATCCAAACTAAATGGTGTGATAAATGGGAATTAGTTTTGAAGAATGTGATATATTTGAGAATTTAGATTATATGTTTGTGATGTTGTGTCCTGACTTGAGTGAACACATCGATAATGATTCACTCACTAAGTTCGCAAACTCATCAAAATTGCAACTTTAATTTTCAGGTGCTGGGGTGACCTAGCTTTTAAGACAATCTAGTAGCAGCCTAGTATTGTGCGTTTCGGAACCAATAATGGCTCAAAGGTTTAGTCAGCTGATTATGAAGCGCCTACTTAGATTATATTGGTTAAGTACCCAAATTTATGTAGTACACATTGTATAAAGCTGTGAACGTTCACATGTTATGTATTGTATAAACATGAGTTATGAGTGTAATGAATGTAATGACAATGTAAGCTTATGGCTATGAATGATATGAGACAACGTAGTTCTTCAAAATGCTTATTTTCTATATGATGTCATGATAAGTTGATGTGACTGCTCTAATATGCCGCTTCAGTGGTGTATGTGTTCGGATATTCTTTGAAATGTCAGTATATGCTCTATAGTAGTGGGATGTTACATAAGATCACCTAAAGAGATGTTGTCATCTATGCCTTCATTAAAAAGACTATAGAAGTACTTTAATCATCTTCTCTTGATGTCATTTTTAGTCACAAACACTTGTCCTACTTCATCTCTTATGCAATGAACTTGATCTAAGTCTTTCATTTTTCGTTCCTTAAGTCAATAGGCTAATAACCATTATTACAAACTACTGATGAGATGAAAAATGTGAAATAAATTGTGCAAAATAACAAAAAGAAATAGAGCAACAATAACTTTTCAACAATCATATGACATAGAAATGCAAGTGAACTTCACTAACCTATATAAGTGACTGTTTAACTTTCACAATTATAAATAATTTTGTGTGATTAAGTAAGTCAACCATAAACTAACAACTATAACTTATTTTATGTGATTACATAATTTAACAATAACTGATAAGTACAACCTATTTTGTGTGATTATATAATTCAATCATAAGTATAACTCGTTTAGTGTGATTATATAACTCAATCATAAATTTATAATTATAACCTATTTTTCTGTGATTACACAATTTAACATTTCTACCATAAACTTACAAGTATAATTGATTATGTATGATTACATAATTCAATCATAAGTTCACAACTTTCTAACTTTTTTATCAATAATTTAATTTAATTTTCATTAAATATCATTTGTTCTAGTTTTCCATCATAAATCATAAAGAATAAACACACACACACATAAATAATCCTTAAACTTTAACTTTTATATTACAAATGAATCCTTTTAATTTAATGTAATATTAACAAGTTAAATATATTAGTAATAAAAGTTTAGATATAATGATTAATAAAATAAAAAATTACAGTGATTTATATAATTTAGATATGATTCTTGACAAAATATTTAATATTCACAATTAAAATTTAATTATTGATTTATCTCTAAATTCTATAATTATATAATTAATTAACTAATTTTATAGTCTACACTTTGACGTTTTTATTAATTTCAATTATAAATTTGTAAAGTTGCAATCGATAAAAATCACAAATTTTACAACCAAATTTTCATTGATGCGTCATTGCAACAAATTTATTAAACATTTCAAACTCAAGCCATATCAAATTTCAACATTTTACAACTCGCGTGAGTGAAGACGAACGCGAAAATGAAAAAACTAAGCTCAAATCAGAAATCTCTTACTTCCTTAATCGCTCGGAGAAAGAATTGATGGAGACTTTTGAGCCCCAATTCGAAAACTTTTGGAGGAACTTTCGTTGGGGGAATTTAGTTACCGGGTTTTAGAAAGACCCAAGAGTTTTACGTGAGGTTGTATGTTACACGGGTGGTTCTCTAGCTTATTGATGTCATTTGGTCATTGTTTTTGTCATCTTTTAGTAGGATTAAGTGTTGCACTGAAATTCTTTTTTTTTAATTCAATTTAATTTTTCAAAAAAAAAAAGCATTCTACAAGTCTCATGCTAAAGCCAATAGACACACAGCTAACAGACAAACATTTTTAAAAAATGCCACCATCGTCATTCATCAACCTTGACTTTGGTACAAATTGTTACACACAAAGCAGAAGAGCTGAGGAGGTGACACTCTAAGGGCCTGTTTGGTTGGATGTTAATTAATAGAACGGAATGGAGCAGAAGGGAATGGTTTATAATGAAATGGAATGTAATATAGTGATACGTTGTTTGGAAATGATGGAAGGGTTCATAATGTAATATAATGAAATGCTGTTTGGATGATAGATGGAATGGAATGTAATGTATAATAATGACTATTATACCCTTATATTAAAATGATTATTCCAGAAAGTTTATTATTTTATTATTAATTATATATAATTCAT
>JAOTAY010000141.1:0-10307 GCA_025629805.1 Erythroxylum baracoense | reverse complement strand
CTGCAAGAACTTGAAGAACTTAGACTAGAGGTGCTTGATAATGCTAGGATCTATAAAGAAAAGACTAAAATTTTGCACAATGTGAAGATAGCCAGGAAATCATTTACTATTAGACAAAAAAATTCTTTTATTCAATTCTAAGTAATTTTGTTCCCCGATAAGCTTCAATCTAAATAGTTAGGTCCCTTTGTTGTTACTAATGTTTTTGAGCATGGTGCAATAGAAATTAAAAGCTTACAAACTGACAGAATTTTTAAGGTGAATGGATATGGGCTAAAGTTGCTTTATGATCATGCTGAAGTAACGATGTTTGAAGAAATTTTGCTAGAGGAACCTTGACAGTAGAAGAGGACATTGAGCTAACGACATAAACTAAAGGCACTCATTGGGAAGCAACCCAAGACAACAAAAATCATATTTGAATTTCTTTCCCTTTAGCTCATTTTTTAGCTATTTAGTTTTCCAAAAAATCAAAATATTTTTGCTATTTTATCTATATGTTTTGCTTGCATGTTCTTTTTTCTGCATTTAGCTATTACATTGAGAACACTGTAAAGTTTACGTGTAAGGAGAATATAAAGACATAACCTGGTTGTTTTATGCTTTTTATTTACAAAAATTGAAAAAATACTGTCTAAGAAAATGGATTGCTTGCTTAGGCAGTTGGTTTTGATATTATTTTGTTTTATATGTATGTATTTAGTTTTTATTACCGCTTAAATGAAAGAGCAAAGTTGATATTGCTTCTTTTTTGAGTGAAATATTGGAGTTACTGAACACTTTGCAATAGTAGATGGTTAAACAGTAAGCAAAAAAAAATAGTTTTTATTATCACAATACCTCTAAAATGAAACAACAAAATTTAACATTATTGTTTATGGTTTAGCATGTTGCATAGGTTATTTTCTTTAACATAACAAGTTTTTTAGAACTCTTTTGTTTAACTTTAGGTTCACACTTAAGAGAATTAACTCTCATTTAATAAATTTAGTTTATAAGCAATTAGAAGTCTTATTCTAATTCTACATACGTAGTATTAAGGTTAGACTTTTAATCAACTTAACAGTGTCTAGTATCTTTGGTGATTTTCATTTACTTTTGATTACTGGAGAAATACTTGACGTAACCTTGAAAATTTAATTTCCTGTGAAAATATTATTGTTAATAATCAAGTGTCCCTTTGAGACCAAAAAATGGTTACTGAGAAAACACTTAAGGACAAGGGACCAAGGACTTCTTTGAGATCATAATTAAGGTGAGAAGATTAACTATGCACAAAGGTAGTGTGCCTGTTGTGTTAGGAGCTAGTGTAACCAAAAAGAACTTTAATTCAAGGCTAACCAAGAAGCTTTGTATGTAGAATTAATGTACCACCATTGCTTAGAGACTAGGTTTATCAAGATGAGGTGTGAATGTCTCTAACGTATGAGGTTAAAGTTGAAATTTTGAAGATATTTTAAAAGATGTTATGTTGATGATTAAACCAATTGCGAATATGTTAAGACATTACGAATTTAGTAAATAAATTTTCTGATTTGTGTTTGATTTTTCTTAATCTAATTTCATCTATGTGATCGTTATGATGTTTAACTAGATTCATATTTTGCATTATAGTACTATTTTGATTGAGAATAACTAAAAGCTAAGTTTAGGGGAATTTGATAAGTAGAAATTATAGCATATTTTATACCCCATTTTAAATTATTTACATAGCATATTTGAGTTAAATTATTATATTTTCTTATTAATTATTCAAGTTATTTAATTATATTTTATATCTAAAAAGCAATGATTTAAACATAAGATCAGACCTTCCGGTTCGACTAAAATAAATATGAACTGGCCTGATTTTTGGTCCGGGATGTGTTTACAACCTCTATGAGAAAAAACCAACCGGTGAAGTAATAAATCTACCGGTTAGAGTTCTTCATATTGACTTTCTTTAAACCTGAAATCTTTTATTTGTGCGGTTAAGTTTTTAAAACATTAATAAAAAGTGTATAAGTTATACTAAATATTTTCTTGTAGGTTTGATGGACTTAGAGGAAGAAAATCTGGCCCAAAATAAAATAAACAATCCAAAATCTAATAGCCAAGACAGTCCAAAACAATTATTATTAGCTTTTAATTTGTGTAAAAATTATGATTAATAAATTTTAATTATACTAATATTGTAATAATTAACTTAAGTGATAATTTTAACGAGAATCTCTATCTCCGAATGTACTCAAATTCTATATCTGAAGTGAGTTTTCTTCTTTCATAACCAATAAATCTACAATTATTCACAATTGATATTTAATGCAAAGCCTTTTTTTAATTGCAGCAAAAGCTTTTGCTAAATAATTTAAACGTATTAACTCAAGCCAACTCAATAATCTCATTCCAACTAGTCTTGTAATCACAACTCATATAATTAATCTCTCTTAACATACGAAACATGGTTTTACAATATCTCATTATTACAGGATGAAAACTGGAAAGTTGTTCTACTTAAAAAAGAGAGATACTTTTTTCCACGCATAGTGAAGATCTGGTGTTGGGGGATCTTCTATGTAACCATACAAGCCATCTTCAAAGCCCTCCCAAATACATACAAAATCACACCTACTGTTATCTCTTTTGGCATCAAAAGCATTAAAACCTATAAATTTATCTTTCCAATAAGTATTGCAAAAGAACAGGGTTGTACTCCAAAAGTTCACACTAAACTTCCATTCATATGGCTGTCCAACTTCAATCACATGGCTTCCTAAGTCATCATCCTTCGATTTGCAGTGAATAGTGAAGCTTGATCCGTCTTTCATTTTGTTATAAATTCGAACGGTGGTATAATGTTGATTGCCTGAACCCGATTCAGATGTTGCAAGATTAGACTTTACTGAAGAAATGAACACGAATATCAACACAAATTTGTACAAGGGATTCATACTTCTTTAATTTTCTCGTTCACTTCTATGGATTTTATTGTTAGCTATTGGCATAGGATACCTTAATTTATAAGTTGAAGTGTTTTTTCCAATAATGTTTGACTTAATGGTGTGCATTAATTGTGTAATTAGTTTAGACAAAATACAAAGTGATAAGAATTACTTGTGCATTAAATTTTTAGAAGATATGCAGTAGAGAATGTGAAGGTAGATTAAATACTTAATTAATTCTTATTGCCAATTTAGCAAAGAAGTTGGTATGCCAAAATAATTTGATTAAAAAATTTAAAAAATCTTCTTTTGTTATTTTTAATATTGAAATTTTTTTTAAATAATTCAACACAGTAGATATTTTTAAAATAAGTGAAATAACCTAGGAGTTATATGCTTTTCATTCATAACTAAACTCCAATTTTATAAAAAGTAGTATAATTGCATTGTGTACTTTACACCGATGATTAAAAAACTCAATCGATTCGGCCGATTCTACCATAAAAATTTTGAACTGTTTAACTTTTTATTTTAGTTTTTCAACTTATCGGTTTGATTTATTTTAATAACTCTTGTATTAAAAACAATTAATTTGTTAATTAATCGGTTAATTTTCATTAATTAATAAGTTCTTATAAATCGAAATAAATTAATTGATTGATTTTCATTAAATAATATTTTTTTTAATTAAACTTCAATTTTTTAATAGAAAAGGATATTCTCTTTTAGTCATATTTTAAATTTTTTAATTTTATTCAATCTTTAGTAAGTTTTATAATAGTCCAATAATGGTTGAACCTTATAAACCTTAAACTTCTCTCTTATCGGTTTAACTTTCGATCTAGTTTTTCAAACATTACTTTATACTTTAAGATATACACAATTATAGATTTTTATAAGGTTAAATAAATAACTATGCATTTTCCAATTATATATAGTTAGGACTCTGATCCCTTTTTTTTTTCTTCTTATTTTAAATACTTTGTCAATCTCTTATTCTTCACTTAATAAATTTCATACTAACCAAATCAATAATAAATTATAAATATAAAAATGACCGAATAAATAGTTTAAAATACTTTAATACTTCTTTAGTTGCAAATTAAATTTCCATTTATTTAAAATTAGTGACAGATATTTGGTTATTTAATTTTTATCTTAATAAAGTAATATTGTAAAGAACATTTTATTTGTTACTTCTTTATTTTAGTAAATTTTAGCCATGTCAAAGCTTGTAGTTAATATATCTATAAATACAAGTAAATTTGAGGTATTATATTAATTACTGGATTATGTGCTTATCTGAAACTCTATAACAATCTTCATTTCTTTTGTTATGTTCTTATAATAATATGAGACTGTTTGAGACGATTACAATGATAATTGGCATAGATGCGATGCTTGTTTAGATTGAGATTTTATGTCACGGAATCTCCATTGACATAATCAGAACTATTTTATATCATAATTCTTAACATAGTAACTAAAATGATCGACTAAATTGTAATGTTTTATGAAAACTTATTCCTCTTAAGAAAAGATACATTTTTTGCTCATTTCCACACATAGTGAAGATCTGGTACTCGGGGATCTTCTACATAACCATACAAGCCATCTTCAAAGGCTTTCCAAACACATGCCCATTCACACCTTTCGGCATCTCTTTTGGCATCATATGCATTAAAACCTATATGTTTACCTTTCCAATAACTATTGCAATAGAACAAGGTTGTCCGCCAAAAGTTGACTTTAAATCTCCATTCATATGGGCTTCCAACTTGAACCTCATGGTCTCCCAAGTCATCATCTTTAGATTTGCAGTGAATAGTGATGTTTGATCCGTCCTTCATCTGGTTGTAAATTCGAACAGAGGTATAATGCCCATAACCTTGTTCAGACGTTGCAAGGATAAGCTTTACTGAAGTAGGGAATAAGGATAGCAACATAAATGTGTACAAGATATTCATACTATACTTAAATTTCTTGTTCATTATTTCGATGTATTTGATTTGATTCTTGTTCACAGACATACAATACTTTAATTTATAGGTTGAAGTGTCTATCCACATTGTTTGAATATTAATGGAGTGCATTAAATACATTTATCTGTTTATGAAGGTACATTAAATACATCATCGTTAATTTCTATTGCACAATGATGACTTGAACCCAATTTGACTATGAAAATAAAGGTCAAAAAGACTTAATTCTTGTCTAAATCATTCTCATCTCTGTGTATATATGATTTTGCGGGGAAATGGGTCCAGTTTGTAAGGATATTGAATTTGTAATTGAAGATATTATTCACGACCGTGATGAACTGCCGTATTTATACAAGAGAAACTACAGAATTGTAGGAGTTAAACTAGGTTATGGTTAAAGGAAGATAAGCTATTACAATTTACAACAACATAAAATCTAATCTTGCTACAGAAACTACAGAATTGTAGGAGTTAAACAAGGTTATGGTTAAAGGAAGATAAGCTATTACAATTTACAACAACATAAAATCTAATCTTGCTACAACAGTAAATCTGATTTTGATTTATTATTCAAAACTTATCCTTGTCACAGTTCAGTTGTGCAAATTTCTATTGGAATTGAAGCGTGCAAATTTGAGGGACGTGTTAGGAAAAATGGGGGAGGAAGACGGCGTAAGCAACTAAGAAGGTGGAGGGAGGATGTCGAACAACACCAAGACACGAGACACGACAGTCGAAGGGACATTTTGACGAAAATGAGTGGCAAAGGTAAGGGAGAAATAAGTGGCAAAGCTTGAGATCCACTAAATATATTAAATAATATAATTTTTAAATAATTGACTTAATTTCTTTAAAGTATAGAATGAAGTTGTTTGATTGTGAAAGTTAAAAACATATCATTTTAACATAATTTAATAAAATAATAGTATTTTAATTAATTAACCTTTAAATTACTAATAAAACTGTTGTTTAAATTCTGTCAAACTGATTTTTGAACTAAAATTCAATTCAAATTTTGATCAATTTAAACTTTATTATTTGACTTTGGAACGAATTAAATAGCTATATTTAAATAGAAATTTAGGATTCCTTTACAATGAAATTCAATTAAGATAATTTTTTCAATAATAAAATTCTTTTCAAATGCTATTATACTCAAAGTTTGAGTTAAATTTTATGCCATTTAAGATAATCTTTGAATATCTTTATTTTCTTTTGTTACATTTTCAAGAGATTGTTTGAGATTATTACAATGATAACATGACATAAAAACTTATGTTATGATATAATGGTGTCACTTTATTTTTGCTTGAACTATGGGTTGTTACAAAAGTTTATAATTAAATGCGGTGTGTCATACTTATTAATTGCTGTGTCATACTTATTAATTGCACTATGTGTTTCACATATTTGGCATAGAGATTATGTCTTTACTTTCACATCAGCCAATATTTTTTGGGCTGTGGCATTACATGAATATAATAATCAGAACTATTTTATATAATAATTCTTAAGTTACATAGATTTATAATTAAAGCATAACACTTATTGCACTTAAAAAAGACATACATTTTGCTCATTTCCACACATAGTGCAGATCTGGTACTGGAGGCGATTCTCTATAACCATACAAGCCATCTTCAAAAGCTTTCCAAGCACATGTCCATTCACACCTTTCATCGTCTCTTTCGGCATCAAATGCATTAAAACCTATATATTTACCTTCCCAATAACTATGGCAAAAGAACAGGGTTGTATGCCAAACGTTGATATGAAACCTCCATTCATACGGCTTTCCTACTTGTACCACATGGGTTCCCAAGTCGTCATCTTTAGATTTGCAGTGAACGGTGAGGTTTGATCCGCTCTTCATCTTGTTGAAAATCTGAACTTTGGTGTAATGGTCAAAACCTTGTTCTGTAAGCTTTAATGAAGTAATTAGGAATAAGGATAGCAACATAAATTTATACAAGAGGTTCATAGTTAATTTGAACTTCTTGTTCGTAATTCTATGGATTGATTCTTGGTCATAGTCATACAATTCTTTAATTTATAGGTTGAAGTGTCTTTCCACATTGTTTGAACGTTAATCGAGTGCATTAATTATGCATTAAATTTTTAGTGAATTCACTCTTTTTGACATATCCAATACACTTGCTGCATTAGAAAATGTGAACTAGAAACACATTCTCATGATTGCTTTTATACATTTATCAAGGAAGTCAGTTGTGTTAGAATAAAATGAAACTTTTATCAGAAATATTTAGGGAAAGACGTATTTATACCTTTATGTTAAAGTATTTACTCTATCCTAAAGTTAGAAAAAATAGTCTACTATATATAACAACCACATAGGAAAATATTTTCTATTGTTTATTTACATATTAGTGTCCCAATTTTCTTAGAAGATATTACATTTTTAATAAAAATTATGGCAAACTTACCACATTCATCTAATAAAAGACGTTCTTAAAATTTTAACACAAATATATATAATTTCATTTATGTGCTTACATTAAAAATTAATGAAATGTTAATTAAAATTTAGAAATAAAATATTTATCCATGTCTAAACTGGAACTCCTAAATTTTTAAACAATTATTTAATTAGTTAATTTTAAACAAATTATTTTAATTAGTTAATTTTGATAAATAATTTGAAAACAATAACTCAAAAGTCAACTCAATAATCCAATATATGTTTAATCCTATAATCAATACATGTCAAATAAATATCTTAGCATACAAAATATTGCTCAACTTTTTTAATATTCATTACATATTACCTTTAGATGATGAAAATTATAAATCACACCTAAACTTTAGTTTAGGTAACTAACCTTTCATACCATTTAATTTTTGTATATAAATTCTTAACATAATACTAAATTAATTCACAAATTTATTAAGCTTTTAGTAAAAACTTATTCATAACATGTTCCAGGTTAATCAAAATGAGGCCTCCAGTCATCATCTTTTGATTTGCATTAAATCTTCCAATTCAAGAATGTTTGAGAATATAATCAATACTTGCATTAAATATATTTATAAATTTCAGGTATGAGATATTAATAACCTTTTTTCCTATTATTTAAAACTCAATAAGAATATTTAGTTTCTTTGGTTACATTTTCACATAACCATAAGAGATATGTTAGGATATATGTTATATATCTAAATAATTAGTTTTGGCATTATTTATTAATTGGACATATAAAATATTAATTAGATAATGACTTGGATTCAAAGGGTATATGGATAATCTTCTAGTTATGATAGAATCCTACACAATATTGAAGTCTATTATCATATTGATATTGGAATTGTTTTACTACTAGACATGTTAGTAATTGGATAGAGTTACTGCTGAATTGTGTAGATTTTGTGAATTGAAAAAAAATAAAGGGATGAGGTTGTTGTGTATTTGGAGTGGGACTCTTATTGTTTGAGGAGATTGTGCAAGTCTTTCATCTACTCCTGTAGTTAATCTTACGGTGTGAGTAAAAGAGGTAGTGTGCGTTAGTTGTTGAATATACCCTGCGGCAATTGTGGATGTCTAATAAGTAGAGCTGAATATACGTGTAGGTGTGGAGTGAGTTCTTTAATGGACATTAATTAAATACTGAAAATACGCAACCTACATTGTGGAGTGAGTGGATGTATTTATTAATGGCATAGGTGGCTTCAGTGTGGGTTTTATATATAAGGTGCAGTGAATGTTAAAGTGAAGTGCGGAAACCAAGGAGATGTTTGTGTGTTGGTGTGTTGGCGTCAACCAAAAGAGTGGAGTTAATTGAATTGAAAAAGTGATATATGCTAAATCATTAAATGTGTTCTTGTTGCTTGCATCATCGTCACATAAATCAGAGTAGTTTCAATTGGTTATAGATCATAACATTAAGGCTTCCCAGTCTCCGTGACTCCACATGGTCTCCTCTTTATCAGATCTTCTTAAAGATAAAGTTACTGGAATTTTTTAGAGGTGTGGCCAAGGGTTTATTTCGGTAGCAATGATTATTAATTAATTTTCTTACGGACTGCTTATCCTTTGGTTGGTGAATGTGTTATTAGTGCAGCTGTGGCTTCGTGTTGGTGTTTATGTGAGTCAGCCTATTGTTGTTGCAACGACTTATAGATTTATTTAAGTGGAGCAGAACTCATCGGGAAGTTGTTCTTTTGTATCTCAAGTGTATTTAGTTTTTGTTCTTTATTATTTTAATCACTTGAGTTATTTTTTCATTATTCTTTTGTTAAAAGATTGTTTGAGAAAATCCTCTGTTGAGGTTAGTACGAGGTAGTCATACTATTAGGTGTGAAATTCTTTCATGGGAAGTGAGTTTGAGTGATAGTGTCAAGGGTTGTGTGGTGTCGGCTTAGTAAAACCTTGGGTAAATCTATTATACTTTTATGAAAGTATTAAGCTGGGTGAGGGCCCTACAGACGTAGGCAAGGTGTGCTGGCTTGTGTTACCAAATTTCTGGTATTTTTATTATTTCAGTTTTGCTTGTTTTTATTTTGTTGGTGCTAAAAAGGATTGCGGAAAGTTTGTAAAATAATTAACCCCCTTCGCTTTTTCAATTGGTATCAAAGCGGGTCACTGTTTCAGAACTTATTAGCAAGTTGGTGCAGATCCTACTTTTGCAAACATGACTAATTTTGAGATGAATTTGTTAAGGGGTAAACAAGGAAGAAGCAAAGAATTGGCACTACAGGTGGAAACTGGAAAATGTGTAAATGGTGCGGAAGATGAATCAGATGAAAATGAAGACTTGGTATTACTCACATGAAATTTTGGTAAATGGCTGAAAAGAATGAAGAAGGACAGACCTAGCCTTAGATAATATGGTAGAAGTTCATCGAGTAACGATTCAAGACAACAAGTCAAGACACAAAAGAATGAACAGAAGGTAAGAAGAATCCAATGTCATGAATGTCAAGGTTTGGGACACTTTCAAGCCGAATGTGCTAATACTTTGAAGAAGAAAAAAGGAAAATCCTTCACGAGCACCCGGAGTGAAAATGATTCCGATCGTGAATATGGCTCATCGTCGGTTGCCCCATACAACAAAAGTCTAGTTACTTGCTTAACAGTAACTGAGAAGGAAGTAACTGAAGTCGAAAAAGGGAGAAAATTAGAAAATTTCGAAAACAATTTAGCTCAAGATCCAATATCAGATTATAACAGTGATGAAAGTGGCCTAGATGATGGAAAGGAGAATATTTACGAAGCTCACAAAGCTATGTGTGAAAAATGGGTGAATACGTGTAGAAAGAATGAAAGATTGGAAGAAGAAAATCTCTCATGAAGAATACTATTCAAGGGCTAGAAGAGAATTTGAAGTTGGCATTAGATGAGCTTGGTGAAGCTAGAATGAAATTAGTAAGTACCGAAAAGGGATTGAGA
>JAOTAY010000138.1:0-15030 GCA_025629805.1 Erythroxylum baracoense | reverse complement strand
CAATTGTTTCTGTTCTGTCCATCACAACCAAACAGCTCACTGTCTCCAATTTCTGTTCTGTTCCGTCTCCAAATTTTTGTCTCGTTCCGTCTCTGCATATTGGAGACAGTAACCAAACAGATTGTCAAAGTCAAGATGTGGTATATAATCACTTGCTACTCTGATGTATAGATAAAATCTATACTTCATGGATTTATCATAATGTACGTTCTAAAGCAAGTAATGCTAGAAGTTAGGGATGGCAATTTCGGCCCGGCCTGCCCGACCCATTTTTGGCCTGAGTTTGGCGGGCCACGGGACGACCGTGGTCTGCCCTGACAGGGCTACGGGCCGGCCCAGCCCGGCTATTTTATCTAAAACGACGTTGTTTTGTATAAAACGACGTCGTTTTGTATTTTTTAAATTAAAAAATATAGACGGGCTAAAATCGCCCCGGCCCACCCGTGGCCCACCAAGCCACGGGCTAGACGACCCGGACCCATTGACTTCCCTACTAGAAGTGTTTATATAGGTGATGATGGTGATAACAATAATGATGTAGATGATGGTGATATTAATGATGACGTAAATGATCGAACTAAAGAGATGTTAGAAGATCTGGGGAATTATATGGAGACTATGAATGATAATAGTTTGCCTAATAAATTTGGTAGAATTACAAAAGGCAATTTTGAAAAGTTATTAAAAGTTGCTCAAGAAGAATTATATCTAGGGTGGTCAAATTTCTCATAGCTATCTTTTGTTATCAAGTTGTTACACTTGAAGGTATATAATAAATGGAGTAACAAATATTTTAACATATTGATTGATTTGCTTAATGATTTATTACCAATTGGCCACAAATTGTCAAATCTTATAATAAAGAAAAAAAATTGTTAAGGTACCTTAGATTAGGACATATATATATCAATAAATGTTTGTAAGTTGATTGTGTTATCTTTTGGAAGGACATTAAAGATCTTCAAGAATGTCCCATTTTTGGTACATCAAAGTGGCAAGTGAATGGTGGAAAAGAAGAAAAAGACACCCTATAAAATCTTGAGATACTTCTCTATTAAACCACAATTACAAAGGTTTTTTATGTCAAGAAAAGTAACTATAAATATGAGGTGGCATAAAAAGAAACGCATTAATGATAACATTATGCGTCATCCAGTAGACTCAAAGGCATGGAAAAACTTCAATGGGAAGTTTCCATAGTTTTTAGAGGATTGTCGTAATGTTCGACTGGGGTTAGCCTTTAATGGATTTATTCCATTTGGTAATATAAGTACTTCTTACGGCATTTGGTCGATAATTCTTGTGCCATATAATTTACCCCAATGGAAGTGTATGAAGGATCCTTTTTTGTTATTGTCTTTACTTATTTTAGGACCTACTGCTCCTGATAAGGATATTGATGTATACATGTAACTACTAATTGATGATTTAAACATCTCTGGGAGGTTGGATTAAAAACTTATGATGTTGTTGAAGGTGAAAAATATAAAATGCATGCTACTATTTTGTGGACTATAAATGATTTTTCAACTTATGACAATTTGTCTGTATAGAGTACTAAAGGATATATGGCATGTCATGTGTGTAACCATCAAACTTATACATTGAGGTTACAAAGTAAAATATGTTATATGGGACTTCGTCGTTACTTGAAACGTGGGCATAGATGGCGAAGAAGAAAATTGTTTAATGGCAAAGTAGAATATAGTGAAGCTCCTTTACATTTGTCTAATGATGATATGGTTTATTAACTATTATATTTGCAAGAGTTTACACTTGGAAAACACCCAAATAATAGAAAGTGAAATCAAAGTTTTCTTGATCTTACTTGGAATAAAAAAAGAAGTTTTTTAAATTCCATATTGGAAAGATTTGCTATTGAGGTATATTCTTGATGTCTTGCATATTGAGAAAAACATTTGTGAGAATATTTTGGGTACTTTGATAGGAATTGATGGAAAATCTAAAGACACTACCAAGGCTAGATAGACTTGGAAGACATAAATATAAGAAAATACTTGCATCTGAAAAGGAGAGATGATAGGTCATACATGATTGCACCTGCATGTTATAATATGTTAAAAAAGGATAAATAAATTTTTTGTCAAGTTCTTAAATCAGTTAAGTTTTCTTTTGGGTGTGTATCTAATATAGCCTAAGTTTCGGGTTTAAAAAGCTATGATTGTCATGTAATTCTATAACAATTACTTCTTGTTGGAATACGTGGGTGTTTGACGAAGGATGTGTCCACAACTTTGGCACAATTGGGTGAGTTTTTTAAAAAATTAATGATTGAATATATGTTGATAATGATGATTGGATTTATCATGAAAGTGCTTTTTATATTGTCTCAAATGTCATGTTGGTAACATTTATGTTGTTAATGTGTATAATGTTGATGATTGACTGTTGTTAATGTGATTAATGTTAATAATTGGATGTATGTTGATAATGACGATTGGATGTATCAAGAAAGTTCTCTTTATATTGTTTCAAACATAATATTGGTAACATTTATGTTGTTAACATGCGTAATGTTGATGATTGACTATTGTTGATGTGATTGATATTAATGATTGAATATATATTCATTATAATGAATAGATGTATCATGTAAGTTCTATTTCTTTTGTTTTATTGTGATGTTATTAACATTTATGTTTTGTTTATAGATATCAAATATAATAGCACCTGGTAGAAACAAAGGGAAGAAGGTGACAGCTATGCAAATTGTAGAATGAAGGGATTTGCAACTTCAACCATATCAACAAGTTGGTGCGATCAATTCAATTCCTACCCAACAACAACATTCTACCTCAAACACCAATGAAATTAGTCATACACAACTTCATTCTGACTCAAACTATAATGAAGCAACTAGTATAGGTGTGTTAATCTTTAACACCTTTAAATAGACTTATGCTCAAATATATATTTATATATTCTAATATTTCCTTATCATTATTGATTTGTTGTCATATTCCAATGCTAATATTAAAAAAAGATGTAGAGGAAAAACTAGAGGTTATGAATTGCAACGAATGAATGTTTTAATGAATAACAAGTTATTAATATAGATTGATACTCAAAAAAGTTGTCCTTTAAACAAGGTCCAATATGCAAAATTGTCAAATGAGTTGGGAATTATTGCGAGATCAAAATTACCTTGTCTAAAACATATTAAGGACTTAGAGGATGACAACTTGTTTAAAAATGATTTGGATAAAGTTGTGATAATTTTTCAAAATATTTAATTATATGCAATATTGTTTCGATGATTTTAAGATTAATTGCACTTTTACTTATTATTCACAGTTGAAATTGAATACTATGGATATTAATAACCCTGATGTTTTAAATTGTATTACTTCATTATTGAAACAAAGGACCAGGGATCACCGTTTCAAGTTGCATAAGTATTATAAATCTTTTCCTTTTGATACGAAGTCACGAAGATATGTTCCCGAACAAATTTCTAAAGAAAATCAGAATAGTTTGTGTGATTGTTGAGCTGACTTGAAAGTTCAATTTTGTTTTCTTTACCTTCACGTTTGCTTCCATTAATCTTATTGGATGATTTAATAATTGCCTAATTTGTTTTCTTTATTTAGGAAAATTATGATAAGGCAAAGGTCAGTAGAGAAAAAATAAAAACCCCTTATAATTAAGGGTCAAAATCATTTTCTGAAAAGAATATTTAAGATCTTTACTTATATCAATAAGCACTAGATTATTTATTGTGCCTAGTATTTTTCTTTCATACAAGAGTGTGATATAATCACACTTTATAAAGTCACTCAATATAAGGAAGGTAAAAGATGAGTATCAGAAGAAGTAGAAAACAACTATGTAAGCATAAAATTTTGTTCAATATTTTAGTTAATTTATCAATGTAGTAGTAAGTAATAATATTTGGATTGAATATTTGTTTTATTTTTTAAATTTTAGAATAATGTGAAGAGTTATTAAAGAAATCTTTGTCTAAGGGGAATGATATCAGTGCAGAAGACATTTGTGATACCATATTTGGTACATGTTTTGGCTATGTCAAAGGTCGTGACGATGACCTTAAGCCAAATGTTTCAACCTCGTCATATAAAACAATCATTCAACAACTTCAAGAGGAAAAAAAAACAAGCTTAAGGTTGAATTACAAGTTGAAGTAATCAACGACAAGAAACTTAAGCAAAATTAACAAAATATAATAGGTTATTCGGAAGATTAATTAGCCTAGATTATAATAGAAATGATGAGGAAAGCGAAGGGTATTAATTCTATCTCCTATACTTTTTTCTTTCAATTCCTGTACGTATTATAATTTCAATTTAATACTTTTTTCTCGAATAGAATTGATGAAGATGCAACTATTGATTGATTATGTCATAAATGGTAAAGTTATGTGATGTTTGCTTTAATTATAGCTAAATACTTATTGTTTCAATACTTGCAATATTTTTATTTTATTTTAATTAAACTTTTTGGATTGTTAACAGGCTTATCGATATGGACAACACTAGGTAGTCATTCGAGTTATACTCTAATATATTTGTAATCTAAGCATTTATAATTTGTAAAGTGATCTATTTTTTTTTTATCTATAAGAATTGTTAAAGTTGTCATTAATATCTTGTATAGGAAGAATATTCTTTTTGTTGGTATAATTTAATAATATTTATGTAATTTTACTTTTGATATACAATGCTAATATTCTGAATTAATAATATTTTTATGCGATTTATTTGTATAATAAATTCCTAATAAAAATATATCGATACATTATATACAAAAAATGTTGTTTAATAATATGGATTAAAATTTAATAAATAATATACCGCAACATTATATAACATTTGGCAATGTTTTATAAAACGTAGCTGAAAAAAATTGGCTACATTTATAAAAATGTAGCTAAAAATATTTGACAACGGTTCAAAAAACATAGCTAAAAACTATTGGCTATGTTTATGAAAATGTAGCTAAAAACTATAGGCTATGATTGTGAAAATGTAGCTAATAGTATTTAGCTACAAAAAGAAAAACACAGCTAAGAACTATTAGTTACGATTTCTAAAAATGTCGTCTATAGTTTTTAGCTACAGGGATTTGGCGACATTTTGTGTAACGAAACAGAAACATAGCTACAAACTACAAGCAACATTTTTTAGACATTTAACTATGTTTTTTGTTAGTCAAATATCAACTTTGTTATAAGGAAAGGGAAAGGAAAATTATCTTTTTGAGTTACTCTATTCAATTTCTTATAATCTAAGCACATCCTCTAACCCACGATTGTTCTAGTAGGTATTAATTCATAATTATCATTATTTATAATGGTCACGCCTCCCTTTTTTAGGAAATACTTGGACGGAGCTAACCTATTCACTATTTGAGATAGGATATATATCTTGACATCCAATAGTTTGAGCACCTGCTTCTACTTCCTTCATATTGAGATTAAATCTTCTTTAGCACTTAATGGAGGGCTTATGATAATCTTCTAACACTATCTTATGCATGCAAATAGATAGGTTAACAATTTTAATATCATCGATGGTATATCCCATTACATTTCAACGCAGCCCAAGAACTTCTAACAATTTTTTAGTTTCAAATTCATTTAGGCTTGCATTCATAATCACAGGATCTATAGAGTTGGGTACAAGAAACTTACACTTGAAAATGGAGGGAACAAGTTTAAGTTCTATTTGTGGAGTTTTCTCTTCTCTCTTATCAACTGAGGAGTTGTCTTTCACTAAACGTTCTTCAAATGGACCATCTAATTCATGCTTAGCTAACTCCTCTCTTACTGCTTGATCAATTATGTCAATCCCATAATAAAAATCTCTAATAAAAAACTTAACGGCATTATTTATATTAAATTTAACCTTCTCATAACTCACATTTAAGGAAAGCTTCACATTCTGAGCTTCAATGATAACTCTAGTTGTGGATAAGAAAGGCATCCCAAGTATGATGGGGATTTGGGTATCCTCCTCCATCTTTAATATAAAAATTAGGAGGAATAAAGAACTTACCAAACTTAATTAAGTATTCCTCCAATATATATATTGGATATTTGATTGAACAATTTGTCAAATCTAAGGTGATATTTGTGGGATTCAAATCTCCTATCATAAGTTTCTTGTAAATAAATAAAGGTATGAGACTCATACTTGCCCCTAAATCACATAGGCATAATTAAAGCTCATACCAATGATGACACAAGGTATAAAAAAATTGCAGGATTCTTGAGTTGAGGAGGTAACTTATTTTGATGACATTACACTCCTCTGTCAAGGCCACAATATTATAGTCATCGAGTTTCCTTTTATTAGATAATATCTCCTTAAAAAACTTAGCATATGAGGACATTTCTTTCAAGGAATTAATGAAGGGGATATTAATGTATAATTTTTGAAGAACATCTAAAAACTTATAGAAGTGCATATCTAGTTTTGTCTTAACTAATATTTGGAGAAAGGGTGTAGGACTTATGAGGTGGAATAGGCGTATATTTGGTTTCCTCATTCTTTTCTCCTTTTCCCTCACCAATGTCCTCTTTCTCCCTTAGTTTCTCCTTCTCACTGTTCTCTCCATCCTCAACCTTCCTCATTTTAGTATTATTTAATATTTTTCCACTCCTTAGTATTATAGTCTCACAATGCTCTTTAGTATGCCCAAAACTTTTAGGCAATTAATCAATTGAAGGTTTTAACATCTTGTTATATGTAGCTATAGAATCTACCTTAGAGTTAAGATTCCTAATCTCCTCCTTGAATTATTCATTTTTTAAACTTGGGTTTTAAAGAAGTTCTCTTGAAAGGATTCTAGGTTTGAGTTTTTATAAGTGGGATCGAATAACCTATATTGGAAACTATATGATTACCTATTTTGGAATTCAGGATTAAACATATTCCATAAGAGAATGTGAGATGATTCCTCCCACCCAATAATTGAAATATTAAACAGATTTGACAAGTTCTATCATAAAAACTTTGAATTGACTAACTTTATTATTCAGTTACCTTAATAACCCTTAGCATTAAAAAATGGTTGGTTTATTATTTAACCAATTAATTTTCATAAACTAATATATTTTCATAAATCAAAATAAGCTAGTTATTTTTCATTTCACATTCTCTTTTTCAATTAGACTTCAACTTCTTCGATGGGCAAGGATAGTCTACTACTTTATTCTTATTTCAAATTCTTCAACTTTGTTTGATATTTACCATATAATAATTTTATAACGGTCTAATACCGACTGAACCTTTAAACTTTAAACCTCTTATATTGTTAGTTTAATTTTCCATCTAATTTTTAGAACATTACTCCAACTAGTATTATAGATGTTTAAGAATAGGTTATTCTTCTGTTTAATGTTATTAATGTAGTTAACCTGCTCTAAAGAATGGTCATGTTGAAATTGGTTCCCACTTGGAAATCTGCATCTAAGTGTCTTGGGGATCCATAAATATCATAAACCAAGTCAGTAGTACTAACATCATTAACATTCATATGATCAAATTTCTAAGATAAACATCTACCTTAATATATAGAAGATTCATATAATCTAGATCATACTTATATCGAATCATCTTAAGAGTGACTTTCTCTCTTAACCATTGATAATGGTTCTAAGTCATGTCCTTTATCAAGGAGTACGCTTTTTTATTGTCTTATTCATCAAGACTCCACTAATAGTGGCATCTATAAAGATCTTGGTTTTGTAGTATATTCCATTGTAAAAGGTATGAACTATCAACCACTTCTCTAATCCATGATGCAGATAAGACCTCAACAACTCCTTATATCTATCTTAAGCCTCATAAAAATACTTGCCTTCTATTTGGGAAAAAGAAGTGATCTGATTTCTAATTTTTATAGTCTTGCTTGGAGGAAAATGCTTTACCAAGAACGTATGATAGAGTTTATACCAAATAGTGATTAACCTTACTGGTAGGTCTGCAAGCACACTCTTACTTCATCCTTAAAAGAGAAAAGGAATAATCAAAGTTTAATAGCATTAGGAGACATACCATTTAACTTCAATGTGTTATAATACTATAGAAACATTAATAGATGCAAGTTAGGGTCTTCCGATGGTGAACTTATAAACTGATTCTATTGTAGCATAGATAACATGGAGGGCTTTAACTCAAAGTTGGTAGTCGAGGCTTGTAATGCTTGAGTTGATGCCCTATGCATTTGGTGCAGTAAAATCCTTCAATGATCTCATGTTTTCTACAGTCTTCTTTGCTTTCTCATTTTTATTCTCATCAAAAGTCCCATTATTATGTGTAGTGTTCTTTCAACCTCAAGATTTGGCTCAACAAGATTCCCCAAATCATTAAAATTGTGCATACAAGAATTAATCTACAAAACAGAAAGAATAAAGAAAAATAGTAAATAAATAATAAAACTAAAACTAAAACTAAACAAAAAGATATAGTATAGTATGTGAATCTAAAAATATTAACACCTAATCCCGAGTAATGATGTTAAAAACTTATTCTTTGTTTTATCGTAAGCACATAATGTATTTGTAACTAATAT
This sequence comes from Erythroxylum baracoense, assembly GCA_025629805.1. Taxonomy (NCBI): domain Eukaryota; kingdom Viridiplantae; phylum Streptophyta; class Magnoliopsida; order Malpighiales; family Erythroxylaceae; genus Erythroxylum; species Erythroxylum baracoense. Next base: position 6,474 of record JAOTAY010000138.1, on the reverse strand, counting down.
TAATGATTATGGGTTGACCCATAAGACTTATTGGTTAACTACCCATTACTCACAAACTTAGTAAGCTAGATCAATCACCATAGATAATTTGATAAATAAAATAAAATAAATAACAAATATAAATACCAAGGTTAAACAATGATCAAGAATATTTTGTTCAGTGAATTAACTAGACTTAGGCCAAGCTTCTTTAGGACTTTACTATATTCGATTTTACCTTTGATATATTAAATTATTCTAACTCTTGGATCAGTAAGAGCTTCTAATTTAGATCATGTTCTCTCTCAAGATATACAAATCCTATTCAAAGTTAATCAACCAAAATCCTTTTCATATCTAGATAACCTAAGAATGTTTTAATTCGTTTTATAAACTCTCTTGATATTTTTGCGTAACCTATGAAGATCCTGCAACTTTATCTTGAATAGTTCATGTTTAACCCCATCTTTATCCATATTATGATCTAAACATATATCTAATCTCTCAAATCTTGATGCACGAATCAAATAATTGAATCTTCCACTGTCTATCCTTCAATTCAATTAATATAAAAACATAAACAAATTACACGAAAACTAAAATTTCATTAAACCAAAGAATAAATCGAAGTATATCATATTCTAGGTTCTTCGTACCTAAATATATGACCTATTTAGTTTATAATCACATAAAGAAATCAACATAAAAATAATAAAGAAAACAAGATAAAAAATTCATGTTTTTAAATCTTGAAATCTCCAAAGAGTTTATGAAATCTTCCTTTTATCATCAAAGAATGACGTAATCTTAATCAAAACCAATGTAAAATAGTTTCAAACTGACTTTTGGATGTTTCTTGGCCAAAGAACTCCCTCTTTTCTTTAAAATCCAATACCCTAACTTTTAATGAGCTATAAGGTCTCATACATAGGTCTAGATAGCTAATTATATTCTTTATACATTTCTCTAAAAATAAAATGCCAACACAAGTACCTACAGAAGATCATATAGTTTCTTTTAAAGGCAATACGGGGGTGTTTTAATATGGCATTCAACAAGGGTTTATGTACATTGTTGTGTTTTATGGTGCTTACCAAATCTTTCAATATTACTCTAATTCAATCCAAATTTTCTCCAATTTTGCATCTTTCCTTGTATGGGAAAAACTAAAACCTACAATGACAATACTTCTCAAATTACACATCAAATCTTTCAAAATTCATCTAAAATACAAATAGTATACCATGAAAATAATGTGTGTGTATATATATATATATATATATATATATATATATATATATCATACACCAATAAGCTCATAGTGCCAAATACATGAAATATATAACTAAAATTTTTTTTATGAAATCATGGTACCATAGTATTGCCATTTCTTTTGATATGTTCATTAAATATCTTTGGAAACAATACTTTTGCTAATAGATCTACAATCATTAGATTTGGTTTCAATGTGTTCAACTGATACTCTTTATTTTTGAACTTCTTCATTAACGATAAATTTTTTTTTTCATATGTTTAACACTCACTGAATACTTGTTTTTTGAACAAAGCTTGCTATGACATTATCATAATAAATCATTAGTGGCTTGACAATATTATCGATAATTCTAAGTGTTGATAAACTTTTCACAACCATAAACTATGAACAGTGGCCTCAAAACATGTCATAAACTCAACTTCTATAGTGGATCTAGTAATGTCAAACTACTTCTCACTCTTCTATCTAATTTTTCTCTAACTAAAAGGAACAAATAGCTAAATATGGAATTTTCTCATATTGATATATCTAACATAATCTAAATTCGAGTATTTAATCATCTTAAGATGATCAGATCTCTGATAAGTAAGCATATGAAATTTTATTCCTTACAAGTATCTTAATATTTTCTTTATAGCTTTTTAATGTTCTAATCCAGGATTACGCTAGTGTATGCTTAGCATTCCAACATGAAAACTAATGTCTACTCTAGTATAAGTCTGAACATAGATTAAACTACTAACAATAGATGCACGAGGAATCTTTTCAATTCTTGTGTGTTCTAATTCATTCTTAAGGTATTACTTAAGACAAAATTTATCTCCTATTTGAATTAAAGCAATACTTACATAGCTCTTATTCATTTTGAATCTGTCTAAAAAAATTGTGATATATGCTTTATGAGATAACCCTAACATTCCTTATGATCTATCACATAATATTTCAATTCTTATAACATAAAATGCTTCACCCACATCTTTCACTTTCGAAATTTTTATAGAGAAACTTCTTGGTCTCATGTAATAAACCAAGATCATTAGTAGCAAACAAGATATCATCAAAATATATGACTAGAAATATAAATTTTCTCCCACTGATCTTCAAAGATATACACTAATCAATGATGTTTTCTTTAAATTTAAAAAGAAGTAATAGTGTTATTAAAATTAAGTTACCATTGTCAAAAAGCTTTTTTGAGTCCATATATTAAGTGCTTAAGTTTACACACCATGTATTTCTTTCCATTAACTAGAAAGCCGTCACGTTGATCCATACAAATTTCTTTCTCTAAATTTCCATTTAGAAAGGTAGGTTTTAATCCATTTAATGGAGTTCTAAATCATAATAATCTACCGTCACCATAATAATTTTAAAGTGGAGAAAAAGTTTTACAATAACTAACACCATCCTTTATAGTGTAATACTTAATGACAAGCATAGATTTATAGTGTAATCCATTTTTTTAAAATTGACAGTGCGTCGTAACGCTAGTAAAAATAAAATAACCAAATCTACTACTATATTAGTGGTGAATCAAGGTCAATCCCAAAGAGAGTGTGTGTAAAGTTATTGAAATGAAAGTAACTGGTGTTTAGGAGGGTTTGGATTTTAAAATAAAAAAATAAAATAAAACTAACCTAATGAAAACAAATTAAAGAAAACATGCGAAAAATAATAAAACTGGAGAATTCGGTAGGGACCTGATTCTTTGGTTCAATCTCGGCCTATACTCTAATTAAACGTATTTCATTGATTTGTTATTCTCAAACCTCTCTTAGCAATTATTAATCATAGGTTAATAATTAACCTGAGTTTTCCCTTAGATAGTGTTTAACCAAGATACGATCGTTAATTAAATCTAATCACCGAATAATCTAGGATACGATCTCTATATTTAATTAGGCAGTAGTATTACGAATTAGGAAAACTAATTAATCAAGGCAACAACCACATACGATGTATCATTTAACCTAGGCCATGTTATCCCTAATGATTACGAATCATTAGTCGCTACACATGAAGTTCAACATAATAATTACGGATTATATCGAAATTCTAGCAATGAGTTTGCAAATAAATGATTCAATGAATGCATCAAAATCACCTTTTTACAATACCCAATGGGTTCATACACAAATAACTGAACAATAACGAGAGTACGATTATTCATACACAAAATCCAAATCAATTAACATAGGATAACACAATCAATTTCTAATGAATGAAAGAAACAACAAAAATAGTAAGATACACTTAATCCAAATTGTCAGCATCGATGTCATCTCCAAATCGGTATCAAGACGTCTAACCTTCTATAAATCTCTCCAAGAAAATTACTTCCGGCCCATTAAATAATGTCCCGTCGAAGCCCCTTCTATCGCTTCTCTACTGGCGCGCCTTCCTACTCCTCTATTTCATGCTACTGCTCTCTTATTTATATTAAAGCCAACCCATTAAAACCTAACGCTCCTACAACAGCGTTTCAGCCCATGTGTTGCTTGAGTTTTATGTTGTCCCGTGTATGTGTTAATTGCATGAACGTTGTTCACAGTTCACGTAAACGCCACGCTGCCGTTTCTGCTGCTCCTTCCTCCGTGCACTTACTACAACCGTTTTCTTCTTATGCTTCTGTCATTTTGGGCTGTTGCCTATCCACTTACCGCAGCGTTTTACTCTTGGCCATTTGCGTTTCGGTTTATATGCGCACCATTTGCTGCAGTGTTACTTCAATGTTTTAAGTCCAACGTTGCATGCAAAACCAGGTTACTTTCTTCTTCTACAATTGTTTTATTATTGAACCATAATATTCACGTAGTTGCGTAGGTGTGAGATGCAATCTTTAATTTATCTTCTTTGTTTTTTCATTTTTCTTGTCTTTTAATTTTCTTCTTCTTGCTCCTTTAAGATAAGTAAAATTTAATCTTCAAAAAGTGGCTCAAATATCATACTTTCGACTCACTTTAACTTTTTTATTTTCGAATCGTGCCTAAACTCACATATGAGTCAGTTTCATGTAAATAATCACCAATTGTTAAGAAATAATTTTATAATCAATTAAGCACTTATCAACAAGCCTAGATTTATATTATTTAGTATTATATTTAGAGTTGTGTTTGGTCCTTTTACACATGAATCTCTTATAAAGTTCTAATAATTCAAGTAGTTTATTGCCATCTATGAGTTTTTAACTCTTCTTTCATAACATCTAACCACTTATTAGAAATTTCACTTTCAATGGCTTATGAAACAAAAACTATATCTTTGTCAATTCTTAAACCACTTTTTACTTCATGTTATTCCTCTATAGTAGGTTCATTAATGGTGACTTCATTATTTGGAGTTTAATTATGCATTTGTTTTTCTAGTAAGTTATTAAAATTTCAAAAACTCTACAAACAAATACAAGAAAATAAGTTATAGGCATGGGAATTTGCATTTTAACTTTTTGAATTTCCACTTTTTGTGGTTCTGAACACCTACTAATTTCACGAATTATGAATCTAGCATTTTTAGTTTCAACAATTATTATGCTATGGTTATTATAGAAAAACCTATGCTCTTCAGACTTTTATAAATAACTAATTAAGAATACACTGGTTGTTATTGAATCTAATTTCTTTTTGCATGGATTATAGATTCCTACTTATATCGAGCAACCTTAAATATACAGGTGCTTCAAATTAGTTTCCTTCTTGTCCATAGTTTAAAAGGTGTCTTAAGAAATGTCTTACTAGGAACCCTACTTAATAAACACATGATAGTTCTTAACACATGCATCTATAATTACAAAGGTAAAGAACAATGACTCTTCATACTCCTAAACATGTTTATTGAGGTATAATTGCGCCTTTCGGCTACACTATTTTATTATGGTATACATAAATACCTAACATTGTGTATTGAGTAGATATTTCACATGTTTAAGGAATTTAGCAAATGAACTAAAACATTATCCAATTTCATGATATCTTTTATAATTTTCATTAGCCCTATCAGATTTAAAAATTTTCACCTTCCTATCTAATATCCTTTCTATCTCAATGAGAAACACGTCTAATGAGTCTAATAATTGAGATTTTCCATCCAACAAATAGATATAGTCATAATGTGAAAAATAATCAATAAAAGTGATGAAAAACTTCTCTGTACTAAACTGTGGAACATCAAAAGGCCCATATATATTGGAGTGTATAACCTTAAGGAGTTGTGTGCTTCTTGTAACTCCTTTATTAATTGTGTGTTTTATATGTTTTCCTTCACTACAATCCACATAAATTCCAAGATAAGTAAAATCCAAATCTGGTAACATTTCATTCTTTACTAATATAACCATTCTTTCTTTGGATATATAAACTAAATGTTTATACCACAAGAGAAGCTCATTAAACTTTACGATAGACGAAACTTTACACGTAAATAACATTGAAATTAAAAGCTACAAAATAGATTGAATACTCACAAATTAATTCCTGGAGTCATAATTTAAATACATAAACATATTCAAATAACAATTATATTAGTGATACACGTATATTATAATTCACTTTTGGGTGAAAAGCCAATACACAAAAGGAACATAAATTGATGGTCAGTATTATATTCACATACTTGTTAATTATACATACTCTAATTAGACATGCTTATTATATTTGGATATACTTAAAGATATATAATAAATTATGCTACTTAATCACGGTTACACTCATTGATATAAAACTAACTAATCAACCTTTAACCAATTCTTACAAAAATTTTATTATTAATGAATATAAGTATACTCCCTATATTATTTCATTCATAAGCATCATATTATCCTGTATAATTAATTTTATTAAATTTGATGTTTATGAGAACTTTCTGATATCACTACAAGAAAATTCAGAATTTGCGTCGGAATTATACCGACGGACTTTATTCCGTCGCCACTTACCGACGGACATAAATAAATCCGTCACTAAAAACAAACATTTACAGACCGCGAACCCATCCGTCGGCAATATTGACGGGGAAAATTCGACCAAGAATCTGCGACAGACAATAGCGACGGACCATGTCTCGGCGACGGTAAAAAACGCGGGAACCGTTCCCGCAATTTGATTGCTTCGCGCTTCTCCGACGGTACTTTGTCCGTTGGTAAACTTGCCGACGGTCTGTATATATTCCGTCGGAGCTTTATCGACTGGATAAACTTTCCGACGGTCCAAAGCTTCCGTCGGAAT
>JAOTAY010000137.1:0-11412 GCA_025629805.1 Erythroxylum baracoense | reverse complement strand
TAATTAATCAATTCCTCAATTATCAACATTTAAGTGATTAGTCCAATTAATTGAGTGATCCAAGCCTAGTACTTACATAATTACTCCCTATGGGACGATATTATACTATACTACGTGGGACCTGTGAACTTACGGAACTACATCAAAAGACGTCGAGCCCGAGAGGGAATAGTACTGCTCGTTGGGCTAGTACATCACGCGCCTGATAGGGGCCGACACGTGGTTGGCTGTGAGCGGGCCAAGTGTCGACTAGTGCATTGCATGCCCCTGTGTCGGTGGGCGCATTTACGTGTCACGCACCAGACGCATCTCCCGGGCATCAGCGCTGGCACATATTCGACATGCACTATCCACACAGATGCGCAGCTGACGCGGGTCGACGTCAGCAAGCTGACGTCATGCTAACGTCAGTCGTACGATCTTGAACAATATAAAAAAACAAAAAGAATTTTAGATTTCCCGTAAGGGTGTCCCGGGATGTTTTAGGTTAGTTTTTGGGTTCGGAAAATTCATAAAGTGAAAATTTCTATTTTTCTAAATTTGTTACATTAGTAATAAATTAAAGTTTAACTATAGAAAAAGGAATTAAGATATTTTGAATATGATTTCGAGTAAATTTTCATTAGACTTGGCAATAATGGCCCGACCTGTGGCCCACCCATTTTTTCTGAAATGACATTGTTTTGTCCAAAATGACGTCGTTTTGAAATTTCTTTGCTTTAAAAATTGACCCGCCCGTGGCGTGGTCGGCCATAGCCCTGCCCACGGGTCACCATGGCCCTCGGTTCGACCTATTGACATCCCTAATTTTCATGCTTCGGACATCACATGAGATAGATACTTCAAGTTTTTGTGTCTCGGGTCTCATGATAGTTAATTAGAAAAGGAAATGAGACATTCTGAAGCAATTTTTGAGTGAATTTTCATGCAAAGAACTTGCCATAAAGGAGATGCATGAGATTCTTGTGTCTCAGGCGGTCAGTTCAGTATCCAATAATACATGATAATCACTCTAGTGAGATTTTTTCTTTTACAAAAGTCTCAAATAAAGTTTTCAGAGAATGTTTTCAGAACGAGTGTGTGACAATAAGACTGTTCATTCGGGTTTTGCATTTATTGAAGTTACATTGTCACATACCATATGCCCATAAAGAATGTGAGGATAACATAAAGATGTATCTCTTGTATTTGTGGACTTTTTGGGTGCTGATCAAGATGTAGTCTTCACAATGGCGTTTCGAGTCAATATTTTGAATTGTTCTGCTTACACGTTAGGGGATGTCTCTGGTCTCATGTTTGGTTATTCTGCCCACAAGTGTTGGCCTTACATGAGATTTTGAGATGTGCATAAAGAAATTGGATAGAGGAAACTCATTGCTTGAATGATCTATTTTTCCATAGGTTGTAGTGTCATGAGAGTTGATGGTTTATACTTTGATCGCTTTTATATGTGGAGGTTTAGTTGCATATATTATGCATTCGGCCTGTAGGTGTTTCATAATATGTGTGACTAGATTTTTAATAAAGATATTGTTTAATGGTCTTGAGTATCGCTGTTGTCCGACATTTGTGCTGATCTAATCAAAGTTACTAAGTAGTCACCTTTTTGGTCAATAAAATTAGTGTCATTATTAAAACCCTGACAGGGTTCAATACAAAGAAGTGGACAGAAGATGTATTGAATGCTATGGAGATAGCTTAGGTTGTTATGGCCATACAGACAGATAGACCATCTCCACCTACATCCATGAGTTCGAAAGCTCATAAAGCAACCTGTGAAGCCTAGGATTGATCTGACAGATTATGTCTGATGATCATTTGGAAATCCATACCTGACCATCTGCTAAGTGGACTTCCAGGCACAGATATAACGAAGTAATTTCTTAGAAATGTCTCCTAGAGCTACACAGTCTCACCTAGTGTTGAGACAAATGCCTTGATGAAAGAATTATTCTTCATAAGGCATATAGGGAGAAGGGGGAGTAAAGGAGTACATATCAAGAATGATCTATTTTTACAGTAGACTAAAGATATTAAACATTCCTCTTTCTGATGTCTTCATAATTCACCAGACTCTGAATACACTCCCTCCAAAGTTTAGTAATCTAGTGATGACATGCTATTTGCAGGATGAGGAATGGGACTTCAATGCTTTGATTGACAATTGCGTTGTTGAGGAGGAGAAACTCAAGTTTGCTACTCCTACAGTCCTAGTAGCAACTAAAGGGAAGGCAAAGATGAAGCCTGCTAAGATCAAAAGTAGAAAGACTAAATCTTCTCCACATACTAATGCAGGTCAATCCAACGTTGGTAAAGGTCTTAGGGACATCAAGTAACCAGCAGTATAAGGCCTAGAAGGAAAGACTGTGACTATCAGATAACTCCTTAGCTTATCAATTAATGAATCTGATTTACGATAGTTTCATTAAGTACTTGGTGGATATATAGTGGAGTGTCTGATCAATGTGCTTCCACAATGCAAGGGTTCATATCCAAGATAAAGCCAAATAAAAAGGAGGAACTAATGGTTGATAGCAATAAAGAAGTGGAAGTAATATATATAGGGAATGTATGAGCTGAACCTTGCTACAAGGTTCATTTTGGTTACGAAACATTTTATACGTGATCTTTGGATCAATTTTGGACAAAGAAGGTTGATGTTTTGTATTTAATACTTATGTTATACAGTTTTGTTTAATGTAAAACATAATGGTACAACTTTCTTGTCATATAGTTTGTATAAAATGTGTCTTACCCCGAATTGGTTATATGCTTCTTCGTATCTTGCTGAAAAAGTCATAAAATGAAGGACCCTGATGAATAAAAAGTTATACATGGTGTGGCATGAGACTTTTAGCTACATTTCCAGAGCTAGGGTTAAGAAATTTATTAAGGAAAACATTCTCTCAATTCTAGATTATAACAATCTGAGAACATGTGTTGACTATTGTAGGAGTAAGTTGACTAATAAGGAAGTAGGGTCCAATCGTGTTTCTGACTTGTTGAGTTTAATACATACGGATGTCAAAAGACCTTATACAGTTGCATTATGCAATTCCAAACATATTCTAACATTTATTGATGATTATACCCATAACAGTTATGTGTTCTTGCTTAAAGATTCAAGGTTGAGAACCAAATGGGAAAATTCATTCAAGATTTGACCATGGAGGAGAATATCAGGGCAAACATGGTGTTTCAATACTTGAAAAGGTCCGTTTGCTAAATATATGAAATCGATTGGGATAGTGACTTGATTCACTATACCAGATATTCTTGAACAAAATGGTGTGTTGCTGAAAGGCATAACCACGCCCTAAAGGACTTGAAGATGTCAATCCAGAATAAGACTAATCTACCTAACTATCTAGAAGTGTGAAAACCCAGCCTTACACACATTCGTGTGTAGGGATGCCCTACCGAGGTGGTATAATTCTTATAAAGAAAAATTGCAGGCTCATTGCTATTTAGTAAGCTATCTTGACCATTCTAAAGGCTACAGATCTTACTGTAGAGAAGGAGGGACCAGAATAGTAGAATCACAAATAGCTAATTTTTTGGAATATGATATCTATGATGATGGTGGGCCCTTTAACCCTTAGGATGATAATAAGATGGATACTACAATTATTATGTACTCGCCACTCATATAGTTAGATCCAGTGGATTTAGGTCTTAGTACCCTGCCTGTATAGGAACAAGAACCCATACCTGTATACACAGAGGTTCCTGAGGGTACAAGATCTAATGCAATTATGAAGATCTGCCAGAGTGAGATGACCTGTTATCCCATCTAATTACATAGTCTATTAGGTGAATAGGACTATAATATTAGATGAGTTACGAATCTAGTTATTTTTACAAAAGCTGTTTCTGAACCTAATACGAAAATGTGGTGGGTTGCAATAACTGATGAGATGTAAGCCATAAAGTATAGTAAGGTCTGGGAGCTAATTGATTTTGTAGCGGAATTGCAAACTTGTCAGCTGTGAATGAAGTTTAAGACTTAAAGGATTTCAGGATAAATTTCAACGGTTTATGGACTCGCTCAGTTGCCTGATGATTCACTCAAGGAGAAATGTTGACTTTAATGTTATTTTTTTCTCGTATCCTCGAAGGATACATTTTGAGTGATTAAGGCAATTATAACTCATAATGATATAGAGTTGCATAAGATGGTTGTCAAAATCGCTTTCCTTAGTAAAGACCTTTATAAAGTGGTTTATATGATACAACCTAAAGGATTTCAAGATCCAGATGGAACTGACATACTTTGCACGTTATGCAGATCAATATATGATTTACATCAAACCTCTCTAAAGTGAAACATTACAATTAATGAGGTTATTACCTCTTTTAGCTTCATGAAAAATAAAGTTAAAAAGATGCTTATATTATGAGGTCAGGGGAGCAAAATTATCTTCCTATTACTGCATGAGGATGATATATTGCTCAAGTCAAATTAATTGACCATATTGTATGAGGTTAAGCAACATTGGGTCGAGAACTTTGACATAAAGTATATTGGTATAACATCTTTTGTCCTAAGTATTCAAATTTACCGGGACATGTCTTAACACTCATCATACCTCTCAAAGAGTGTATACATTGAGTATATGTTACAAAGGTTTAATACGGTTAACTGTAAACTTGTCGTAGCACTTATTTCTCATAGTGAGAGATAATCTTTGGCACAATATACAAAGAATAAAGTAAATAGAGAGGTTATAAGGAATGTTCCATATTCTAGTAAGGTTGATAGCCTGATGTATGCTCAGCTATGTACTAGGCAGGACATTACATTTATTGTTTAACCATTTACTCAGTATCTGGTTAACCCAGAAGTAGACCATTGAAATGAAGTTAATCGAGTATTGAGATAATTAAAGGAATCAAGGATTATTTGTTGACATATAGAAAATTCAACAGACTAAACTTCGTAGGGAATTCAGATTCAAGTTTAGCTATGTGTTTGGATGATCGAAAGTTCACTTAAGATTACAGTTTAAGTTAGCAGATGGTATAATGTCGTGGAAGAGTATCAAGAAGACACGAGTGATTTCCTCGACCATACATGTAAAGTGCATGCTATGGGGCTCCTTTATAGACAGTTTAGCTCAGAAATTTGATTTCTAAGTTGTCTATGGTTGAGTTAGTGGCTAGACCCATTCGGTCGTATTGTGATAATCAAGTTGCTGTGTTGTTTAATAACAACATTGAATATCACGAGGTCATAGCATTTTGAGGTCAAATATTTGACCATAAAGTAGTTTATATGAAAAGGTGACATTAAGGTTTGGAGTATTTAAAGACTAAGGAACTATAAGTCGATTCTTAAACTAAAAGACTTTGCCCACTTGTTTGAAAGACAAGTATATAGTATGGGTGTTTTGAAAGACACTGTTAGTTAAAAGAAAGTTATGTTTGCTCCACATACATTTGCACGTTTTGATGTATTATGATGGTATGATGGTTCATCAATTAAAGATGATCATTGTTTATTCTCAGTAATATATGTTATCATACATTGTCATAATATGTATGGAAGTCTTAAGATTTGTGTCAATCTTAAGCATTTAAAGGTCATTGGGCATGTATACAGATTGACCTTGAGCCTATGTCATTTAGATATATACAGTTTTATACGGATATCCTTAAAAGTTTTGCATGACATAGGGGATATAAGTTTTTAATCCCATAAAGGTTCTGTAATGTAGTTTAGCATACAGTTGGAGAACATAAACGTTTTCTCTAATGTTGTTTAGCATTTGGTGAGAGGAAACAAGTTTTCTCTAAGCTGTTTAGCATTCGGTGAGAGAAAAGAAGATCTCTTTGTTGTAGTTTAGCACATGTAGTTTAGCATAAAGTTAGAGAAATCATGACTTACAGACGAAGATGATACGTATTAGATCATAAAGGTATCATCCTAGTTTGCCACACTCTATTTTTCCATTCATCTTAATGAGGTATTAGATATGCGTGGTTGTATTAGATCTGTGTCGTACATGATACTTGCATTTGATACTTTCGGTATCGAACGCCTTGCAGGACGGAATGTTGGAATTTCATTATCTTTGGATCAAATATTTTTTTAAAACTTAGTCAACTAATACAGTAGTGTAGCTTAACTGAGTTTTAAACTGTTTTTAAACTTGAGTCAAAATTGCAATTAAGTATTGTCCAAGAGGGAGAATGTTGGACATTTTTGTCCTTTCCCATAAAGTTGGACAACATTTAATTTTATTATTTGGTTTTTTAAATAAATTATCGGTTAAGTTACGTAATTTGATCCAAATAAAGATAATAAAGTAGCCCAATAAATGATCTAAATCAATAGGTTAAAGTTTGAGTGGAAAATAAATTCCGGTTAGTATAAACCGACCCATATCGGTCTTATAATGGGAAAGCCCAATATGGAAGTTATATATAAGGGTTAAGGTCTCTTGCAGTTGCACATATTAATCGTAAGCATAAGGATTCTCTGACCTGTTAAGAGAGCTTCGTTTTGAGAAAACTATAGAAAGGCCTAAACCATGTGTCAGGAAGCATAATCCGTAAAGGTACTGGGAGATTAGAGATCGTTTAATGCTCGGAAACTGCTTTAGAATCAAAGATGGAACCAAATTAGGAATTCTGCATTTCCTTCATTTTTAACCCTTTCATGTACGATCTGGGACCTGTAATAAGGTCTATGCTATTTGCTACAAAATGAAACAGTATCAAGTCAGAAGGCAGACCATATGCCACCATTGCACACGGTGAGGTAAGGTGGAGTCCAGCTATGACTTATGAGCTTTTTATCTTCCTTATCGAGTTTGGATACCCTAACTAACTTCATTTGTAATTGCCTATCCTATCCATGAATATATTAACTCACTCTCATATTCTCAAGAAAAAAACATCAACAATCCACATATGATAATTGTCATGGAAACTTTCTTAGATGTAGCGAAATAAGATTATAGATAATTTAAGACCTCTTATTACACTTAACTTTATTAAAATTTAGTTTAATCATTTTTATCTAATATTTAAATGACATTTACACAAGTTTTTAAATGTCTCACTTAACTTAACTAAAAGAAATATCACAAAACTAACCTTTTTATAAAAGATATGTCTAATTCTATTTTATTTTTATTCTATATTTTTTTAATGTCAATAAAGTTTTTATTTATTTTATTATATTTCTGATTTTATTTTTCTTTTAATTTTCTATTTTTATTTCTGGTCATAATTTAGCTTTATTATTTATTAAATATATACCATATAATTATTTAACATTAGTTACTAACATAACTCACGATTAATATAAATTAGTTGTCTAATTTTTAATAAATATTTTATCAGAGATTAAAATAAAATTAATTAAATAATCAATTAATTTTTATTTAATTATTATCAATAATAAAAATATAACTACATAATTATTAAAGAAAAAGGTGTTATTTGAATTTTAAGATCTCTTAAAAGATCTAACTTAATTTCTATCATTATCTACGGTATCAAGTTAGACATTAAAGTTAAAAATAAAACCAAATTAGCTCTTAACATGTAGAAATGAAATACATTAGCCCTTTATCCTCCACTCCATTAAAATTTTGTCCAAAAGAGCATTTTAAACTTTAAAGTGCATCAAAATCTAACTTGAACCCTAATATTTTGGAGCACTTTGAACTTCGATGTTTAAATCAAACCCTACCTGGATTATAAATCTCATGGAAAAAGGCATCCGTCAGTTAAATGCCACGTGACATTTATTTTTTGTCATGATTTTTTCTTAAATTGCATAAAAGTTGACGCACTTTTGATTTCTTGGTTGATATAGCATTGCATTCTTCTCCTGTAACTCCATTGATTGTTGGGTTCACTATCTTCTTCATCCATCCAAGCATATGATCAAAAGATCTGTTTTCCAGTACCAAAACCATAATAGTCTTGATTGAGTTTGGTTGTTGGGCGGTGGAAACACACGACAGGAAGAGAACCAATAAGAAGAACAACATAAACCAATATTCCTAAACTTCAAATTATTGCAATGAGATGTGTCTCTATAGATATGCCTAAACTTCAAGTTATTTCCATGGATGTCCTTTGTAATAATTGCCTGAACAGGATGCTTCACACTATACTCCAATCTCAAGAATAAAGTCTTAGCATAATAACGAGGAACAGAGAAACCACCGCCATTATTAGCATCAGATTGAGTCAATATCTTGGCAAAAGAAGCAGGCTTCTCTTGAGTCTCAACTTTATTGAACCCCTGAACAACACATTATTACTTGTGCTATTTGTGAATCCCATTTCAGAGTTGCTCAGTGAGATTAGCCTATTTTTAGCTTAGACTTCATTTGTTTCTTACCTTGCAATATACTTGATGAATAATACTTTGTTAAGATATGATTCAAAGGTTCACCGAATGTTTAGGTTAGACCAATTTTTGGAGCTATGGGCTATTAGTAGTTTCTGAAAATTATTACTTTGATCTAATCAAATAAGTAGTAGGTTCTGTTACTAATAAAACTTTAGTGGTGTAGTGGACCTCTGTTAATAAAGGAGTAATCTGAAAGTCTTGCTTTTTTAGTTTCTATGTAAGCCTATATAAAGGCACTTCATAATTGTTTTTAGGTAGACCGTAAAAAAGGTCATAAAGCATCAGCAAGCTTTATCTCCATCTCCATCTCCATCTCTTTCACTCTATTTCTTTTCTCAATAATTTTGGTATCAGAGCCCTTCTGGGTTCTTTAGGTAATACTATAAAAAATTTATGAGTGGTTCCATTGAGTATTTGAGTGAAACACTTTTGGGTGTTCAAATGAAACACAAAACACAATGTTTTAAGCTTTGAGAGTGCCATACGAGATAATAGTAGCAGCAATCCCTGGTTTTTTTTCTTCTCAACCACTCATACCTATTTTCACTGGTGAGAAATATGAGTGGTGGAGTATCAAGATAAAGACATTGCTCAGATCGCATGAGCTATGGGATTTGGAGGAGTTTGGGTTCATTGATATATTAGAACCCAATGAAGAAAAAGAAGTGAGTCTGAAAGAAACCAAAAAGAAGGATGCCAAAGCTATGTTCGTTCTCTAGCAAGCAGTCCACGAGACTATTTTCTCACGAATTGTTGTAGCAACCACATTAAAGGAAGCATGGTCAATTCTACAGAAGGAGTTCCAAGGTGATTCAAAAGTCATAGTGGTGAGATTGCAATCACTAAGACGTGACTTTGAAACTTTAACAATGAAGAATGGTGAATCAATTGCTGATTTTTTGTCAAAGGCAATGTCAATAGTTGGTCAAATGCGTTCCTAAGGTGAGCAGATTTCATATGAGACAATAGTTGCAAAGGTATTAAGAAGCTTGACACCAAATTTTGATCATGTGGTAGCTGCCATAAAAGAAGCTAAGGATTTGTCAGTTCTTTCTGTTGATGAATTAATGAGGTCTCTTCAATCTTATGAGTCCATAATCAATTGATCCCTTGAAAAGAATGAAGAAAAGGAATTTCAAGTGAAGGAGAAAGTCACCAAACATGGCGAAAATGACCGTTCAGCAAGTAGATGTCACACCCGCCTACCCCCTAGAAGGATAGGATATGCGGTTGCTACCCACATACATACATAACTTACACATGTCAAACACAATCCCTTACATACATTTCTGAAACTCAAGCAACACATATTATGATCCATTTAGAACTTTTATAGAATCAAAACATATCAAACATGTTGTTGTAAAATCCCAAAACATGCCATACATATAAAAGTCAACCCATATTAAGGTTATTACAAACCAGTAAACAAAACACAAATTACAAAATCTCTTTACAATGAAATACAACTTAAACCAAACATAAATATACATTTTTTCAGAAACAAAAACACTAACTACTTTGGCCACTGCAGTTGTCCTTGTTCCAATCTTTAAACTCTTCTATCTGAACCTACACGGGGCAAATCCACCATGCTAAGCATATAGCTTAGTGAATAATAACTAATCTATATATAAAGTGATAACTCATCATACTGAATCATGTAATAGTATAAGCATGCATTAACAGATTGATTTAACAATAAAACAGACATAATGCATTTTAGAATAGATTTTATAGTTAACAGAGCTTAATATCAAAATAGGGTATAAACCCTTCAAAATCATAATACAATTTTGTTTATATCAGAATCAAACATATATCAGAACACCAAATCAGATGACTGTTAAGCCATTTATAGAAGTGGGTAACAAGATGCACACAGGAGAGACTGAAGTCTCGACAACAAAGTGTCACAGGAGAGACCGAAGTCTCGACACCGAAGTGTCACAGGAGCAACAGTAGACCCTTCTAGGCATGCCTATCTACCCACAACTAGGACTCAACAGTTTTAAAACAAAACAAAGTCATTTCAGACATTTCCTGTGCAAAGCAAGTAGTCAATCATATTCACACGCAAGTAGCACTTCCAATGATATAAACAAGCATCAAACGCCTCGAAAAATCATTGTCCGAAATTTCAACACAATCAGCATAAATCAAATTCAACAAGCAGAACAAAGTAAGGTATGACCACCTAAGATTACTCACCAAAAGCTTCCTTATTGCTTATTACCTCCAAGTCCCAGCAATATCTGGAAGTGGTCGCTCTATGCGTTCCACTATAACATTTAACACATAAATAAATCACTATTGTGCATGATTAAGCATTCATTTATGTATACTAAATATGTATGATGCATGTTCATCACAAATTATCGGGTATATTTCCATACTAAACTGATGTAAACACCAATTGTACTTCAAAAGTTCCAAAATTCGTACATTCAATCACTATTACAGCTTTTGCTAGAAGCACCTAATTCAGGTCAACTTTTATGGCCATTTTGACATATAAAAAGAGATTTTTGGGCAATATGTTCTTCTAGCCAAAAGTTCCTCTACGTATCAAGTTTCTAATGAACTAAATTTCATACAATTTGGGTCAGTATTTCTAAAGTTATCCATAAAATACTTCATACTACTCCCAACTAATGACAGAATCCTATTTTCAACTTTAGGCCAAATTTCATCACCCTTTGGGACAGAATCAAAATCCTATTCCTTCATGAGAGTTGTAGGAATATGAGTTTAGTTTAATCAAAAATGAAAATCACCCCATTTGGATATCTATAGGTCAAGTGATAGCCTAAATACCGACAACTGTTTAGTGAAATTTGTCGAGTGAAACCAATACAATTCATTCACATCTTACACTTTCAACACTCTTACTCCAACATTCATCCTTTTCACCACAATTTCACCTTAGTCATACATCAATTACACATCAATTTCATGTCCAGACCTCAACTCATCAACAAATCCATACACATTCTATCCAATCAAGCATCAAATAATACATATGATAACATGCAAAT
>JAOTAY010000136.1:42897-53516 GCA_025629805.1 Erythroxylum baracoense | reverse complement strand
GTAATTTTGTTTACCGACGGTTTATTGGTTTTTTCCGTCGGTAAATTCCGTCTGTAATTCACTATTTTCTTGTAGTGTTTAATCATGCACATTCTTCTTTAAGATGCACAATCGAAAGAACATTTGGCGTTTGGAAAAATAGGCGAAAATTTTTCTTTTCCAAAACAAGTTAAAATTGTAATTGCTTAAATGGCCATTCATAAGTTTATAAGGTTAAATGCTCAAAAGGATGAAAAGTTTTCTCCAGATGATGAAGATGATGAATTACTTCCTACAAATAAAAAAATCAATGAAAATGAAGACGATGAAGAAAATCATTTAGATGAGCCACAAAATAACGAGATGAATGATGCGAGGGAAGATATTGCAAATCTTCTTATATTACAATAAAATGTATAATTTATTATGTATTTCACTATTTACTCAACTTGAATATTTATTTTGAGATTATAATATTATTTAGCCTTTTATATGTTTTAATATTTATTTTTTATATTAGTTTTATTTCCTACAAGAAAATGAGATATCTCTTTAAATAATTTCCTACAAGTTGGAAGTAAATTTGTCAAACAATTGTAAACCCATTCCATTCATGAAAGACCTAATAGTAGTTGAATTATTTCAAATCAAATATAAACATAATATATATTGTGCTTTGCATATTGTGTAATATACTTTAAATATTATTTATATGCATAAATAATTTTATTACAAATTAAAGTATAATTAAAATTCATAAAAGTGTTTTTTATTTTTATGTTGTCAAACAGTCTACTTTACGAAGCTCTTTCAAAAAAGCTGTTTTTTTAATTGATATCTAAACAGTCAACTGGCTTCTTAGAAAAGCTCTTCTAAAAAAAGCTCTACTGACAAAAGCTCTACTGATATAAGCTCATCCAAACAGGCACTAAATCTAGAGTTCTAGGTAACTCTAAGAATAGGGAACACTTAATAATGCCTCACCTACAAAAAGCTTATAGCCTTATAGAAATATTTTAATAATGTTGACATAAATAATAAATAAATACATCAATTTTCTAATGAAGTCATCAATGTTTTATCGGTTTGGGACTTTACAAATACACCAACCCATCTTACAATGTTTTGTTTAGAATATTAGGATTTTAGTCCATATTGATCCCATAAAAAAGAAAATTGAAAGAGTTGTTGTATCATGTACGATTGTATTAAGTTGGAGATGGTTTTTCTAATGAAATAATTTTTCTCTCTTTTTAGTTTTTTCAAAACTTAGATAGTTTTTTTAGTCTAATTTACTTATCAAATGTGTTAATTTAAAAAATTAAGGCATTTATATTTATTTAGGATAACAAATCTTCAAGTGCTTAAACCTTTAGAATTTTTTCAATCTAGTACCCACGTTATTAAAAATTTCAACTAAGTGACCAATACTTGAAAACCTTAACAATTCAGTTCAAAACATTAGTTCCATTAATAATTTGTCAATTTGGTTAACGAAATCTTGATTTTTCATGATGTATAGCTGTACTCTACTATAACCATGGCTACTATTTTTCTAGGTGAACATCTATATATCATATACAATAAAGATTATGTTAATCAAATTAACAAATTACTAACAAAACTAATATTTCGAGCAGAACTGCTAAGGGTTTAAAAGTTGCTCACTCAATTTAAAATTTTAAATATTTAAGCACTAAATTAAAAAATTCTCAAAAGGTTGAGCACTTTAGGATTAGTTATTCCATTTTTATTTTCAACTGTTTACGAAAACAAGACATATAGTAAGTAAAAGCTTTTTCATTCACTTGTACCCTTTTTTTTTTGAACTTTCTTATTGCCGTATTTTAAAATGAATATTATTAACTATACTAATTTGTTAAATACAGTTTATTCAGTAGGATAAGTATTTTCAATATATGTTACTTTTTTGTAATGTCTAAAACTTACAATGGTGTAAAAAACTTACAAAATTATCTTTTTGAATTTTTAGGTTGAAATTATAGTGGAGAATATGGAATCATCAAAAAAAGATTTAATGAACTTAACATCTTCTACTCATGGTAAGTCTGATCCATTATAGAAGTATTTTTCTTCTTCCCAAAGATCTAATGGAAAAATTTAAAACAACTGTATGTTTTACTGTAGAATACTTAAAGGAGTAGGAATTTATAGAATTAAAGAATATCTTACTAGTATTCAAGGTAATATTTCTTCTTGCAAAAAAGTACCGTTTGATGTATATGAGAGGTTTGTAAATTATTTACAACAACAAGTAAAAAAGAAAAATAAAATACAAAGGCTCATAATGTATTTTTGAAAATGATGAAGCACAAGTAGTATTAGATAAAGGAGAAAGGAAAGTTATTATTGACATAGATTTTATTTTCGTCCAAGAGCTACTCCTGATTCTCAACCTAGTTTAAAAAGTATTTTGGTTAATAAGGATGTTTTTTTGTGAAGTAAATGAGCATGTGCTAGATGTTTCTATCATTCAAGTGTTTCTTTAAATTCACTTTATTTTCAAAAAGTAATAAATGCTACAATATCAATCGGTCCGAGATCTAAGAGACCTTCTTATTATAAGATTCATGTGCCTTTGCTTAAAGATTAAAAAAAAGTTAGATGATTTTGCATACATATAAGTCTAGTTAAGAAACAACTATATGCATTATTATGGTAGATGGGTAGAACGATAAAAGACAAAGAAATTTGATTAATTTCTTGGTTTATTGTAATGTTGGAATAATTTTTATCAAGTATGTTGATGCTTTTGATATGGTTAAAAGTGCTCATACTTTATTTTGATTATTTTCTGAAATTGTCTAGTAAGTTGGACCAACTATTGGACACTTTCTTATAGACAATGTAACTAATTATATATCAGTTATGTACTTACTATAGTCAAATTATTAGTGTATTTATTGGTTTGTATATCAGCTCATTGTATAAATCTCATTTAAAAAGACATTGGTTGTATGAACCATATTTCTAATCTTACTTCAAGTGCATCTAAGATCATAGTTTTTGAGTATAATCATATAATATTATTGTCTTGGCTAAAAAAGTAAGAAGATTGGATGGAGATTGTTTGCTCTGCTGCTACTAGGTTCTCAATTACATTTATAACTTTGAGAAGTGTTTATGAGCATAAAGAAGCACATCAAAATTTAATGACAAGTAAACACTTTTTAAGTCATAAGTTATCAAAGGGTGTAAAAGGAAAAGAGCTCTATACTATTATTCTGGATAATAAATTTTGGTATGCTTGCTTGATTGTCGTGAAGATTGTGGCTCCATTTGTAAGGTTATTGAGGATTGTAGACTCAGATGAGAAGCTATCTTTGGGATATATATTTTGTTGTTGAGGATTCTAGACTCAGATGAGAAGACATCTTTAGTATATAGATATTTTTGATCAGTGATGGGATAACTATCTTACTTAAATGGTCCACTTAGCAGCTTACTTTCTCAATCCTTATTGCTTATATAGTAGAGATATATGTACATATATTGATATTATAGGTGGCCTCTTTGATGTGGTTGAATACAAAGATATATTCTTTAATGAAGAGTAATAAAAGGTAATAACTAAAATTAAATTGTATTGTGAAGGTTTAGGGAGTTTTGCTAGATCTTCTGTAAAGAGAGAACTTACGATGAAAAAAATGTAGCATAATAAGTTTTCATTCTTTATTTTATCCATTACTTTTTAATATTTTTTTACATTTATAGCTATTGATTTAAAATGCAAATGAGTGGTAAAGATTATTTAGTAAAAGTGCTCCAACATTGAGAAAACTTACTATTTGATTACTTAGTTAAACAACTTCTGCATCAAGTTGTAAACGTAATTTGAGCATTTTTTAACACATTCATACAAAAAATAAAATCACCTAAAAGAAAAAAGACTCAATAACCTTGTTTACATTACTTATAATATAAGAATGAAAAAAATGTATTTTTCTTGATATGTTTTTATTTTTCATTAACTTTATTTTTGCTATTGACCTTATAGTTTCTCTATTATGTATTCAAGGTGCTTAGTAAAAGGATAACATATGATCTAATTGATATTGATTGTATTGATCATATTGTTTTTTAAAAGCTAAAAATAAGAACTATCATTTGATCTTGATTATAATGAACTTGAAAAGTTGATTTATGAAGAAAATGCATTTATTACATCGAATGAATTAAGAACAACTATTGATGGTAAGTTGATATCTTATTTTGAACATATTTAACATTAAAGGTATGATGTATAAGAGAAAAATTTCGTATGTTACTCATTTGTAAGAAGATATTAATGCATATACTTTAGAGAAAAGTGTGATTTATAAGTCTTTTAATAATGTTTGTTCTACATGTATCTTAAGATTACTATTCAATCTATGTAGATAAGATTATTATCCAATCTCTCTAGATAAACTTAGATCAAACTAGAACATAATAGTAGCAGTAGACGGCAGATATATTTTCTAAATCTCTTCTGATTCTATTTTTACTTGTGTATAAAGGCTCATAAGCCTTTCACAAAATATATCGAAAGCAGTACTTATTTCATACACACTCTTCACAATTCCTTCATGATATCATAGCTAACTCCTTATCTCTCTTACTTTTTTCAGCCAACATATGATATAGTCTAGACTACTCAGCATACATTTAGATCACCTCCAAACAACCACAAAAACCAACACACGAATAAAAAAAAACCAAACCTTCCTTTTTAACATAATTGTATAATTCCAACACACAATTAAACACCAACATAATCCATTTAAATACCACATGATATAACCAACTCTTCCCCACAACTCTTCATCTACACACCTTTACAACAACATCCACATCCTCATCTATTTGTCCTTAACTCCCTACATCATTTCAAGAACCTCACCTTCATTCCATCATCGCCAATATCGGCTATGGCAAAACCTACCACCCCAATTCTACCCTTTAACCAATTAACCAACTTTCTTACTACACCCCTAGACACAACTAATTATCTAGTATGGAGAAACCAAATCCAAGTTGTTTCTCTCTGGATTTGATCTTCTTGTCTACGCTAAAGACACTTTTATCTCCCCGGAAAATAGTAACATATATTGAATTTGTTAAATGGTAGAATTTTGATTGTCTCGTTTATTGTTACCTCATGGTGTCCCTCTCCAGCTCCATCTCCCGCCTAACTCTCAGGTGCACCACCACTCGTGACGTTTGACTCGTCCTGGAATGCGACTTTCTCTAGCAGTCCTCGTCCCAGTGGTCACTCCTTCGATGCAAACTTCACACGCTCAAGAAAGTTGCTTTCTCGGTCTCTAATTTTCTTAACACTGTCTCCACCATTACTGAGGAACTCACAGCTATTGATAATCACATCAATCCATTCCTACACCAAACCATAGCCTACCCTAATAGAACAAATCTAATGTCTCTAAGCCTAATTCCAGACACTATACCCCACCACAAAACACCCCGCCTAGATAAATTTTAATAAACCACCCACCTAATGTCAAATATGTTGGAAGTGATAGCCCATTTCTATTTTCAATATTTCAGATCTCAAAATTGCCCTACTGGGCCTTTTCTGATTTTACTTTTCTCAACTCCACCTTTTTAGCTATGGATATTCATGATCCTAAAGATGCTCAGCCCTTTCCCTCCAACGATACTGTTGAATGCTCAGCCTTTTACCTAACAGTGATGGTACTACCCACATGACACCCAACACTCATCTTGTGGA
Source organism: Erythroxylum baracoense (assembly GCA_025629805.1). Lineage (NCBI taxonomy): Eukaryota > Viridiplantae > Streptophyta > Magnoliopsida > Malpighiales > Erythroxylaceae > Erythroxylum > Erythroxylum baracoense. The sequence goes on along the minus strand of JAOTAY010000136.1, from coordinate 47,788 downwards.
CTCTTTAACTCCATATGATGGCCCCAACCAAGTAGTTGCTGGTAATGGTAACACTCTTCCTATTTCCTCTATCGATCTTGTTACATTCCTAACATAAAATTGTCCACTTTGTCTTAATAATATTTTAATAGTTCCACATCTCACAACAAAGCTGTTGTCTGTTGCTAAATTTGTTACTAATAATTCATGTCTCATTGAATTTAATCCCTTAGGTTATGTTGTGAAGGATCTTCAAATCAAGATATCGCTACTTACGAGTTCCATCAACAATAATCTCTATCTAATAAAGATTCCATTGCACTTTCACAATCTTGTTGCTTACACAGTCACTCTAGCTTCACTCAATCTTTGACATCAAACTCTTAGTCGTCCTTGTTGTTCTACACTTTCTAAATTATCTATGTCTTTAAGTGTTATTTCAAATGTCATAACTTCTTGTATTTATTGTTTTCAAGGAAAACTTATTCATCTTCCCTATCACATTTTTCTCGTCTTTCTACCACCCCTTTGTAACTTTTCACTATGATATTTGGGGACCTTCCCCATTCTATTCACTTTCTAGTTCTGGTTATTTTATTCTTTTCATTGATGACTTTAGTAGATATACCTGGATTTATCCCATAACTCACAAATCTCATGCTCTACATAATTTTCAAACTCTCTAAACCATAATTGAAAAATTATTCTCCACCCATATCAAACAGTTTCAACGTGATGGAGCCTTTGAACTCATTAAAGGCTCCTTTGCCCAATATCTTACCAATAATGGCATCACATACCGCATTTCCTATCCCCACACTCCTTAACAAAATGGTCTTGCTAAATGCAAAATTTGTCATATTACTAAAATCAGTCTTACTCTTCTTCTTCATTCCTCTTTTCCCAAAGTCTTCTGGTTTGAAGCTTTCTCTACTACTATCTACCTTATCAACCTACTCTTCTCCTCAATAACAACTCCCTTTATGAATTACTATTTACCACCCCACCAAATCTCTCGAATTTTTGAGTTTTTCGATGCACCTACTTTCCTTTTCTTGGTTTTACTCGCCCTGATAAACTCATTCCCAAATCCACTTTATGTATCTTCTTTGACTACTATTCTCAAAATAAAGGCTATCGTTGCTTTGATTCTCGACATGCAAACTTTATATTTCTGATCATGTTTGTTTCCTTGAAAATTATTTTCTTTATGCTCACTCTCCACCCCCATCGTCTATATCCTCACCCACTACACTTCACTCACTTCCCTTACCCTTCACTCCACTTTCTCCCTCTCCTTTACCACTAACCTCTGCACCCCCTTCACTATCTCACCAAACACAATCTTCTCATATAATGGTCACATGGACTCGTGATTAGACTCATACTTATCAATCCTTTTCTGACTACATCACCCATTCCATGTTTACTAAATCTTCTCCTGACCCTATGTCCTTTACCTGGGTAAATAAATTTTCTTATTCGTGTCAGGTTAAGCTTGATGAGTTCACTACTTTCCATCACAACGATACTTAGACTCTTGTTCCTCCTCTCCCAAATGATAACATTATTAGTTATAAATGGGTGTTTCATACCAAACATAATCCTGATAGCACTACTCAACACTATAAAGCTCATATGGTTGCCAAAGGTTTTCACTAAGCTTTTGACATTGACCACACTGACACCTTCATTTTTGTTGTTAAACCCACTACCTTAAACCCACTACCATTCGTCTCTTAACATAAAAAAATAAACGGATTAATATTCTCAAAAAAGCTAACATCCAGTAGATAGATCAGAAATCTTTAAGACCCAATAAACACGACTTAAGAACCTAAAGTATATGAAACCTTAAACCTGAAAAGATGCAGTTTGAAGAACCCTCAAGAGTTGAATGCCACTAAGGATGATCACTCCTTTGATAAGTTCAGAAGTGTTCAAAAATCGAACGTAAGACTTGAGAGCAATAAACTCACAAAATCACAATAGAATTGTTTTTAATTAATCAAAAGAGAAGTGTCTTCCTTACTACGGAAAAAGGTATTTATAGTATAGGAGTATGCCTAGCTACATATGGTAAAATATGTAAATTAATTAAGAACATGGTCTAAAGACTAAATAGGAAGCTTGATTCGTTTTCCAAAATTGTCGAAGGAATTATTCTTTGGGATAATTTTCCTTTGGAACTCGATTCTCTACCAAATTTATTCTCGTGCTTAGCCCACACTTGCTATAATGGTCCAACTAACATAATGGAACACCTCCTCCTCTGGTTCGAAACTTGAACTATTCATTTGAATCTTTTGAATTAACCTTGCCATCGATTCCTTAATTCTCTTAGCATAAGCTTGGGTTATTGGTCCAACTGACACATGCAAAGGTCCTGTTGCGTTATCTTGGCCTTGTTCATATCATCCCCTCCTTCGTCAAGAGGATTCGTCCACGAATTAACACTTGTGTCAAAAGGAGATAAATCACTAACACTGAAAGTGGTCGATACATTCTAGTCACTTGGGAGCTCTAATTTGTATGTGTTGTCGTTGATCATTTCAATGGCTTGAAACGGTCCTTACAACTTATTTTGCCTCTGCTTTAGGAACCTCTCTTTACACATATGGAGCCACACCCAATCACCTAGTTCAAAGATAACTTTACGTCGTCCCTTGTTGGCCTGGCTGGTATACTATTCATTCTTCTTCTTAATTTGAGCTTTCACTTTCTCATAAAGTGGCCTCACCAATTCTGCCTTCCTCCTGCCATCTAAACTAGTCCTTTCATCAATAGGTAAAGACATTAAGTCTAATAGGGACAAAGGATTAAAACCATACACAATTTCAAAAGGTTAATAAATAGTAGACAAATGCATAGTTCTATTATATGCAAATTCAGCAAAACGCAAACATTCTTCCCAACTCTTAAGATTTTTCTTCATAATGGCACGAAGTTATTAAGATAGAGTCCGGTTAACTACCTCGATCTAACCGTCAGTTTGGCGGTGACATTTGGTAGAAAATAGTAATTTAGTTCCCAACTTCTCCCATAAGACCTCCTAAAAATGACTAAGGAAGTTAACATCTTGATCTAACACGATAGTTTTAGGAATCCCATGAAGACGTACTACTTCCCTAAAGAATAAATCTGCTACGCGGGTTGCATCATTAGTTTTATGACAAGGAATATAATGCGTCATTTTACTAAACTGATCGACTACCACAAAAATAGAATCTTTCCCCTTGCTTGTTTTAGGTAAACCCAGTATAAAGTCCATAGAAATATCTATCCAAGGCTTATCGGGTATAGGTAAAGGTGTGTACAAACCTTGGGCTAACACTTTAGACTTAGCCTTCTTACAAGCGACACAATTTGTACAAAGTTTTTCCACATCACGTCTCATCCTAGGCCAATAAAAATGTTCTATAAGCACACCTAAAGTCTTTTGTACCCCAAAATGTCCCATTAAACCACCACCATGGGCTTCCTTAACCAACAATTCCCTAATCGAATAAACGGGTATACATAACTTATTTTCTCTAAACAAGTACCCATCCATCCTATAAAATTAATTAACTATCCCCTTCTCACATGCAACAAATATATGAGAAAAATCAGGATCCTTCTTATACGATTCTTTAAAAAATTCAAATCCCAACAATTTAGCACTTAAAGTAGTAATTAAGGCATCCCTGTAAGATAGGGCATCTGCTACCACATTCTCCTTACCTTATTTATATTTGATCACATATGGAAAGGACTTAATGAATTCCATCCATTTGGCATCTCTTTTATTTAGCTTGCTTTGTCCCTTTAGGTGCTTTAATGACTCGTGATCAGTGTGAATCACAAACTCCTTTGGCCATAAATAGTGTTGCCATGTCTCCAATGCTCTAACAAGGGCATAGAGCTCCTTGTCGTAGGTAGGATAATTGAGTGGTGCCTCGTTGAATTTTTCACTTAAATATGCAATGGGTCTCCTATCCTATATTAAAATAGTACCAATATATATTCTTGATGCATCATATTCAATTTCAAAAGTCTTGGAAAAATCAGGTAAAGCTAGAACAGGTGCAGAGCACAATTTTTTTAAATCAAATTAAAAGCTATTTCTTGTGCCTTGTCCCATTTAAATCCTACATTATTTAATTACTTTCCATTCATCCCCTTCTCTTATCCTGATTTGATGATAGCCACTTTTTAAATCTATTTTGCTAAAAATTTTATCCCTATAAAGTTCATCTAGCATATCATCTAACCTTGGAATAGGATGGTGATACTTTACAATGATGCTATGAATGACTTTGCAATCAATGCACATCCTCCAGGTTCCATGTTTCTTGGGTACGAGCAAGACGGGTACAACACATGGGCTTATGCTTTCCCTCACATCACCCTTTTCTCATAAGTTCCTCTACCTACCTTTGAAGTTCCTTTGTCTCTTTAGGGTTACTCCTATAGGCCGGTCAGCTTGGAATAGCAGCCCTGGATACAAAGTCTATCTAATGTTTGATTCCTCTAATAGATGGTAACCCACTAGGTATCTCCTCAGGGAACAAATCCACAAACTCCCGCAATAAAGAAACAACCAAACTGGGGAGGGAATTGTTAGTCAAATTTGGAGCAAGGAGAGACTCCTTGCATACCAGCAAAATTAATTGTTGGTTTTTTGATAGGGCCCTTATAATCTCACCTTTCCTTGCAAAGAAACTCTTTCCTTTCGTACTCTCCTTTTTCTCTTTTTCTTTTGTTTTTCCTCTCGTTTTGCTAATCAAATGTTCTTCCTCTTTTACAATCACTTTCTGTTGGTAAAAATACGCAAGATCGAATCTAAGCGCAGCGGAAATAATTTCAAAATTTTTCACAGAATCAACTTTAACAGAATTAAATCGAAACATAAAACAAGAAATATATCAAA
>JAOTAY010000136.1:22326-42797 GCA_025629805.1 Erythroxylum baracoense | reverse complement strand
ACACACACTCAACACTCAACACTCAAGTTCACACTGATTACATAACAAATTCAATCATAAAAGATCATGCAAATTACACCTATCAACATCCCCACACTTAAATGTTTGCTTATCCTCAAGCAAAGAAAACAACAAACACATAACAACACAACACACAATGCAATAATGAGGCATTGGTTCTGACTTCATGAAATAAATTTAATCCTGAGCATAATCTGACAAGTTATAACTAATCATTAACTAGCAAAATCTATATCTAAGGGCTTTGAACTAAATATACAAGTTAATCGGGGGCTAAGTGCTAATTCAATCACCTTTTCAATTGTACACGCACATTAATAATTCTTTGGTTCTTCAGACTTTGTAACTGTTCCTAAGTACATTTTCATGAAAATTCAAGTTTATTACAAGTCTAGTAGGTTTTTGTTAATAACACACCCTTTTTATAATATTTTTAAACACGGACTTAGTCTTTTACTCGAAGGCAAACATTGGTGATGAATGTCGATCTGGTTACTCGACTAAGTCATTTATTAATAGCTTGGTTGAAACGTCATTATAGCCTTTTTAAATGAAGGCACACATTTGTCATGATTGTCGATCCGGTTACTCAACTATCATCACGTTTTTAACTGGCTACTAGCTCTATTCAGAACCCAAAGGCCCGCAGAATAGTGATTATTAACAAAACTCTTTTTTTTATTGCCTACCTTGTTGCTTTTAGCTATTCATTTTCATGAAAAATACTAGTTAAGCTACTTAAGTTTAAAAAACCTCAAACTATGAATGAATGTGGCAATCTAGAGGGTGCTAAATTTACAATAAGTTATAATTAGGCTGTATTTATCCAAAGGCCCCCTAATTCATTAATTTCGCAAGCTAATGATCATTCACAACCTACTAGACTATGTTCAAAATTAAACAAATTTCACTTATCTAATCCATTGAGACATTCGAACAATTCGCACAATACAACTTAATAATTATCATACAATATGCAAAAACACAATCCCTCCCCACATTTGAACAACACATTGTCCTCAACATGGGAAGTAAACACACATCATATAAGATAAGAAAAGACAAAACAGATATTAAAGTGACAGAAAACAAATAAAAAATAAACATAAAAAACAAAATAGAACTTAAGGTTAATTTGGAAAAGAAAAAAACTAAATAGAAAAATTGGGTTATTTATAAATCCTATGGAGATGGAGGTGGTGATGGGGATAGTGTCAGACCAAATCTGTTTGACATCGAGACTGTTTCCCTATCTTATAATTAATTCAAGAGAGCAAAAGAATTAGCATTCCAAGCCGTTCCAAATCATTCAAAACTTATTTAAGAATTTAAAACAAACCTAACTACATAACAATTTAAATCTAACTACTAAACGTGCTAATTTATGGTCGTTCACTTGGACATCATCCTTTGACACTCAGCCAGGATCAATTATGAACTACTTGCTTATACCCTTTTTGTTAAACATCAATTTTGTAACCTATGAGAAAGCTACAAATTGCAAAATGATCAGAAGAAAAATATTGATAAAATTATGAAAACCAATTAATTTCAGTAATGTCCTTTTCACTAATAAACTGTTAATAAAATAGGGAATAACGAAACTCCCTGAATCATCTGTTAAGTCTAGCAGTTGGTTTGGTAAAAAGGTGAGCTGCTCTTGTTCTTCCTTATTCACTCCCTTTTCTTCTTCTTCTTTTGTTTCACGAATAGAGACTTTCATAGCTTCTTCAAAATCGATGTCCGTTGTCAATTGTTCTTTATTCTTATACTCTTCAGAAGATTCGAATACATCAATTATCTTGAATTACTCTCGATTTTTAATACATCATTCATGTTGAATGTCACTTTGTCATCATTAATTTGAAGGATAAGGTGCTTTTCGTGGACATCTACTAAAGATTTTTCAAATGTCACACATGGTGTATCACGAACTGGTGAATAAAAGGAAGGGTTGACATTATTTTCTTCATCCTCTTCTTTGATTTCTTGGTCATCTCTAAGGTCGGGTTTAGCTTGATTTCTCATTGATTCTTCTAGCTCTACCCCATTACTAAGTGTGATTGCCTCATATTGGTCTCGTAGATTTAATTCCATATTTCTTAGGGAGTTTTCCACACTTCTCTTACAAAATTCACGGGAAAGCTGTCTTACTCGAATCTCCAGGTTGTGAATAGAAGCGGCATGATTTTCCATTACTTGATCAACTTACTCTTCCATTCTCTTCTGGTTCTCTTCTATGTCTGTTAGCTTATCCATGATTTTGTCTAATGTGGAATCCCATAAATTGGACTCATCTGATTGAAATTCTGATAGGCCTTGATGTCCTAAGTGAGTCCTTACATTATTAGACCAATAGAAATTAGGGTGGATTTGCCACCTCGAAGTGTACAACTTCATATAAGGATGTTGATTTCCCTAACCAAATTGGGGCTCATTGAAATTCGTAAGAGTCCCTTGTTCCCTATAATATACATCCTCCATAATTGTTCTTTTTATCTCCTCTTAGCATTAAACTCTTGAGATGTCTCATTCTCACTCTAAGATGCCTTAATGTGTCTCCAGTTTATGCCCTAATTTTTTTTAAAAATAAAAACAAAAGATAGTAAAAAGGCCTTAGACTAAAGAACTAAACTAATTGCCTCCCCGATAACGGCACCAAAAACTTAATCGCAAGTTTACGCTATGAAAAAGTTTTACTATCTTTAACCTTGATATTTTTGCAAACGTACGGATCGTTCATATAGTACTTAAGGTATCAATCCCACGATGAGGGTTAATCTAATCGTAGAATCTAAAGCTAAACTAAATTGTAACAATTCAAAATAAATGACTAATGCAGAAAATTAACTAATCAAACAATCAATTACGAGAATTAAAATTTAAAAATATAAACAGGATAGCAGTTTGCATAACCTAATCAAAAATCAACCTAGGAACTGCCAATTGAGAGAAAGGGGGTTTTATCTGACCTTAATGAAACTCTAATTAATTATGCAATTATCGAATTACTGGGTCTAGACAGTCCTAGGGTGGATTACTCCCTCTCGAGTTATAATCTTTAACCATAATTAATAATCCCTAATTTAAATTATGGAATTGTGATCTCTTAACTCACAATTGGCCCAAAACTTAAATTAATTCTTAATTGTCTAAAAACCTACCGAAAACTTATGCACGATCTCTCGCTACACAAATTTAACGGTTTGATTCAGTTCTTTATCTATCAAACTACCTAACTCTCGTTAGCCTAATTTGATGATATTCACTTAGTTCACCCTCTCAGTTTGTTACTGAATTATTAAGCACAGAAATTAAATCACAAATAAGTCAATAAAAACACAATAAATCGAATTTCATTAATATCAAAGATAAAAATCCCAAAAGTGAGTATAGACAAAAACTCAAAATTCAACACACCCTATTGTCAACAACTATCTCAACTTTATACATCAATAAAATTGAAATAACTAGAAAATACATCGAGAACGGAATAGTGGAGGTAGCGACAGTGGAAAATTTCCCATTCTGGGACGTACTTCGGGTCAAGCTTCTTCTTCGTGTCTCTCTTCCTTCGTCTCCTTCCTTAATCTCTTAATAAACTCTCTAGGGTTTTGGAATTTGGCTGATGTAAAAGGCTCTTCCCTAGCTGCTTCTTCTGTACCTTAATGTTGTATTTATACTTTGGAAGCCCTAAGGTTGATTCAGGGTTGAAATGATCCAAAAAATCTTACAAAAATTGAGTTTTTTTGTTAACCCGATGCAGGCCTGATCATGGCCCTGCTTGCCACGATCGTGGCCAGCGCCTAACTCTTTCTGTTATAATTGCGACCCAAAGTGCATGATCGTGGTTAGGGTCCTGTTAGCTCGCCTCTTTCTATCACGATCATGGCCTGTTGTGCCATGATCGTGGGCCATGTTTTTAGCCTGAAACTCTTCAAAAATTCTTCGTTCTTTGCCGTTTATCCTGAAACACTAACAAACACATCAAGGTACCTCAAAAATATAACATTTAAACTCAAAGACTCATACTAACCCATAAAAACATTTAGACACATAAACTATCACAATTAAAACCTAAATACACACTAAATACTCAAATTAACACTAAATACTTAACAAATTAAACCCTAAAATACAATGCAAATCACAAATATCACCTTACAATGTACATCTTCCTCATTTTTCATCATCAATTCACATTATGCATACATAATTAACATCAGAGAGTTCATTTAAACCATCAATTTTAAAAAGATATTTAAAATTTCACAAACTTTTACCAAAGATAGGGCATTTTGGTTTTTGATTAAGGAAGCTTCTCCATGATTCATTTCATTCATCTACACTATGTTTCATGCATATTTAAGTATCCAGAACAACATATCTTAACACCAAACTTAAAATCATATTGTAGAGAGAGATGAGACAAAATTTACCTAAACTTTCCTGTGGTGATATCTTAAAATGCTTTGAGAATTTCTCAAATCTAATGATAGATTTGAGTTCCTTGATCCCAAATTAACTTACAACACCTTGGTTTGGGTTGGAGAATCAAAAACTTGGTGAAGATTAAGTGATGGTTGAAACTTCCTCTTCTCCTCCTCTCTTCTCCTTTCTTCTCTTTTCTTTTAATTAAAACAAAGTGCTTTAATGCCAAATAATGGGGTGCACGGCCACACACAAGAAGAAGGGTCTAGAATTATGACTCTTCTTTGACCAAACATGGTGAATTTACTCTTTTGCCCTTAGTTTATGTGAAATTACCATTATACCCTTAAAACTTTTCCTAAATTTGCAATTAAGCCCAAAATTTAAGAATGAACAAAACTTTTATTTTCATTTTGGTCCTTGAACTTTTTGAAATTATAATTAAACCCCTTAACCTTATAAAATTACATATTGGTCCTCAAAGAATTGAAAATTTACATTTAAGTCCCTTAACTTTTAACATGTTGTAAATAAGCCCTTATGTTCATCAACTTTTTGAATTAAGCTTTCTAAGTGTCCAATAAGTCTATAAATCATGTCTAATCACCTGTAAGGCATTAGAACACATGTAACTCGGCCACCATGGTCATATCCATCTAATGGCATCGATTTTATACACTTAGAAGCTTATATGTCAGAAATCTCCAAGATTTCGCATTCTGATGAACTCTAAGTTCATGTAAGGGCATATAACATTATATATCATTGTCATATATACTGAAAGGATTCAAATACATTTTGAACTCATATAAAACCATGTATATATAAATATACAGTAGTATCTCTAAGTACAGACTAATACAAAAGGGCTAAAAGAGTTCGACGTTACACCTTCTCTCATCTTGATTTGATGGTAGTCACTTTTTAAATCTATTTTGCTAAAAATTTTAGCCCCATAAAGCTCATCTAGCATATCATCTATCCTTGGAATAGGATGGCGATACTTTACTGTTATGCTATTAATGGCTATTCAATCAATGCATGTCCTGGATGTTCCATCTTTCTTGGGCATTAGCAAGACTGGTATAGCACATGGGCTCATGCTTTCCCTCACATAACCTTTGCTTATAAGTTCCTCTACCTACCTTTGAAGTTCCTGTGTCTCCTCAGGGTTACTCCTATAGGCTGGCTGGCTTGGAATAGCAGCCTTGGGTATAAAGTCTATCTGGTGTTTGATTCCCCTAATGAGTGGTAACCTACTAGGTATCTCCTCGGGGTACACATCTGCAAACTCCTGCAATAGAGAAACAACTAAACTAGTGAGGGAATTTTTAGTCAAATTAAGAGCAAGGAGAGACTCCTTGTATACCAACAAAATTAATTATTGGTTTTCGATAGGCCCCTCATAATCTCACTTTCCTTGTAAAGAAACCCTTTCTTTTCGTACTCTCCTTTTTCTCTTTTTTCCTCTCGTTTTGCCATTCAAACTTTCTTCCTCTTTTACACTCATTTTCTCAATATTTTTTGTTTGCAATTGCTCATCTGGCTCCTGCTTCAACTTAACTTGGTCATCATAGACCTGCTGAGGTGTTAAAGGCCCTAATATAATCGACCTTTCATCCATCTTAAATCTAAACCGATTCTTATCACCATCATGTATGGCTTATCTATCAGACTGCTAAGGCCTTCCTAATAAAATATGGGTTGCTGGAACTACATCACATAACACCTTATCACTATAAGTCCCAATAGTGAATTCTCTTAGCACTTGTTTGTTCACCTTGTCCTTGCCACTGTCATTGAGCCATCGCAAATTATAAGGTTTGGGGTATTTGATCAATGGTAACCCCCTCTTCTCCACAAAAACTACACTGGCCACATTAGTGCAACTACCCCTGTCAATAATCATAATCTGAGGCTTTCCTCCCACAAGACACCTAGTATGAAAAATATTTTCCCACTGTAAGTCTGTCTAACTCACCTACGCCCGAGTATTAAGGAGTCTCCTAGACACCAGAGTTATTGGGACAACCATTAGTCTTGAATCTTCATTATCCTCATAGGCCTCATCATTTTCTTTTAGCATCTCATCTTCCTAACTTTGCTCATATTATGTCTTAATAACCCCATTCTTGTTCACCATTGTCCTTTTGATGGGGCATTGAGAAGCTATGTACCCCACTCCTTGACATTTGAAGCACTTAATGTCCTGATTCCTAGAAGATATGGTCTCCACTTTATCCTTGTGCTTTTGTGTCAGTTCCTATTTCCCTCTTGATGATTCCCCTTTACTCTTCCAACCCAACTTATCTGACCCTTCCTTACCCCACTTGAGTTTTGAGAAACTACTAACTCCAACTGTGGGTTTATAAAACACTCATCGCTTTAACTGCTTCTTCAGTTTCATTGCTATGTGCACCAATTCTTCCAACTCCATATAATGGTATAGTTTAACCATATTAGCAATCTCCCTATTTAGATCGCTTAAATATCATGCCATAATGACCTTTTGGTCCTCCTTAATGTTAGCTCGAATTATAGCCATCTCCACCTCCTTAGAATAGTCACCCACACTTCGATTTCCTTGAGTCAAAGTTTGTAACCTGCGATAAATGTCCCTATAGTAGTGGCTAGGGACATATATCCTTCTCACGAAAACTTTTGATTCTTCCCGCGTGTCTATCAACCTCTCTTGATTTTTCTTCCTACCATTAACTAATTTATCTAACCAAACTAATGCATAGTCCATAAATTCGTAACTACTAACTTCACCTTTTTCTCCTCTAAGAACTAAAGATAGTCGAGCATCAGCTCCACCCTCTTTTCTCACTTTAGGCAGGCCTTTAGATCACTCTTACCTGAGAATGTGGGTAGATTTAATTTGACGCTCCCTAGATCACCATCCAACTCTCCTCGACCTTTACATGCACTCCTAGGTTGCTTATTTCCCCATCGAGCTCTCCCATTTCCTTCCTCATGTGCATTCACCCTCACACCCCTAACTCCCACATTATTTCTTGCATTGTTTCCCCCACCTTGGGGTGCTACTCTTCCACCCTTAATCCTAGCGAATCGATTATCCTGTTATATCAATGACATAACCAATCCTCCTATCATGTCCTATAATTATTGTATTTGAGTGAATAAAGATTAGTTTTTCTCTAATAGTCTGGTATTATTACCTGTGTTATCAGCCATATGTGTAAGTGTGCTAGTGTCCTCCCTTGAAAAGAAAATTTCCCTCATGCTTATGGTCAACAACTTTTACCCAATACTAGTCTCACACACCCTGTATTTTTCCTATCGGTGCCCTTAGTTCTCAACTCGATCTTCAAATTCAACGAACTCAATCAATGACAGCACTCGTCTAATTCAACAATCAGGGTAATATTGTAGGAAGGACAAGAAGGATCAATTCAAGAATTAGAGATTAGGATTTCAATTTGGAAATACAATAAAATGTCAAGAATTTTTTTCAATAACTTACGAGAGAAATAATGGAGATAATTGGAACAAAAAGGGTAACAAAGAAAGTTAACAAGAATAAATAGATTTTTTAACAACAATTCACAACACAAGTAATAGAAGATATGTGATAATGCTGTAATAACCAAAAGTGAGCAAGAGAAGTCATGAACATAATTTTTTTAAAAAATAGCAGTTCACGAAGAAGTCAGATAGCAAACTAAGGAGAAAAGGAGTAGATGTGAAAAAGGAATTTTTTTAATAACAATTCACGAGGGAATATTAGCTATTGTGATAGCAAAGGTTACAAGAGAGAAGTAATTGATATTGACACTACTGAGATAGCAAAGGAGGAGTAGACGTGAATCAAGAGAATAAAGGATGTTCTTTTATGAAATCAATGAAATAAAAGGACAAATAAAAAAGATAGCTTACCGAAGGTTAGAAATTAGCTTTGATAGCAACTAACGCGGAAAAATACATGGATTAATATCACCAAGAAAGCTAACGTCTAGTAGATAGATTGAAAAATCTCTAAGACCTGGCAAACACGACTTGAGAACCTAAGGTATATGAAACTTTAGATCCAGAAAGATGCTATTTGAATAACCCTGGAGAATTGAATGCCACAAAGGATGATCACGTTTTTGATAAGTTTGGAAGTTTTCAAAAATGAACGTCAGACTTGAGAGTGATAAACTCATAAACTCACAAGAGAATTGTTTCAATTTCTAATCAAAAGGAAAGTTTCTTCACTTATAATGGAAAATGATGTTTATAGTATAGGAGTATGCCTAGTCACATAGGATAAATATCTAAATTAATGAAAATAAATAATTAAAAAATGGTCTAAAGACTAAACAGAAAAATTAAGTCAAAGAACAGTATTTGGGATAATTTTCTTCGAAGCTCGATTCTTTTGCCAAAATTGTCGAAGGAAAATTTTTTGGGATAATTTCCCTTTGGAACTCAATTCTCTGTCAAATTTATTCCTGTGCTTAGTCCACGCTTGCTATAATGGTCTAACTGAGGTAACGAGACACCTCCTCCTCCGGTTCACCACTTGAACTCTTCATTTGAATCTCCCGAATCAATCTTGCCATTGATTCCTTAATTCTCTTAACATGCGCTCGGGTTATTAGTCCAACTGGCAGATGCAAAGGGTCCTGTTGCCTTATCTTGGCCATGTTCATATCATAAAGTATGCATTGTAACATAACATATTTTAGAATCAAGTTGAATGCAATGCTTATTACTTAATAAATAATGTCAATTCATATTTGCATTCAACCATGAAATTAATTATTCAACATGCATGGAAAGATATTAATTAAGTACATTTCGATATTTACATAATTCTAAGAACTTCACATGGCCAGTATATATATCTCGAGAAATTGGTTTTGCCAGTAGGTTTGCCACCGTACCTCGTGTTGAGATATACTTTAAGCTCACTTTACCTTGTGTAATTATATCTTTCATATAACCGAATTTGATATCTATATGTTTTATTTTACAATGAAATTTGGGGTCTTTAGTATAGATGGTTTCTTTTGACTATTAAACTTGATTATTACTTGTTCAATCTTATTCTTAGTAACTCCCTAATTAACTAAGAATCTTCTAAGCCACACGACTTCTTGTACTATTGCTAAAAATGATATAAATTTAACTTTCATTCTGGATAAGGCAGCATATGGTTGTTTCTTCCTTTTTCATGAGATACCACCATTACTAAGTAAGAAAGCAATTCTAGAGGCAAATTTTCTTCCCCAATATGCTTTTGTATGCCCTTGTACACGTTTGTCATTATCTTGATATCATAATGCATAACCCATAATACCTTTTATATACTTTAATATTCTCTTTATTATTTTTAATGTTCTTGTCCTGGGTCTTATTGATATCTGTTCATCATTCCATCAATGTAAAAATTATATGAACTTATACACGTTATAGGATATATAAGACTTCCTAATTGCATTGAAAGAAGAAAATTTCCTTACTTGCTCTTTTTCTTGTGGTGTTGATGGGCAAAACTTCTTGTTGAGATTTTCGCCTTTAGCAATAGGATTATCAATTGGTTTGGAATCTTGCATATATAATCATTCTAAAATCTTTTAAATATAGGTGACTTGAGAAAATGACAATAATCTCTTTAAACAATCTCTTAAAATTTAAACTCCAATAATATAGGCAGCTTCACTTATGTCTTTCATCTCATATTTGGATGGTAACTATTCTTTGATTTGCTTAATAAAAGCAATCAAACTTCCATCTATAAAGATAAAATCATAAAATTCTCTTTAGATCTGTTGATTTATACACAGTGGTCTTCACCAATCATTATGAAATAATCACGTTTAAAAAATGAATATACCACTATCTTGAGGATTATTTTAGACTATAAATTGATTTTAATAACTGGCACACTTTATATTATTGGCTTGTCTTAATGGAACCTATAGATAAGTTTATATAGATTTCTTCTTCTAATTATTCATTTTAAAAATATTCTCTACATCTGTTTGATGTAATTTAAAATCCAAACTAGTTATAGAGCCAAGATTAGACAAATTTAAACAAACCTCATAACTGACCAAAATGTCTTATCATAATCAATTTCCTCATATTGTTTATATCTTTTAACCATAAGGTGTACCTTGTATTTTTTATTACTGCCATCAACTTTTCATTTTATTTTAAAGACCCAGTTGTTCCCAATAGCTTTACGTTTATAATGGAGATCAACTAGGTCCTATACTTGATTCAATCTTAAAGAAGTCATTTCTTTTTCATTGCTTTCTTTCATTCTTCTTTGGCAGGACTAATTAGAGCCTAATATACATTCCTTAGCTCATCCTCTTCTTAGAGGAAAATCATACGAATTTCCCCTTCTATTTTAAATGACATCGAGAAATAATTCCATGATTACTTTGATATAAAACTGGTTCATATGAAATAGATTCATGAATGTCCTAATTACTCTCACTTGGATCAGATATAGTAGGTAAACTTTTAGTATGTTGTAACCTTAATTGAACTTAAGTTAATCATTCAAGTTTTAGACTACTCCCACTTAGATAAAGTTCCTCTTCATGTTTCCCCATATTTGAATTATTTTAATTAAGAGTCTCATATAAAAATATATCTTTTTCTATTTCAACTTGATTTGGAAAGTCATTTTCTAAAACTGTGACATATCATAATTCAAATTTAATTACTCCTTCATTACCTTATTCACTTACACATATCCTTTTGATAGTTCATAGTATGTAATAAAGATGTTTTTCTTCCCCTTTAAGTTTCCCATATTTGTAAGAGAGATCATAAATGTAGGCAGTACACACCTATGATTTCAGACCTTTTATGTTAGGTTTTCTACTTGTCCATAACTTATATAGAGTTTTTGTAATTAATTTTATGGGAAATCATTCAAGTAAATAAATGGTTTTAAGCAATGTCTCACTCCAATAAGTGATCGGTATATTTGCTTATGTCATTATAGACCTAACCATTCCTAGTAGCGTTCTATTGTGTCTTTCTCTAATGTCATAATTTGTTATGGAATTTGAGGAATAGTTAATTGTGTTTCTATTCTTTTTTATCACATAACAACTTAAACTTGTTACACATTTATTCTTGCCCTCAATTAGTTTCTAATGCTTTTATTTCTTGTCTAATCAATTTTTTTCACCAAATTTATGTACTTTATAAAACAATTTAATGCTTTTGACTTGCAAGAAATCAAATTGATGTGAGTATATCGAGTGTAGTCATCTATAAAAGTGTTAAAATATATAGCTCCACATGTTGCCCTTGTATTCATTAGACTATAAATGTCAAAATGAATCGATTGTAAATGATAGGAAGCTCATGTTCCTTTCCAAATGACTTTTTTGCAATTTTACTAACTATAAAATGTTTACAAATAAGTATATCTACTTGTTGCAAAACATCTAAGAGACCTTCTTTAGCTAATTAGCTTATTGAATTTTGACCAATGTGATATAGTCTAGCATGCCACAAAATTACATCATCATTAGAATTACTGAGGAATAAAATTTATTATTATTTGAAGCAACATCTAAAGCAGTAAAATCTTCCAATATAAATCTATGACCATAATAAATGGTTCCAATATATAAATCCATGCCACAAATATATAAATTTACAATAAAGCTAAGACTAATTGATAATAATATAAAAATGAGACTGTCAAATCTTTGGCACAAGTAACGTTTTATATAGGATTAGGGAATAACTATTGCGTATGTCTAATTTGTATGTTCCTATCTTTTGTACATCTACTATTAAGTTATCTCCTACGTAAATTCATCATATTGCATATGGAATTTTCTAGAATTCTATGAAGGTATCCTTATCCTTCGTTATATGGTCAATTACTCCTGAGTTTGCAATCCACAAATGATATAATTTGGTTAAGAAAACAAAACAAGAGACATTTATTAAACAAATGTTCGTACAATTAATTATGTGGCACATTGTAATGTTGTTTTCTAGCGTTTGCTATTATTAATACAATTACTTTAATTTTTCAAAAAAAAGTATGTACAATTAAATTATACCTATTTAGGCTCACGACAATTGTGGGCAAAATAACTGTTATTATCTCAATTAAAGCATTTGACTCTATTTATGTTATGCGTTTTAAAAGGACATTTTCCTTTTCCATGTTAACACCACTTTCCTTTCTTTTAGTCTTGAGTAAAGTAGGTATTTTCTTACTTTTTTTTCATTTTTACCCACCATGATACTTACGCTTTTAATTTATAGCTCTATGTAATTTAGAACCAACTATATATACCTAAGAAAATGTCTTGTAGGCTTCAAGACGTTATTATTCTAGTATGAGATGCTTTATATGCTCCCAACTTTGAGTAACAGACGGATCATAACTTGCATTTGCTACTTATTGTTAGTTTATGCCCTTATAGCCAATCGATTGGTTACAATTTGATGTATAACATTATTATTTAATTAATAAAAAACATTCTTTATCTTTGTGTATTAAGTTAATTACATTTGATGTTTTAATTCTAAACCTAAAATCTCTGGAATAATTACTGTGTAATTGAAATTATGATGAGATCATAATTGTGATATTCAATTTACATTTACGTATTGTTCCTAGTTGTAGTTTTATCAAGATAGAATATTGCTGGAATGGTCAAAATAGCACAGAATATGTTTCTTTCTTATGAAGAAAGTAATTGATCTAATAAATTAAAGTATGAACATACCTAAACTAATGTGTGGGTGCTTACCAGAGAATAAGTCACTGAACTGACCCGACTATGACAATTCCAAATAGAATATTACTTATGTGCTTATGGATTTTCTTATATCAATGGTTGTATAATTGATCCTTAGACTTGAGAATACTATAGTATCTCGTATAAGAATTACTATTTTTTTATGCTACTTATGAACTGTCATAGGATAATTCAGTCGGTAGTATTTGGATGCAGTTTGTATTATATGGACATAGTTGAGTAAGTCAATATAGTATTCATCACTCTAAAATAATTAGAGAGAATATTCTACTATTCTTGATTAGTAGTGATTTATAACATTCTCTGGGCGGGGTGAATTGATATTTGAAAACGCATTTTGAAATATCAAATATAAATCAGTTACTAATTAGTAAGAACGGACATGATTGGATACAAAAGAGCAGATACTATATTCATACTTTGACCAATAGGAACATTAAATGATGAAAGGATTAAATTATACATCATAACCATGTATGGACAAGTTAAGTCAAACCACTTTGACATTTCTGATATTAGAGTTTGATTTAATTATAATTAAGGTATTTAATTTTAATAAATTTTCAAAAAACCCTAATTATTTTTCTATAAATAGTAATAAACATCAAGGAGTTATCACTCCTATTTAATTCCTCTCAAGAGTTGAGAAGCTGCTAGGTGGATATTATTAGAGGGTGGACAAGTGAACAACTTGTGGTTGACATGTCGAAAAGCTTTCAAAGAATTTTAACAGGAAAAATAAATTAGTTACGATTTCTTATTTTAAGATTTGTGTTTTATTATTCAAGTTATTCAATTATCAAAATCCAATTAGAAATTTTAAAAATTTTATTTTTTGGATGTACCAATGATTCGGTTACTGTTGGTTTCCAACAGTAGTATCAGAGTCTTCTTTAATTGTTTAACTTAAATTATCTGCTTGATTGTTATTGATTTGACAAACTATTATGGTTTTAGGATTTAATTAAAACCCAGAACTGATTTTTTATTCCGTTCTTGTTTTTGCTTATAGAATATTGAAGAATGCATGTTCACATATGATTTGTTCTATTTATACGGTTGCTGCTCATCTCTGCATTACAATTGTTATCTTTCTGAAAAATTAGTTTGCCTGCTTCTTGCGTTATGATATTTGGTTTATGCTAAACGAATCAAAAATTTTTGCATCTGTTTTTGTTTTTCTGAATTTTGGTTTTAAATAATATCACCAATGGCTTGAACTGCCGCTACCACTGGTGTGGATTGGTGGATATCACCCGTGGAAGCGGGTGATGATGCAAAAAAGAAACAGGCGATGGCGCATAGCATTAGAGCGGCAACGCAACGACGAAGAAAGCGGAAGACATACGGTGGTAGGCAAGGCAGAAAACCTAGAATCAGAAGAAGATGGATGCGTGTCTGGAAAAAGAGATTATTGGTGAGTGACTGAATGCACTTGCCACACGCTCCATACAGAATCTTTCTCTTGTTTTAATTGATTTTTAATGTTTTTAAAGCCTTAATTTCAGTTAAATATTTTTAATAGAGATTAAATTGGTTTATATTCCTAATAAAATTGAAATTTTTTTCTAAGTGTTTGAAAATTGTTTTCAAATGGTAAATTTTATTAGGAAAATTTTGGAATTTAGTTTAATTTTTTAAGAAGTTGAATTATTAAATTAAATTAGTTATCAAATCAATCATTAAAATCAAACAAAAGTTTTAAATGATTTCTTTCATAATTACATTATATTATAAATTATAAATATAATCAGATTATATTAATTAAGATGAGATCTCAATTTCAAAAGTTAAAGTAATTATTTTTCGTAATATGATTTATAGTTATATTGGTTCCTAACTAATTTTAGAAAATTAGTTTCTAAAATTATAATTAATAAGTTTCAATTAGATTGAAATTAATTAATTAGATTCCTTATAATTATGAAAGGTGTTTTCTTAGTAATTAAGAAAGTTGTTTCTGAATTAAAATTATTTATTTCAATTTGATTCAGATGAATTAAATTTATAATTTTATATGTTTATAGAATTATTATTCAATTTATTTAGAAATTGTTTTTTATTAATGAATAATAAGTTTCTTGGTTTGTTAGAAAAAGTAATTTTCTTCATTAAATTTTTTAAAAGTGTTTTCATTTATTAATTAAGAAAAATGAGATTTCTTTAATATTTTTGAAAATAATTTTTTAATATATGAAGGAAAGATTTTCTAGTTAATTAAGAAATCAATCTCTAAATAAATAATATAATGACTTTCTTAATTAAATTTAAAATTTTTTAAGTTAATTTTGAAAGTAGTTTTCTTTTAATATTATAAAATATTTTCTAATTAAGAAAAAGCAATTTGTAATGAGATTAGAAATAGTTTTCTAATTGGATTAGAATGTGTCATTTATATAGTTTTGAAAAAGGAAAAAATTTTAAATTATAATGAGAAGAATTATAATTTATTGAAAATTATTTTAATTTTGTTAAAAGAGTCAAGACAATTAGAAATAATTTCCAATTGAATTTGAATTTTTAAATCAAATTGAATTTCTATTTGGAATATGAATTTGACTCAATTAGGAATCAACGAGTTTAATCTAATTTAATTTTTCTAATTAGTTGAAAATATTATTTTAGATTATGAAGACAAAAGCTTGATGTTTTATGCATATAATTTGATTAAAAGTGCATAAGTTGCATACTTTATTTATATGTTTGATATAAATATTGGATGCATGTTAAATTGTATGTTTTATGCGTGTGATATTTATACGCAATTTTGTGTTTGATGAGACAAATGAAATTAAAATCCCTTACTAAAAATATTAAGTATAAATTGAGAACGTGATTGTTGCCTTCAATTGTAATAAAAATAAACTGGAGTTTTGTTCATTGTATGCTTATTGAGCAAACGTAAGATCACTTTAACCCGAACATGTTTAGTCTTATAACAGTGGGTTTTAATTAGCAAACTCATGATCACATGAATTTAGAGATAAGGTTAGGAATAACATAAAAGATATGTTTTGGTAAGAGATGTCACCTAACGAATCTAGGAGCCAAATGAGATGTGATTGATATATCTTCCTAATTTAGGTTTAGTTGGTTTGTTGATCAATCTCAAGATTAATTAAATTTGAGTGGGAACCTAGCCTACTAGAAAGATTAACATAATCTTTCAGCCTAGTAGTGAGGGCTATTATTTCGAATAAAATAGTGGGAGTAACCAAATACATGATTAAAGTCCTAATCTCATTTGGTAGTCATGACATATAATTAATTACTTACTTTTCTTACAATTATATTATGTTCTGAGTGGAATTTACCTTATTTAGTATAGTTGATATTAAGTTAGAAAATCAAATTTCTTGGACATAGGATTATGTTTGAGAAGAGTTCTTAAAGTTAGAAAAGAAAATTGTATGCCCATTATGCAATTTAGCTATAATCTTTGTGGAGGATTTGGTATTAAAGTTTTAAAGTTATGTCAAAATCATATGGATAACAAAATGTATCGACATTTTAAGTTGACTAATGTCTTATAAACTTTGAAGACAACATGTAAGATGTGTATCAAATCATGATAGCAAGATGCATATGGTTGTATAGAGCAGAGCTAAAAGGTATAGTACCTTGTAAGGATTGTTCCACTTAATTTATCTTACCAAAAGCATAATTGTAGACTACAATTAAAGACTTTGCTATAGTATGATAATAATTGTCATAAGAAGAAAAATGATTGCATGACTTTTCTTGCTTATGCCAGATATGATAGTGATGATATATACTTTTAGTTCATACTTATGAGTATTTGATACTGAATTTAGATTCAACATTATTATAATGTTCAAAGCATGGTAAGAAATAGATTATTGAGTAAATGTAATTGATCTAAGTTTATACAAATAGTTTGTAGGCGCTGAAGCAAAGGAGACTTATGCTTAACATAAAAGGCAATAATAAAAGTTAGATAACTGAGCCTATCCTTTTATTTCATGTTGGTTAAATCAACATAAAGAGATTCATAAAGTTACATAAAAGGATAAATGTATCCTTTTTGGTTATGAATCGTATAAAATTTATGAAACTTGTCAAGTTGAAGAATAACCAAATAAACCTTTGGTGAAAGAATGATGATGGCATTGAATTGTTAAATCTTATACATGTAATGTATTAGATGGAATAACAATTCATAAAAAGATAATACTTTTATTTCATTATATTACTAATGACTTTATATTAAATGGAATCTTGATTTAAAATTTTGAAAAGTTCAAATTGTTTAAATCTTAGTAGAAATTAAGCATTGAGAATGTTAAAGCACTTCGATGAGATCATTACGGTGATTTTTGAATTTTTGATTATTTATAAGGAATAAGATTTTCTAATGAAGATCTTCAAAATAAATTCATAAGAGTATGGATTTATGTAATGAGGAAAATACAAAATGTGATATCATATGATGCAATATTATTTCTTCTATAGTTATGCCTAATAGGATAAGTTATCTTCAATAGTTTCAATTGAATCAATTAGTAAGATTTCATATTTGTTATGAAATGCTAATTTTTTGAAAGAGTCAAAATTAATGATTTAGGGATGTGATTCTTAGTTGAAGCATGTATTATCTATTAAGTTTAGAACTAAATTGGGTAATTAAAGGTTATGAGATACCTAAAAGGATGGATATAATCTTATAAATTTATTGAACAAATTGTTTGTTTTAATGAACACTTATAGGATAAGAGTTCTTAGGATAAGTAGTGAGAGTATGATATGTGCTTAATTGATGTACATTTATTCCATATCACTTAGTGATTAATGCTATGAAATGCTTAAGACATTCACTTTAGTTTATATTTGGTTTTAGGGACAATTCAGAAGCAAAAGAGCTAAAGTGAGTCAAAAGCACCATATTTAAGCGGTCTTCTTGAGATTCATACTCACTTTTCTTCATGGAACAAGAAGAAGAAGGATTAGAGCAAGAGGACATAAGAAAATGCCAAAAGGAATGAAGGACACATTGTCATGCCATGAGATAAGCGGCCATGATAATTTAGTCATGGTTGTGAGAGTGTTGTCAGCCCATGAAAAATTTGTTATGGGCATGAAAGTGTCACGAGCGTGACACACTCATCATAGGTGTGAGAAGGTGTGTCACGCCCGTGACACACCTTCTCACACCTATGACGAGCTCGTGACACAGCTTGTCATACCTATGACGAGTGTGTCACGAGCGTGACACACCAGTCACACCTTTGACTTTCACACTTGGCACCCGAAAACCCTACATTTTAATATAAAAAGAACATATGATGACAAAAATGTTTACGAATCATTTTAGGGAGTGAAGTCTTGGTTTTGGGAGAGGAGAAGGGGTAAACATCTCATCCTTCAGAGACCTATGGAGGCTATAGAGGGCTAAGCTTCCCAACACCGGTTCAGAGGTGATATCGATATTGAAGAACCCAGTTAAGCATTTCTTTCATTGTTTTTGTTGTTCTTTATCTCTTTAAGGTTTGATTATGTTATATCCTATGCTTATAAATTTATTTTTTTATGTATAAATGATGGCATTCTTATTATCATTAGATTGTTTATGTATAAACCTGTTGTTAGAATTTTGAACACAGTCTATAATTGTTGTGTTTGGATATTGTTAGAATCTTAAATATAATTTGTAACTGTTATGTTAAGATTCATTTGCAGTAACTAATGGATTCAAATCATTAGGGATACAATCCATAATTGTTGTGTTTTCGATTAACCTCAAATCATTAGGGATAATATAACCTAGGTTAAATAACTTGAGCTTATATGGTTGTTACCTTGATTAATTTGTTTTCCTAACTCATAATGTGACTGCCTAATTAAATCTAGAGAGCTTATCCTAGGTTGTTCGATAGCTAGGTTTGGTTAAAGAGCTTGTTTTAATTGAATATGACTTAAAGGAAAACCGAGGTTGATAGAGCTTATTGTTAACCTACGATTAATAGTTGCTAAGAGAACCACGAAAATAATAATTCAATGAAGTATGTTTAATTATGTGTAGGTCGAGATTGAACCGATAACCGGGTCCCTAACGTTTTCATCACCTTTCATCATTTTTAAATGTTTTCTTAATTTTTTTCATTAGTTTAGTTTCATTTTATTTTTTTACTTAAAAACCAAACAAAATTCCCTGTAGCCTAAACACCGATTCTTTTCATAACAAAGCTAACCGAACACTCTCTATGGGATCATAATTCGCTCTAAATGTGTTTACAGGTTATAATTGCCTTCACAGACTTAAAGGAGAAGAACTCAGATAAAGATTTGAAGCATAAAAGGGATACACACTCGTGTATTAGCCATGTACTTCTCTCAAGCTATGCAGATTTAGGAATTCTAGAGATTTTGGGTTATGTATAGTTTGATGCAAGTTATTTATTAGCCTGTGCATCTCCAAAAACCCTAAAATTTACTATAAAAAGATGTGTTCAGAGGCAAAATGATGGAGGATACGTACAAAGACATTTTGAGACTTTAAGAGGTGACTCAAGAGGTGATTTTGATCCAAAAAAGTGGGAAAATAAGAAGAATTCATTAAAAGATCTAAGAGAATACATGATCAAGCCTCTACTTGCAAGATTTTTCTTTTCTTGACAAAAAAGGAGATATAGAATTATGAATCCATTATTTTCTATTCGTTCTTCTTTATGTTATTGCTTGATTTCATTTTCAACCATGTGTAACTAAATTCCTTTAGTATCTAGACAAGATGAACCTTATGTTTATTCCACAACATGTTTTGATTATTTTATTTAATGCAATTATTTTGATTGATCTACTGTGATTCAGTTACATGTTTAATTTATGTTCTAATAGCTCTGAAACATTAGATTATAACATGATTTCATAACATAAAGATTGATAAATCTTTGTATGAATAGATCTAATGTAATTGAAAGGTGATAATTGCAACTCTAGAGATAGAATAACATAAATCCTCCGGACTAGGGTCAAATGTAACACCCCACTCCCGCTAGACCCGAACCCGATATCTATGGTGATATCCGAATCCGTGCCCCTCGAGGGTGGCGTGCCACATCACTTAACATTTAAAAACTCGGTATAATAATTTTTTTTTTGAAAACTCTTATCACTGATCATTAATTTGGGCCACTTTTTCTTTTTCAAGACATTTTGTTTGCTTAAACTGAAAACAACACATATTACATTTTAATCGATGAAGCATAAAGTACAGAAAATCATTTACTAAAACGATCC
>JAOTAY010000135.1:38447-48540 GCA_025629805.1 Erythroxylum baracoense | reverse complement strand
AAATTTGATAAATGTGAATTTTGGCTAAGAGAAGTGGCATTTCTTGGGCATATTATTTCAGAAAAAGGAGTACATGTCGATCCACAAAAAATAGAAGCTGTTGTAAAATAGGAAGCACCCAAGAATGTATCAGAAGTGAGGAGTTTCTTGGGATTAGCTGGATACTATAGAAGATTTGTAGAAGGTTTTTCCATTATAGCAGCTCCACTCACAAAATTGACAAAGAAGGACTACAAGTTTGTATGGACAAAAAAATGTCAGAAGAGTTTTGAGGAACTAAAGAAGAAACTCACAACTGCACCCATTCTGACTTTGCCTTCTGATCGTGATGGATATACAGTATATAGTGATGCTTCGAGTAAAGGATTAGGATGCGTGTTGATGCAAGGAGATAAAGTGATTGCATATGCTTCCAGACAATTACAGCCGTATGAAATGAACTTCTTTTAATGTAATGTTCCTTTTGCCCCTTCTTTTGTCTCTTATGACCATTTCCACTAATTTAATCCCAACATCTCTAATTAATAACCCCAATTTCTATTCATGTTTGTTAAATTAATGATTAAATTCTGAGAAAATAAATAAAATAAATCAATGAATAAATCAACAAATAAATAAAATAAAATAAAAAATTGGGGTCTAACACAAGGTGACAACATTTTTGCTTAAATTTCCCCCCGATGTGATCGATTCTGAGTTCTTTCAACAGGATGAGGTGATGTAGTTGAGATCTAATCTTACTAAATAGGTTCAAATGCAGCTGAGTGAGTAGGCCACTATTTATGGTGTCTCCTGCTGGTATTTATGGCAATGGCAAAACAGGAGTCTGTTTGAAGATGGTTTTGATTGGTCGAAAGTCAAACATCATATAGTCTTGGACTATGTCACTTGGATCGTTACAGCACAAATAGTGGCTGGCCGAGTTATTAAAGCACAGGGTTTGACTTTGGGTATCCTAGTGGGATGGACTCCACCGAAGGAGGGCTGGGTTAAATTGAGTACCGATGGAGCGGTGAAACAGGGGTCTTCTATTGCAACTGCTGGCCGGTTACTTCAGGACTGCTATAAACATTGGTGTGGCGGATTGAGGAAGCATATTGGCGAGTGCTCGCCATTGATTACTGAATTTTGGGTGGTGCACGCTGGGCTTAGCTTAGCATTGGACCTTGGTTACCAATATGTCGTTTTAGAAGTGGACTCCCTAAAGGTAATTAGCATTCTCTCTTTCTCCAAAATGTTGTTGATTGAGGCTAATTTTTTGGTGCAAGGTATTCCAGATTTATTGCGTAGAGATTGGGATGTCCAGCTTCAACACGTCTATAGAGAAGGGAATCAGAGCGCCGATAGCCTAGCTAATCTCGCCTTACTAGCATGTTCAGGATTGCGTGTGCTTCAAGAACCTCCAACGAAAACTAAAACGCTTTTACAAAAGGATTTGCAAAGAGATTTATACCGCAGAGTTTTGCGATAGTGTTGCAGTCATTGTTTGTTTCTTTACTTTCTATCAAAAAAAAATGATGAAGAGTTCCTGTTATAAAGAAAAAGAGTTTGCTTAATGCGTGCTTGTTGTTGAATAATGTTACAAAATTGATGTTATAAAAATCAATCAAAAATTAAGATAAAAGGTTTAAAGTTTAAAGATTTATAGACTATTATAAAAAGGTTGTACATTAAAAATTAAATAAAATTAAAGAATTTAAAATAATATTAAAGAAAGGACTTATTTTGTCCATAAAGAAAAGTTAAATTTTAATTTAAAAATTATTAATAAAAATTAAATAATTTATCATGATTTATAAAAATTAGTTAATTTTTTAAAATTAACGGATTAATTAATAAAGTAATTAATTTTCAATAAAATAATTATTAAAATAAATCAAAATAAAAAGTTAATCAATTAAATTTTTTACATTCAAATTTTTAATCAATTTAAGTAATGAGATGTTATAAAAAAACTTAAGGTATAGATTGTTTTAAAAAACTAGATAAAATAAATTAATAATAATAATAATAATAATAATAATAATAATAATAATTTTATTACGATTATTATATTATATTATATTATGTTATATTATGTTATGTTATTATTATTATTATTTAATTGAAATGATAACTAAGATCTTAAAATGGTATAATGGTCGAGGCTTCTTTGACGTTCTTCACGGAATTAATGATTTTTGAAGAGAGGATATTTTTATTTTGAATTAATATTTTAAGATTTTTTATAATTTGACATATCTAAAATAAAATATAATAATTGAATAATATTATAGAAAGATAAATAAAACTAATTTACTTCTTTTTATCCGTTTCGTGGCTCTTCCATTGCATTACTATCTCATTTTCTCACAAGTTTTTTTCTGTTCACTGTACACTTTCCGGTGTGCAACAACAGTGGCTTCTTGGTACAATTGCTTCAGTTTACGATCCTCCGTAGCCTCTCTTAATTTCTCTGCCATTTCCCCTTCCATCGAGCTAATCTCCACTGCTTCACGAACCCTTGTCAAGTCCAAGCCCTAGAAAGTCGTCTCAACAAGGTTAAGAGCAAGGGCAATAGCGATCATAACAATATGAGTGCTGTCGTGAAGATATTCATGAGCTCTTTATCCGCGACAAAAAAAAAGGGCCGCCTAAGAATCCCGACGGGTTGATGATTCCGGCTGTTGTTATTCCCTAGGATTTGAAGAAGACGGCGAGGAAAGGCATGAGCTTTGATGAGTTGCAGAAGAAGTTGTTTGGTATGTAAAAGGAGAAAAAAAGAAACGTTAGTGCATCAATTAAAGTGAAAAGGCCAAAGGGGTGATGATAAGAATTCAGATCCTCTCTACAAATTTTACCCTGTCTAATGGTATTTAATGTCTAAAACAATGTCGGTTTGATCATTAGATGTTTTAGATATTAGAAAGAATTGGACTTGGACAAAAAATCCTCGCTCGTGATGGAGGAGTATGGGTGTGACCTTTCAATCGTTTGGAGTGTGAGTTTTTAATCTTTAATTATTGAAGAATAGTTAATATTTTAATATCAATTGAAGATAATAATTAATTAAATAAAATAAACACTAAATGACTCTATTTATCAAATATAAAAACATACATTGTGTAAATTATATTGGTATCCCAAAATATCTTTAAGTATGCTAAATAATCCTTGGACAATAACATCAAGACGTTCACAATACAAACTGGTTGGAACAAATCAAAATAAAAACTCATACAATCATGTTATGATTCCACCAATAACAATTTAGTAAAAATGTTAAAACTAGCTACTTTTTAGAAAACTCGAAACCCACACACAAAGTCTGGAATCGAAATCTGATACAACAATATAAACATAATCAGATTTCAGAAAATTACAAAAAAGTTTGCAAGATAAAACCCCTTTTCTAAAACATTATGTTACGATGAAAAAAAGAGCACACACACACATATATAGTTCCAGACCAAAAAAAGAAAATAAAATAAATGAGTATTACATCATAATTTTTATGATAATGACAACACAACACTTTTCATCACTCCCCTCAAAATAAGACGAAAATATTCTGAATCCTATCTTGCCAATTAGAAGCAAAAAATGTGTTTCACCGAGGCCTTTCGTCAAGATGTCCGAAACTTTATCATTGGACTTGACAAATGAAACATCGATTGACCCATCGTCTATCTTTTCCCCTATTAAGTGTTGAACTATCTCAACATGCTTGACTAAATCCTGTTGAACTAGATTCGAAGCTATCTCAATTGCAGCACGATTATCACAAGACACTGGGCACGGAGACTCGTCAAACACCCCCAACTTTTGAAGTAAACATCTTAGCCACAGCACTTCGCAGACCCCTAGCGTCAAGGCTCGGAGTTCTGTTTCAGCTATAGACCTTGCAACCATACATTGATTTTTACTCAGCCGGCTCACCAAATTTCCACCCACAAAGATGCAGCATCCAAAAGTAGATTGGCGGTCATCAATTGAGCCGGTACAGTCTGCATCAGTAAAACACTCTACCCTTATAATTATAGGAAGTAAATAATATTTAAATCTTAGTCAATCTGTAAATTTAGCATAAGGTTCTAGAAGGATCTTCAAATCCCATGATTGTTGCCAAATCTGTTGTAACTGATGTAATCATCTTGTATATATGATCGACAATAGCTAATCAAAATAGTGGATTCAAAATCAATTGTTTACTTCCATCTACAATATGACCTCCTTCATCCATCTATTATAGCCCTCTCATCTTGTTATCTGCTTTAATATCTCTTGCTAGTTTACTATAATTATGCGCTGGACTCCTAATATTTGCCCCACGTATTCCTCTACTCGAGCAATCTTTAGCTTGTCTTGGTATCTAAATGATGTTAGCATCTTGGGTGATCCTGCACTAAGTGACAAGTTTAAATTCTCCTATTAAGTTGCTCCTCCCATATATGATGGTAGTGAGTGCTATCTCAGTTAATACTCCATTATATTGGGGTAATACCCATCTACTTTAGAGACTTCCTACTCGTCCATGACCCCGATTAGTTGATAAACATCTCCTATTGATCCTCGTCTCTTATGAACTATGTGTATATTACGTATAACATCCAAGTTGAAGACAATTGTGATACTGAGCAGCCTCATCAATGGTAGTCTCCCAAAGATTCACATCCTCTGCACTAGTCGTATCATATAAGGCTAAATGCATATCATCCATATCTTCTTCTCCTCGCTTTGTCATCAGAAATTTTGAGCTAAGGTATGTGCCAGATGTATTGAGAGCCTGTCACTCATACTCTATAAGTAGAAAATGTCTTGGTTGATGATGACTCTACTCAGTGTATGACTTAGGAGGTTGTAAATGTACCAGAGTGTAGGACGTCAAGGAGTGGAGACCTTAATCTTGCTTGCATCATAGTCTAACCCCTAGCTAATGTTACGCCAAAAGTGTCAAATGAACATCTCTTACAGGAAATCCATTCAAGTCCTGTATGCATATCCACGAAGTCCTAATCATACAGGCCCATTTTTATGAAGAAGTTTGTGTAGCTCATCCTGATCATCTCCTCTAGCATCCTAAACTAGACGTACTTAGTTGTTCACACTTTTCCCCTAAAGAATGTGGAAAGCATCTCGAGCGTGAGCTTCCAGTATGTGGGCTTCATAATTGTGAAGAATTGTGACCATGCTTTAATGTTGATCAAATCCTGAACTTGTTAGGCTAAATTAATATGTTCTAATGCCTCACAGTCAATGCATGTGCCAGTCCTAAATCTTTTATCCTTAAGTTGCTGAAATTGTTCCTTGTGGCCCTCATCATTAAAGAGTAGCATCTTATGCTGCTTTGACGGATGCGTGAAATAATCTAATTAATAAACTAATTAAAAATTAAACTAAAGAAAAATTACTAACAAAATTAAAGATGCAATTAACCAATAAATAAGATAAATATGCAATTACATATGTAATTGCTAAAATTGAACATTCAATTTACACAATTTAACAATTGAATCTATATTAATCAAAAATAAAACACCTATGATTCAAATATTACACAACCATAGTGTTTTGGGGGTTTAAAAAAACCCTAAATTGTCAAAAATAACTAAACTACAAGTTTAAATCATGTAAAAGTAAGGAAAAAATTACTTGGATGTTGCTAAATCACACAAAAAAACATTGGGTAAGGTTTAGAACAAAGGGGCATAGTAGATGGATGGCAGAAGACGGAGAGAAAAGTGGGAGAAAAGAAGGAAAATAAGAGTTTTAAAGATCTATTGTAGACTTGCACAATTGTGTAATTAATCATATAAGTCACTATAAAAATGTGACTCGATACATGAGCGTGTAACTTTTCCTGAACTTACACAATCACATACACAGTTGTGTGTGTGACTATGCAAGTCATTGTGTGTGTGCAACTTTTGACACAGGCATGTGTTATGACACGTTCTAGGTTACCTGAGATACACGGGCGTGTCCTATGCCCCTTAACTCATTGTAAACATGTGGAAAATTTTTTTAACAACTTTTAAAACACACATGGTCATATCTAATCACCGTGTAGGTCATTATAACTTTTTAAAACATAATGAAATCAAATTTAGATATACACGGGCATGTTCACAAGCGTGTATATGATCACGTATACCTAAAAATTCCTTGAAACTTAAAAAATTTCATTAAAATTCACAAGAATTAATAACACTTACCTAAAAATACAAATATTAAACATAATCAAATGGAGATGTTTTATAACCTGACATAAAACACACTAAAAGAAATTAAAAACTGACTCTAAAGCTGGAAAATAAACAAATGAACATAATCAAATCAAATACAACTTTCCTAATCCTTGGGTTTCCTCCCAATTAGTACTTATTTAATTTCTTTAGGTCATTGTACCTATTATGCTCTAAGGTGGCTTATAGAGATTTAATTTGTTATTTCTTACCATAAGGTCCTTAACATCTCTTTAGGCAACCTGCCTTTTCCTTATGTCATGTTTATCCTTTTTTTTTCCTTAGACTAGAAACAACTTTAGCGGACTTTTAAAAGAATAATCTTATAAACATTTTGAAAATGAATCGTTAAATAAATCAATTGACTCATTAGAATATGACCTCTTCATCCCTAACCCTAAGCACTAGCTTTCCCTCATTAAGATCAATAATTGATATAGAAGTGGCTAAAAAGGGTCAACCTAGAACTAAAGGTATCCTATATCTTCCTAGTAAGAATCATAAAATCAACTAGGAAGATTAAATTATTAACCTTAACAAGTATATCTTTTATAAAACCTTTAGGATGCTTTATTGATTTGAGGCATCATGTTAATGTTGGCCCTAGGTTGGTCAAAGCCTTTTTTATTTTTAAGCTACCTATTTGATAAGGAATAGTAGAACTCTCTGTATCTTTAAGCTTCTCTGGTAGTTTGTGTTAAAGTATCACTAAGCACCTTTAACTCAGTGTCACAATTGCTAACTCCTCCATCTTCCTCTTGTTTGCTATTAAATCCTTAAAGAATTTGGAATACTTCAGCATCTACACAAAGGTCTCAATAAAGGAGTTAGTTAATGTGGAGATGTTTACATAGTTTAAGGAACTTCCTAAACTGCTTATCCATTTGATCTTTCATTACTTTGGTAGGATAAGGGATGGTAGGTTGAAATTCCTTAACTTCTCAACGGCACCCTTCACCTTCGCCATTCTCTTATCTCCTATTATTATTCTGCTTTTAATCTTGGGTTTTGTTGTTTTCCTTTTATAGCTCTTTTCCACTTTTAAAGGTAACTACCATCACATGTTCTTTAGGATTTATCTTTATGGTACTAGGCAAGCTTCTTTGTGATCTTTCAAAGATTAGCTTAACAATTATCATATTTGCATTTCCAAGTTATGTGTAGAATCCTTTTAATTCCTCAATGATGTCTCTATAGATTAAATCTTACCTTTGAATGCTGAAGCAGCCTAGATACGATATCCTCTAAGCTCAACTTCTTCTCTTGAGGTTGCTAGAATCCTAGTTGAAGGTCGTTTCTTATCTGCCCTTGATTTTCCCAAACAAATTCAGGTGATTCCTCCATCCTAGATTGTATGCATTACTATATGGATTGTTTTAGGGTCTAGAACCATTCCCCATATAATCCATATACTCAGGCTATAATGCTTGACAATCTTGACTTGAATGTCTTATCCCACACGCTTCACATTGCGTAACTTGGAATAGTTTGGGATTTGTCGTTAATCCAACAATCTTCCTACTAAATGCTTCAACCTAGTTTGCCAATGTTATAACTACATCAACAGCAAATACTCCCATTGGCTTGCTAAGACTTGCTCAAGAAAAGCACCACCGATAATTGTTCATAGCAATGTCTTTAATAAAGTACTAAACATCTTTTGGTATTTTATTAATTATATAGAGTACCCCTAGCTAATGCTTCTATCATCTACCTTGTTACTTAGTTCTGCCCATTGTAGAAGGTTTATATTTGCATCTATAATGGTAAACCATGATGAAAGAACTTCTTTAGCATATCTTTGAATCTCTCCCATGTGTCATATAATGTCTCTGAATTATCTTGGGCATAGGCAGAGATGTTGTTTCTTAGTTTAGCAGTCTTGGCTAGTGGGAAGTACTTCAGAAGGAACATCTCTACCATTTGGTCTCAAGTAGTAAGGGATGACCTAGGCAAAGAGTTTAACCATTGCTTCACTTTGCCCTCACTGAATATAGGAATAATCTCAACTTGATTGCATTATTATTAGAACCATTGATCTTATAAGTATTACAAATCTCATAACCTATAAAATTGGACAAACTATTGCACCATTTAAATGATACTCAATTTAATCTCAAAATTATTAGCATCAATAGTTGGTCACAAGATGCAAGACTCAGCTCCTATCAAGTTTGGTCTAGTGTAATCAAACATAGTTCTCGGTTGGTCTACCATAATTATAGATTCTTCAGTATCAATCTGACCTTCCAAGTCTTATATCTATTGATCTAAGTTGAACTCTCTAAGTAGACTTCTACGGAGATTTCTATAAGCTATCATCTTAATCTCTATATCTTTGTTGACTAGATGTGATCGATTCCCTCGGGTGATAAATTGACTCTAAGACCTATAACGGTAGTGAAGCTAAAGAGTCAATAAATTAAGTAAACAAGTTAAAAGGAAAAGGGAAAAAATAAAACAAATAATAATGGATAGATTAATAAAAAGCAAGGTTTTCCTAATATTTATCTCCCTAGTAATGGTGCTAAAAACTTGATTGAATATAATTTTAATTATTTAAATGGCAAGTGCAGAGTATAGCTGTATTTAGCATTAACAAGCACGGGTCAATCCTACAAGGACTTTAAGTACTAGTAATGGCCTCTTTTCTATTTTCTAATCATCAATTAAGAAGATGATTTAATTTAAAATTGAACTAAAATAAAACTAAACACAATAATGATCCAAAACAAACTTAACGCAAAGATTAATTTAATATTAGATAATTAGTACCTAGGTAATGAATCTTCCTAAGATTTCTTAAATTATAACCCTTTATCATGCAATTCAATTATTGATTATTGTACCATGGAAACTCCTATCGTATGTTAATTTCTTTCTCAAGAGTATTAACAACTAATCTTTAGCTGATAAGCTAAAACCCCTAATATTACATTACTCCAATTTGTGAATCATTCAATTTAATTGCATTAAATAAAGAATTAAATCATATTATACATCCTAATTTAGGGTTCATCCTACCTAGACACTATTCAACTTACTTCCTAAACATAGAACATAAAAAGCATTAAAAAGAAAAGAATCTATAGATGTGTATACGCACCTTCTCTTTAATGAAAGCCCTTAAATCCTTGATGAAAGGCTATTCTTTATCGAATCTCTTAAAGTATCTTCATGTTTTTCTCTTCTTAACTTCAAAACTGTGTTCCTAACTTTAACTTTGCTTATAGCTTTTTACTCTAGTTGCTTTTCTTCTGGCTTCTCATTATAATTTCCATTTATATTATAAAACTATGGTTTCTAGATTATACACAATTAGCCAAAGATTGCGTAAGTGCCGTGTATCATAAAAATCCTTCAAAATTATGAATTTACACTTTCACAGGAGTTTACACGAATAATAGACACGATCGTGTGTATTACTCACATAGGCGTATATCTTACTAACATAGGTGTGTATCTCTAAACGGGAAAAAATAATGTCTTTGAAGCTTTACACATTTATATTCTCACATATGGTCCCTTTATATGGCCATGTATATTCCTCACACAATCTCTACATCTTCGCACAAGCGAGTGAATACAAAAACCTCTAGCTCTTTCATTTTATGCAATAATTTATCCTGAGTTCTTATCCTGTTGATCCATAAAGGAAAATTAAAAAAACAACATAAAAGTCTCAAATAATAAGCAAAACACACTTAATATGGGCATAAAAATATAGTATAATAATCTTTTATCTATATACAACTCCAACTTTGCATTCCAGAGGAATTATTCATGGAATAGGTTGAAATACATAAACCCTTCAATTAACTATCCATGGATCATTGTTGGTTTTTTCCTAGCACTCTACATATGTCTAA
>JAOTAY010000135.1:1854-15540 GCA_025629805.1 Erythroxylum baracoense | reverse complement strand
GAAAAATAAAGATAAGGACTGTGCACTGCCAACCCAACAAAAACGCCAACCTCCGATTGCTAAGCCTCCAAAACAGAAAACGCAACACCCAGCCAACTAACTGTTTGACACGCACACTCACTCACGTATAGATCACTGCATGTTTTGTTTTCAGCAAACCAAAGCTTCAACACCCTTATGTGTGCGCAACCAACAGCTACCAAAGAGAGACCAAAATCAATGTATATGATCAACGTGTGTGCAGCCCACTCAAATTTTTTTTTCACCTCTGTTTGTGACTCACACAACCACACAAAACCATGCTGCCGCAAATCAGTTATGGCTCACAATTAACTAGAATAATCACCCCCGTATATGATTCAAACTCCAATTTCAACTATAAGAGTTCTACTTCAACTCCATCACTTAAGATAGAGTTTTATCACCTTTTAAACCATTATCCAAAAAATCCAACAAGCTTATCTTCTTCACATATCCCACTTAATATCTTATATGTCTAATTAATAAATAATGCCAAAATTAATTATTTAGATAGATAACATATATTCTAACAATTTCCCTATTCTCCTTTAGCTTGATTTTGTAGGCCCATTTAACATCAATCTTTTTCTGCCCTTCTGGAAGATCAATGAGTTCCCATGTATCATTTTTTTTCATTGGTTGCATTCTCATCATCCATTACTTTGCATCATTTTGCATCTTTGATGACACTTTCAAAATTTGTCAGATCACAGTCTGAAATAAAGCAAGATGAGTAAGAGGATCAATTTGATCTATTCTAATTAACTTATAATCTGACATCCATGCTGACCTTCTTTGAACACGATGAGTGTGAGATTAGCTACTGCTTTAGTTTATTCATCTATTGCTGGTGTAATTTTAGAATTTTCAAGGTTATCATTTTAAGGATTTTCAAGTGCTACAATTGCTGAGATAGGGTGTTGTTGGGGCTGATTCACTTCTTTACCATTTTCTCCATCAAAGCTTGATACAATTTGGCTTCCAATAGCTTTTTTAGTCCATGGACAGAACTAATTTTCATTAAAAATAATGTCCCAACTGTAGAGATTTTTGAGTGCTAGGATTATAAAGCTTGTAAGCTTTTGATTGATCACTAATACTAAGAAAAGTGCATTTCTCTCCTTTGTCATCTAGTTTCTTTCTTTTTTGATATGGAACATGGGCATATTCAATGCATCCAAAATTCTAAACTGATCTACTGCTGGTCGTTGTCCGCTCCATGCTTCCTTTGGAGTCATGTTTTGAACTGCAAATGTAGGACTTCTGTTCAGAATGTGAATGCTCCAATTGATTGCTTTAGGCCAAATGGTTTTAAGAGCTCTACTACTTATCAAAAGACTTCACACCATGTTCATAATAGTGTGTTTTTTCCTCTCACAAACTCCATTTTCGCTCTACTTGCCTTTTAATTCCATTAAGTTGACAAAATTTTGCCAAATCATGAGTGTTATATTCTCCCCGACAATCTGAATAGAGAGTTTTTATTGTGTTGCCAACATCTTTCTCAACAAGTGCTTTAAAACTTTCAAAAGCACATAAGGCATTAGATTTTTCATGCAAAAAATAGACCCAAAATTTTCAAGTATAATCATGAATGAAGGTAACTACGTAGCTTTTACCTCCATTCGAAGTTGGTGTAATGAGCTCGCAAATTTCAAAATGAACAAGTTCCAGTGCCTTCTTTGCTCTCCATGATTTTCCTTGTGGAAATGAGTTTCAGTGTTGTTAACAACACATTCTTCATAAATTTGAGAGGGAGGTGAAATTTGAGGAAGATCAATCACCATATTCTTTTGTTGCAGGGTCTTTAATCCACCAAAATATAGATGCCCATAACAAAAATGCCACAACCAAGCTTCATCTCCTTGTTTGATTAATGGAAATGATTGTTGCATATTATTTAGATAGAGGGGAAACATTCTATTCGTAGTCATTTTAACTTGAGCAATTAAGCCCAAATTGTCATCATGAATGCTACATACTCCATTTTTAATGACAATCTCATACCCTTTCTATTGTAGTTGGCCAAGACTTAGAAGATTAGTCTTCAAATCTGGAACATAAAGACCATTAGAGATGGTTTGAAAATCATCCCTTTTAGTTTGAATCATTACCTGCACTTTTCCCATAATTGAAACTTTAGAGTTGTCTCCAAACTTTATAAAGTCTCGATAAGATTCATCTAGAGTAGAGAAAGTTGACTTGTTTCTACACATATGGTTGCTACATCCAATATCTAAGTACCACAAATGCTAGTGAATTTCCTCATTCACTTGCTCCTTCACTATAAAGAGATTTTTTCTTCATTTTCTGCAAAATTATATAGATTGCCTTCCACCATCTCTTTTTACATTAGTTCGACATTCTGATTTATAATGGCCATACCTGCGACACCTGTAGCATTTAACTTTTAATTTGTCTGCTAACTTTGGCTTAGAGTGAGTTGAATGGTTGTTGTTATCGTTTCTTCCCCTTCCTTGACAATTGGGAGACTTTTCTTCAGATTTCTATTGTGAATGCTTTCCACCATTATAATTGTTGTCTTTACCCCTTCCCCTTCCACAACCACCACCTCTTGATGTGAAAGAGTGATTGCCAAATGAGACTTGAAAAGCTTGCTCCTCCTTATCTTGTTGATTTATTTTCTGCTCTTGAACCAACAATGAACTTTGCAATTTGTCAATTGAAAGTTCTTCAATATTATTAGATTCTTCAATTGAACAAACAACATAATTGAATTTTAATGCCATGGTGCGAAGAATCTTCTCAATTATTGTGACATCTTCCAACTTTTCGTCATGAATTCGCATTTTATTTGCCATTGCCATAGTCCTTAAAAAGTGAGGTGAAATTGATCCTCCGATCTTCATCTTTGAAGTCTCAAGATTAGTGCTTGTAGTTGTGCCCTTTTTGCCTTTTAAGTTCCTTGATACTTCTTCGTAGAATCCCAAATATGCTTGGAAATGTCTTTACAAAGAACAGTTTCCAAGATTGAACGGTCAAAAGCTTGGAAAAGATATTTTTTTGCTTTGAGATTTTTCAAATTCAATGCTTCATATTCTGTCTTTTGAGCATATGTGGGGACAGCACCTTCTACTAATTCTGCTATTTCAGAAACAACTACCCAATATTTTTTGGAACTCAAGAAACTCTCCATAAGTATGCTTCAGTGGTCATAATGACCATCAAAACATGGTACGGTTGGTTGCACAAATTAGATTCTGTAGCCATTGTTGTGAAATACACTTTTATTTCTCGCTTGCCTCACAAGTTTCACTCTCTTACAATCTCTCACAATCTTAACTCACCAAGCTTTGATATCACTGTTGAAACTTGAACTTACAATTTATTTAGCAAATCAAAGCCTTATATCGGGAATTACATCAACAAGAAAAACATGACCAAAAACCCACACGTTTCCATGACTATCCGCCTGTTTTATCTCCAGCACTATTTCATTTAGTCACGAAGTGATCACATTCCTAGCTAAGGACCAGGACAACACATAGCAGCATTAAAAAAAACAACTTGACACTAAAATATCTAACAGGTGTTTCTTACTTATAGATATTAAATGGACGACTGCGGAGTGGACTTAACCCAAATCACGAAAATTATTACATATTCATTATCTTATATTAGAACTTCCATGGCCTCCGCAAGTTGGTCTGAGATATCATCTGTAGGAGTGGCAATCAACATCAAGCTGTGTTTTCTGCCAACTGTTGCTCCAAACGTCTCGGTCATGTCTAAATTCTCAGGCGACATTCCGTCCGGCAACGCCCAGTCAAAGTGGTATAGTAACTGAGCAAGTGGAAGCTCCACGTTTGCAAAGCCAAATGTTAAACCCGGACATATCCTTCTTCCTGCTCCAAATGGTATGAACTCAAAGTTCTGTCCTCTAAAATCCAATCTACCATCTTCAAATCTCTCTGGTATAAACCTCTCTGCATCAGTCCAATACTTGGGGTCTCTCCCAAGTGCCCACGCGTTGACCATTACTCTGGTTTTGGCAGGTATTTCGTACCCATTAACCTCACAAGTTTCTCTACTTTCTCTTGGAAGCAACAATGGCGCTGGTGGGTGTAGCCTTAGTGTTTCTTTTATCACTGCCTTCAGATAATTCAATTCCTCGACATCTGTATCTGTGATCGCTTTCTTTCCTCTGAAGGTTTGTCTTACTTCGGCTTGTGCTTTCTTCAGCACTCGAGGGTTTTTCATCATTTCAGCCATAGCCCATTCTGATGTTATTGAGGAAGTATCAGTTCCAGCAGTGAACATATCCTGCACAAGTAATTTATCATGTTGATTAGTTTCATGTCAAGGTACACGAATCAGAAGAAACAGTATTAAAAGTAAATTTCTGAAACAGATGATGAGCTATGAAATTGCTATGGTTCGATTTTGATATAATTTTCCAAGTGAAAGAAACAAGAAACTTAACAAGAATGATGGCTTTTAAGCTGTTTCTAGTGATAGGACACTGAAGGTTGCCAGACTCGTGAAGTCTTAAAAGGACATCGAGAAGATCATCGTCTCCTGATTCACCACCACCTTTGCCTGTAGTCCTCAATCTTTCTCTGTGCTCCTCTATGATTGTATCAAATATCTCGCTAAACTGGTCTTTAATGGCTACAATTTTAGCTTTCATCCCAGTAATTTCTTCAAGAAACTCCAGTGAAGGGAACGCATCAACTATATTAAACCCACCAGCCAGCTCTGACCCTTTCTTTGTACATTCTATGACTGCCTTTTGCTTATCCTCTGAGCAATTGCTACCGACTGCTGATCTGCAAACTACTTTATTTGTCAACAAAGACATCATTTGGCCAAAATTGATCGGACTTCCTACAGAGGATCGGACCGATTCGACTAGTTTCTTGACCTCATCGTGACGAACAGAAGTGAAGGACTGGACCCTTTTAGGACCCAAGAGTTCTGTCACGCAAATTTTCCTCATTTGCTTCCAGTACTCACCATACGGAGCAAAGGCAATGTCTAAACCACCGTAGGTCAGAATTGTTGTTGTGAATAAGTTAGGCCTCTGAGCAAAGGATATATCTTGCACCCTCATTACTTCTTCAGCTAACTCAGCTGATGATACAACAACCGTAGAAACCTCGCCGAGTTGCAGATGCATGATGGGTCCATGTTCTTTAGCAAGGTCTCTAAGAGCATGGTGTGGTAATGAACCAACCAAGTTATGCAAATTGCCAATGATGGGGAGTTTCATTGGCCCTGGTAATGTTCTTTTTGTTGTAGGACTTGCGCTCTCAGGTTCATACTTTCCGCAGTAAACCTTGGTAGGCTGGTTTAGGGAAGTAGAAGAACGAGTGACAACGAAAGCTGGAGTCCCAATTTTGTTGGGGAACAACGTTGTAGATCCCAGAGTTAAGGAGGTTACAAGCATTGAAGGGGATATAGACGATGATCCCATTTTTGCAGAGATGGTTAAGGGGGATATAGACGATGATCCCATTTTTGCAGAGATGGTTCAGAGTTTCTGAGCTACTGCAAGCATTTTCACTCACCTAGACTACTTAAAAGACGTGATTCTTTAATTTTCTAAGCTTGGAAAACAGCCTCCCTACTTAACCACGTGTTACTGAATTTTTTGGTTCTCGCGTTTTGGCAGGACTTTTACTGGATGCTGTGTAGTATAATTTTCTAAGCCCAGCACAACGCATCTAATCACACAAAAATTCAAGGAGCCTTTTTTTGACAAGTAGCAGTGTAGTACTTTTGTATGCCATTGTTGAATGAATATTGAAAATTGCATATTGACTGATGAATGTTGAATGTTGAAATATTAAATGCCCCGTTGCCATCATGTTGACAAACTTCTTTCACTTTGTTTTATGTACT
Organism: Erythroxylum baracoense; assembly: GCA_025629805.1. Classification (NCBI taxonomy): domain Eukaryota; kingdom Viridiplantae; phylum Streptophyta; class Magnoliopsida; order Malpighiales; family Erythroxylaceae; genus Erythroxylum; species Erythroxylum baracoense. Next base: position 9,654 of record JAOTAY010000135.1, on the reverse strand, counting down.
CAGTACTTTGAAAATCTGATTTAGTAAATTATAAACATATAATCAGTGAGTTTTTGCATATCCGGTAAGTCTAACAAGATAAGAGAATTAAAATGATAAAGAGTTCCTGTTATAAAGAAAAAGAGCTTGCTTAACGTGTTTGTTGTTGAATAATGTTACAAAATTGATGTAACATCCCGTTCCCATATTAAGAGTTAGAACCCAAAAGTGCGGTACATGTGAGATCTTACTGAGGGATTAAGAAAAATGTATCTCATGCTCATACATAATATTAGCATACACGCACGTGAATTTGAATTTTGCACACATTAAGATGACTGTACACGAATCTATTGACATTCCGGGTATAATTGATTTGTTAACGTGATATTATTGAGAATTGTGATTTATTTGCATTGAAATCCGAATTGGAGAATATAAATTGTTGATTTAAAATTTTTGGTAAATTTTAGGAATAAATTCCGAAAATGTTGAATATTATTAGACTAGGAAAAATGTCACTTGGTGAGTAAATTGATGGAAGGAAATAAAAATAGGAAACAAATGATATTGGAGAATTGAAAAAAAATGATTTTTAGAAATTATTGAGAAAATGATTTTGAAAATTAGAGATGACTTTAGAATTTGAGAGAAGATGTTATTAAGAAAATTTTGGTAATAACTGGAATAAAAAGATAGGAGTTATGGAACTAGTTTAATAAGAACTAGTTAGTTGAGAATCTAGTTAAAGTCTTAGGAATTGGACAAGTGTCCAAATCTTAAGCTCACGTTCCTTTTTAACTTTGAAAGACAAAAACACTGTTTTGTCTTGTCTTAAAATATCTTTTTCTTGAAGCTTCTTCTTCTTCTTCGGATCTTGTTTCACCGAATCTTCACCAAAGTTATACTTTGCTTTCCTCTACCTATTGCTACTCCAATTTTGTTGTTTCTCTCTTTTGCCTCAAGAAAAAAACCTAATCTAAACCACCTTTAAGATGGTGTACAAGGGTGTATGACAAGTTAGGGCTTCTTAGGTTTTGAAGATTTTGGAGTGTCATGAAGTAAGTACATGATAATCCTTATGAGTTGTTAGTATATGAGATAAATTTAGTGATTATTTGACATTATATGATCATGAGGAAAAATGTTTGTTTTTCATGAACATTGTGACTTTTGAGATATGGAAATTTTCGATGTATTAATTTTGAATATTTGATGATCAAAATGTTATGAGATAGTGTTAAAATAATTTTGGAGTTGAAAGATCAATCAAAATGTGTATGAGATTAATGCAGAAAATTCCTGATAAATGAATATGTAAATGCTCTGTTTTTGTCGATGTTTTTACTGTTATAAGTGAGTATTTTTTAGTATTTTTAGAGATGATTTAAAATGAGTTTAGAGTGAAGGAATAGGTATATGGTGACGTCTGGAGATGAGAATGAATGTTTTAAATGAAAGTTAGAGTCGAAAATAAAGAGTATAAAGAAAAATGTAAGTGAAGGAAGTGCAAAAATTCATGAAGAACAAGTTTTATATATGCTCTGTTTCACTGCTTATTATTCACTGTCTCTGTAAACCATCCAAATCGCGATCGTTACAAAGAACGATCACGACATCCATTTCTTCTCACGGGCGTGAGACATGAGAGTCACACCCATGACTGCTTTTGCTTCACTTCTCACAGGCGTGAGAGATGAAAATCACACCCGTGATTTTTGCCTCTTCTAACCAAACTCAGTTTAAAATCGTAATGGCTATGAAATGAGTTTTGGTTTAAAAGGATAGGTTTAAGGTGACGTAGGGATGTGAGAAAAAAATAAAGCAATGAAAATAATGTAGAAATAAAAGAATAGAAAAAATTGCAGAAAACATGCAGAGTTACGTGCATGGATTTTCAGTTTTAGAGGTTTATATTTAATCTTAAGTTTTGATCTGTTTTTGAGTTTGTTGAGCTTTATGAAAGTCAAAAATGAGGTTATTATAAGTTATAGATGTTATACGTGAAAGAAAAAGAATGAGAGAAGAAAAATTTGTAATTCAAAAGATGAAGAAAAAGAAAGAACAGTAGCGTGACTCTGCTGGTTGAAGAAGGAAGTCGCGATCATGACCCTGCTGGAGGAATAAGGAAGTCGCGATCGTGACTCGAGAGATGATACGAGGATGGATTTTTGTTGAATGTGCTTTAGTATTTTAATGATATCTTGAGTTGTAGATGTCCAAATGAGTTTATTATTAATTCATAGTAAATTAGAGACATAGGGATATAACTTTGTTGAAGAAGTCAATTTTTAATTCTATCTCTAAGTATTTCAAAATCTGGCTTGAAATTGAATCTTGACTGAGATTGTAGTACTACCCGAGACAGAAATCATATTATGATGTTATTGAATAAATTGAATTGATTTAGGCTGAATTAGACAAAAGTATCTTCACAAAAGTTATAGATTATTCTCTTCTCTTTCAACTGATATAAAGTTCATAATTGTTGGACATGATAATTGAGAGATATGAGTTGTACAATTTTACGGCATGATCATGAAAAAGCCAAAGTTTCAAATGTGCTTAGTCTATAATATTTTGAACATAACTCATAGAATACTAAACTAATTTGAATTATCTTGGTGTCATTAGAAACTTAAGACAATTGGAAACATTTTCTTAGAAGAAAGTGTTGCCAAATTACTTCATTTTCCTTGTCAAAATGATCATGTAACATTGACCCGAAGGTTTGGAATTTTGGAGATGTTATAAAGAGAAATAAGAGTTTGGATATTGTATGATCCTACGATGTTAGAATAACAATAGTGAATGAACTGTTGGTATTAAAGTACCAAAGACGTGTATAATGGAGATGAAGGAGTTCATATGATTGTAGTTGTGATTCAAAGGAAATGAGTAATAAGTACCTAATAAAAGTGAATGAGGCTTGGATATTATGAAAGCAAATAATGCTAAAAATGAGAATGAGCATAAAATGTGAATTTAGATAATATACCAGGGATTGTCATTGAGCATGCATTGTACATAGTTCATATATACATTTGTGCATAAATGAATACTTAAAAGTGTGCAATTATTAATATGTGTGCAATGTGTGTATTGCATAATATCGATGTGCAGGATAAAATGTCCACATCTGGACGTTTCCAAATTTGGGAAGTAATGCTAATCTAGAGCATACTATGAGTAACCTAGACGGTCTCACTCAATTAAATTGTTTGTTTTTATGTAATGTCTGAATTATCAAAAGAATGCGAGTTGACTGTGTTGATTCCAGACATGAAGGTCCAATGATTCTAATGAATGATTATGATATTTGAAGTGCTCCTTGTATGTGAATATGACGAAATAAATATGTTTTCTCAATTTGATTGTTAAATGCCGGACTAAGTTTCGAAGAAAAATATGAATGTGCATGTAGTGAAATAAGTGATTCTTAACTTTAATGTTAAATGCCGGACCAAGGTCTGATGACATGTGAAAGTGAATGTGTAAAGTGAATTAAAGTGACTGATTGATCGTATGTGACTGATGCATTTCATTACATAAATGTGTGATAACGAAAAGACTGTTGTGATCGGAGTAGCCACCCAAAAAAAAGCTTAAGGCTCAGAAAGTGAAAAAGAGCTTAAAGCTCAGCAAGTGATTAAGAGCCAAAGGCTCACTTTGTAAAATGAGCCCTGTATCTCCAACAGATAAGGGACAGTTATTAATGAGCCCGTTATCCACAATGGATACAGGACAACAATAGGCACTCGGTTACAATACTAACAATTAAAAGTGAGTCTCATGAGTATGGCATATGCATTTGATATGTATGTTTAAATGATTGAAATGCACTGTTTAAATGATTCAAATGTGAAATGTGAAATAAATGAATAAAGTGTTATTTGATGCTACATGATAAATTAATGTAGTAATGGTAATTATGTGATATTTATGTATACGCAAAGATGTGAATTATATGTTATGTGATGCATGAATTGAGTGAACCATCGATGATGGTTACCTCATCTGAGTTTGCAAAACTCACTCAAAATTTGCAATATTTTTTTCAGGCTCAGAAGAGTTACCCCGTTAGGTTAACGGGAGTACAGACACTGCATTTGAGTAAGAGACTGAGGTCGGGATTAGTTCGCATTTGCATTTGTACTTTCTTATTTTTATATCAATTTGTATATTTCGAGAATTTTGTACAATGTGTATTTGAACCTTCTGTTTATAATAACTTTCCAAATGGGAAATGTTCGTAAATGATTTTGTGATGTAATAACAATTATGAATATAAGTGTTTTGTATGCATAATGGGCCTTAGTGACTAATGAAATTCGGGTGATTTGTGAAATGATTGTAACCCTTGTGATTGAAAAAGTTTATGAATAAAGTGAGTCCAATTGATTATCGATTTCCGCATATGCTTGTGCAATAAAAAAAATTGTACCTAGTTTCAAGTGTTTGATTGTTCTAGCATGCTACCCTTGCAGGGTCACTCAAGATGTGAGGTACGTGTCTTGCGAGAGTGGGGTGCTACACTAAAAGTAGAATTCTCAAATCACCAATTAAAGCTTTTTTTCACATCAAATTTACTATTCAACAAGTAAAGAAAAGCCAAACACACACCAATAACCTAAACTTTATAAAACTCATAAAGTCTAGACGTTAAATCCTTCGAACCCCGTTTTTGTTTTTTTTTGTTTTAATAAACAGCATCAATATAATTCAAAAATTTGAAGAACATAACCCCTGTATCCCTCAAAGAAATTCAAACCTAGCCTTATTCCTCACTGCATTAACTATGTCATCAGTGTCTGGTTTATTCCTCCCTCATAACCAACCAATTGGTCTTCTATTTGAACAGTTTCTTTACCAGTAGCAATTACTACGAATCTAGGCAATTTTTTATTTTTGCTTTTTTGCGTCTTTTTGTTGGTTCACAAGGTTGGTCTTGAAGGTTTTCTTCTACTACCAAGTTGGTTTTTAAACCATCCACATAAAGCACATATTTGAAGTGTGGCAGTCCATCCATGCAAAGTGTCCCTCTTCTAATAACCGTGGCCTTCTTTTCATCTCCAAAAGTAATATGACCATCTATACACTTTGATCATCCACCAAGCAGCTTCTTTCACTGTTTCTAACCTAAGTATGCTTTGGTAACATGGATTGTTGCTGAAAATTTAATGAGTGTCTAGATTTTTGGTTTTGAAACCTTTGAAATCATTTGTAACAACTTATAATATTTTGGACTTATGTGCCCGATAACCCCACAAAAGTGACATGTAGGTATAAACTTTTTATTCTTCCTTGAGGTTTCTCCTTTGACAAATCTAGCATCATCATTTTTCTCATCATTTAGCTTGGAACATTCACCCTTGTAACTAATACCTTGAACGTCTCCTTTAGTTACCAATTTCTAACAATTTTTCTAGATTTTCAGTACCTTCATTTAACATTCTTATTCTCTTTTCCATACTGACCAACTTCGACTTCATTTCATCAAACTCATCTGTGGTAGATAACAACTTCTTTTCTAAATCTTGAATGATGTTCTTCATAAAAGATTTTCCCTTCTTTATCTTTTCATTTTTCTTATATGTTTGCACCCACTTTGCATATATTAACTTATAGGCTTTGTAAATATCCTCACTTTTTTCCTTTGAATCACTATCATCATTGTCATAATTTGAAATTAAACTTTGAATTGATTCATCTGCATTTTTTCCCAAAATTTTGGACTGATTTACTCATGGTTTCATCATCAATTTCTTCTTCCTTGGTTGTTATTAAACAAGTAACTAGACTTTTGCTATATAAAGCAACTAATGCATCATTACTCACAAGTTCTTCTTCACTACCATACTCACTTTCGAATTCATTCTCACTCCATGTGCTTGTATAAGACTTCCCTTTTCTCTTCTTCAAAGTGTTAGCACATTCTGCTTGCACATATTCAAAGCCTTGATAATCATGACATTGATTTTTCTTCACTTTTCTTTCACCCTTTTGAGTTTTAGCTTGTTGTTTAAAGTTGTTGTTTGATGAACTCCCACCGTTTTATCTAAACTTGGGTTTATCCTTCTTCACTTTCTTTAACCACTTGCTGAAATTTCTTGTTAATAACTCCATATCCTCATTTTCATTGGATTCATCTTCTGAGTCATTCACGGCTTTACCAATCTCGGATTACAATATCAATCCTTTGTTTTTCTCTCGTTTATCCATCAATAAATTCATCTCAAAGTTGGTAAAAATATCAATTACCTTATTCAAAGACAATTCATTGATATCATGGGCTTCTTTGATGGTTGCAATATTTGGTTTCAGTCTCGGAGGAGGTGATCTCAATGTCTTCTTAACAAGTTTCAAATTTGAATACTTCTTTCCAAGTTGATGTGCTTGGTTTGCTATGTCACGCAGTCTCTTATGGAAGTCTCCAATAGTTTCACTTTTATCCATCCTCAACTCTTCAATTCTCACAGCTAACATCTGAAATTTTGAAACTGTCACAGATTTCGATCCCTCATGTATAGTTTGCAAAGTGTTTCACGCTTCTTTCGCCGATTCACATGATGATATCATAACAAAGCGACCTTCATCAACTGCACTGAAGAGGCATACAAGGCTTGAGAATTTCTAAGCGCTCTCTCTTCTTCAGCCCTTGTCCACTCAGATGCATCTTTAAGCACTGCTTCTCACTTTTCATCAGTTGTCACTGAACGTGTCCAACTATTTAGAATCGAGTTTCATGCTTTTGTTCCTTGTGCCTAAATGAATACTCTCATCTACGATTTCCACATAAGATAATTTGAACCATCTAACAACGGTGGCCTGATTATTGATGCCCATTCTCTTATAATCATATTTGTGAAACACGGATCTGCACCAACTTGTCGTACCAAGTTCTGATTTAGTGACCCACTCTGATACCAACTGTAAATCTGAAAGGATATAGCTTCGTAAATCCAAAAGGATGTAGTTTTGCAAAAACTTAGTTCTGATGCAGTTACTTTGAACTGTATTTGATGTTGCTTGATGTAAAGCAACTGTATCAACAATTTATAAATTTTCTTGCACAAACGAAAACAAAAAAATTAAATGCGAAGTAAACAAATCAATACCCGATATTTGGTAATGTAGTTTGGCACACATTGCCTACGTTTGCGGAATCCTCATCCAGCTTAATCACTTTTACCAAAGAACCGTAATAGTTTTACTCAAGGCATTACAGAGCCAACTCACCTTACCTTTGACACTATCCCTCGTCCTCACAACCCGTGAAAGTAAATCACACCTAATAATACGACCATCTCATTCTAACCTCAACAAAGGATTTTCTCAACAATGTTCGATAATAAAGATTATAATAAAATAACTCAAATTATTGAAATAATAAAGAACATAAACAAAGACACTTAGGGTTTGTTTGGTTGGATGTTAATTAATGTAATGGAATCGAACGAGATGGAACGAAACGGAACGATTTATAATGGAATGGAATGTAACATAGTGAAAAGTTATTTGGAAGGGATGGAAGGGTTCATAATGTAATGTAGTGAATCTTTGTTTAGAAGATGGATGGAATGGAATGGAATGTATAATAAATGACTATTATACCCCTGATATTAAAATGGTTGTCGTAAGAGATTTAACACTATGATTTTAAAACAAAAATCATGTCCAATTAAAGTCATGGTTGTGACTTGTTTTTAATATATTTTTTATTTAAAAATAATAAAAATTTTAGTAAAATTTTTATTATTTTATTATTAATTATATACAATTTATTATTAATTATATAAAAATATTATTATTAATTATTTA
>JAOTAY010000134.1:102982-117730 GCA_025629805.1 Erythroxylum baracoense | reverse complement strand
ATGTAATGTTTTTATTATCAATTAAGATATTTTTAACTTTATATCATCAATCAAATTTCTGTTTAAACAAATTAAATGTATGCTATTAAATTCATAACTATTTAAATTATGTATCAACCATAACATTATCAAATAAAATTTATTGACAGTATATTTTTTTAAAAAAATTTCTTGTAGATTTACCGATGGAACAAAAAACTTCCGTCAGTAAAATCAAATGTATTTACCGACAGAACACGACTAACCATCGGTAATCACAGACAGAATAACCAATTTCGTCGCCAAATTTACCAACAGAAAGTTACTGTCGGTACACTCACCGATGGAAAAACGTAACTATCGGTAATGTTTTAATAAACTTACCAAAGGAAAAGAACAAACTGTCGATAAATCTACCGCCGGAATAATATTGTCCGTCGGTAAATATATCAACAGTCAACAGCAAAATAAATCGTCGATATATTTACTGACGATAAATTAATTTTCTGTCGGTAAAGTTATTGACGGACTTTCTATTTTCTGTCAAGAATTATTAGCTATTGCCGTTTGTACGACACCTTTGTCCGTTGGTGAAGTCTGTCACTAACCTTACTTACTGACGGAATGTTTTTGTTTTCCGTTAGTAGTTTTTGTTACAAAACAACATTTTTCTTGTAGTGACTGCAAGAGGCAATAACTTGCGTTGACGTTGGTTTCCATCGCTCGTTACTATATATTAAGAGTTATTAATATATTAATAATTGAAAATAACATAATGTTATACATTTAATTTGTATAATTTTTATATAAACAATCAGATATAAATATGATAAATAAATTAATAAATTTTTATAATTTCAATAGAGTTAATTATTAATTATTTTTAAATTATGAATGATAAATAAAATTTTATTTATTTATTTTTATATAAGGCAAAATTTTAATAAAATACTTAATGTACTATCATATTAAACTTATAAACATGTTATTAATTAATGAATATAATAAGATTTTAATTTTTACTAAAATTGTATTTAATATAAATAATGATAAATAAATATATTGAATCAATAAAATTAAATAACCAATCTATTTAACATATATAGCATGTGGCTTGCTATCCAAATTACTTCATGTAAGATCTTATTTCAGGTTAAATCATAAAGCATGAGCTTCCCATGAGATTTTTACAAACACATAAAATTTTGATGAAATCATAGATAACATTAGTGTCTTTTTCTCATAAATAATTAAATTTTTTGTAATATTATATTAATTTATCATATTTAGATATCATTGTTTATATTAAATAGAATAATAATATTTAATGTGTAATATTAATTTATTTTAATAATAATTAATGAACATTATCTATCTTATTTTATTAATAATTAATAATTAATAATATATTTATTAGTTTCATATAACAGTAAATTATATATTTTATTAAATTTTTTATTATCTAATAATGATAATAAGTAGATGATAAATTTTTTATATTTTATTTTAGTTTACTCAATAGTTATTTTTTCTTATTACATCAAAAATCAATTGTTATACTGAATCCGAATATTTGTTAATTTTTCTATTATATTGGTTTGCTAGATTCAATATTAGTGTTGATTAATTTTTCATATGTTATTAGTATGTTAGACTTACTAGTGATGGTGATTAATCATGTCAACCCAGTAAATTTAGTGTAAGTTCTAAGTAATTTTTCATATCTTTAGGTTGTTGGATTGCATGTTAGTATTGAATAATTGTGATTATATTATGATTATTACTAAATCATAATAAAAAATAAAAAATTTAAGATTTTATTTATGAACAATAATAATTAATAAAGTTTATTATTAACTATTTTATAAAATATAGATTATAAAATGAAAAATAAATCATTATCTTTGTTGTTATTACTTAATAAATAAAAATTAATGAAAGACTTAAGATATAATCACGTTAAATTAATGAATATATTATCAATAATATATTACCTTTTTAATTTTTAAAAAATAAATTAATATTATATATCAATTACTATTATATTTTAAATATGAATAATGATATGTAAATATAATAAATCAAAATGTTAGATATATATCGCTTGTATAATTTGCTAATTTATATTGTCAATTGAAATTAACAAATCAACTTAATAAAAGGAATGATTCTAAAATTTTCATAAAATATAAGAGTCTCTCCTAAAATTTTTAAAACATAATTTTTTTACGCAGAAGTAATAAAATTAAGATAGAGCTAGGTATTCTTTACCCTTGATAATTTAATGATATTTGTTGTTATTCAATTGGCCTTATTGAATCTCCATCAAAATTGTATATTATGAAATTATCCCACTTTGAAATGGTAATATGAGAACAAAGCAAAATAATATCTAATTCAGGAGGGAGAATATTTAGAAATAACTTTTTAAAAATTTTGACTAATTCCACTTTTAAGGAGAAATTTACCCTTTTGTCGTCAAATTCATAATTTGTTTTTGGCTGTACTGGATTCATTAAGGCGTGACAATGTATGCGGGTAATATATTGCAGCAATAGTTTATTGATTGAAGATATAGATGTTGAAGGGAACATTATTATTATGCCTTACGCATTTATTGATACAGCTAGCAATTATAGGTAAATACCTTATCAATATAATATATATATTCACTGCAAACCAGTAGGAAGCTCGAGGCGCTGTTGGTTTTAACTTAGTGAAATGGTGGAAACTAATGGCTGGGTTTCATCTGTGTCCATGTCCACGAGACGGACTAGTCCATCGCAATGTGGAGCTATTGGTGACGGATGACCTCTAATTTTTCTTGCTCTTGTTATATCCTCCAGCTGAATACTCACCCCATCTTCATCATCAGTTACCATTATTGAAAATACAGAAACGTAAGTTTTGTCAGAGACTTGGTCGAAAAATTTGCATCGAGTTTCTAAAATGGTATAGTCCTTGAATTGAGTCTTTTTTATGTATTTCATATTTAAAGTGGTAATAATTAAAAAAACATACAAGAAGTAGGGTGTAAAAAGTTCTGTTTTTGCACACCCTGTACAGATTCTACTGCTGTATTTATAAAGCCAAAGTTTGTTACGCAAGAGAGTTTGTATTCAACTCAGATTTTACAAGCTAAATTATATCTAAACAAAGATAAGATATCTAAGCTATCTAAGGCTAGTCATATATATCACTATAAGGACGAATATGCAGAAGCTGCAGATAAGGAAGATTAAGCTGCAGATAAGGTTGTTGCTGGGAAGATTATTGTTGTTGAGAAAATTATGCTTGTTGAGTCACCTTATCAATAATATCCTTCATCAAACATTTCTGCCCGCGTCAAAAAATTGTTTTGTATGTGAGTTTGATCCTTCTTCAAGATTTTCTATATTTGCCTGAAAGGTATAATCAGCTGCATCATAAACCATTTGCATATAAGGATTTTTATTTGCATCCACATTATTTGTTCTAAATTCAATCCCCCCTTCAAACTCATCTACATTCACTGACGAATGTACTTCATTACCTCTTAAGGTGCTACAAATCAATGACTCCCTATGTCGTGTCTACTCAAAATAATTTGGGACAAACTCTTTTTTCAGTAAATGCCTATTCACTTTATCGATAGGAAGGAAACAAATGTGTTTGCACTTTTTACATAGACATCTGATCTTTGGGTCATCTATATATGCAGGATGAGAACATTTATAATGAATAAAAGCTTTAACTCTCTCAACAAACTCATGATTAATCAAACCATCAGGTGTTAATCGTCTATATATCCAAGATCTATCAACATAACTCATTTCTGCAAAACTGTTAATTTAAAAGAGTGATTTCATAGTTAGTATCCTTCACGTCCCCTAAGTTTATAGAACATCTAAATTTTACACAACATCCCATAAGTATTAATCAATCAAATTAATCACTTACAGTTGATTTCAATACTATGGTACGTGGCATTGTTTATACCTGTGAATCAAGAAAGCAAGTTCTTGCTACGACTCTTCAGCTCGTGGAATTTTGCATCGATAAGCCTTACAGGAGCTACATCACGGGTTTCCAGTCTATAAACCATCCTAGGGGTTTATTATGCAAAAAGTTGTCTTTTCTATTAAACGTATGAATTTCTTGTGTTAATACTAAGTTTGTATTAATCACATTGAAGTTGAAGTATTTTTGTTTAAATTAATCACCTACAATTGATTTCAATATTATAGTACGTGGCATTATTTACACAAGTGAAACAAGAAAGCAAGTTCTTGTTGTGACTACTGTCTTTGGAGTTTTTTAAGCAAACAATTGTCTTGTCTATAAAACGTTGAATTTCTTGTGTTAATACTAAGTTTGTATTAATCACATCGAAGTTGAAGTATTAATCAATTGAATTAATCACCTACAAATGATTTCAAAACTATGGTACGTGGCATTGATTACACCTGTGAATCAAGAAAACAAGTTCTCACTGTAACTCCTAGGCTTATGGAATTTTTCATCGATAAGTTTCATGGGAGCTGCATCATAAGTTTCCAGCCAATATACCATCCTAGGGGTTTGTTATGCCTCAAATCATCCATAAGATCTCAAACTCATTCCACATATAGTAAATGCTTATGTAATCATACATATACTCATCAATGATTCAAACATAACCCAAATGTAAGTAGTTAGACTATTAAAGAAGAACATAAAACTCATCAATAATGATAAGAATATTCTAAACAACAACACAAAATTAAGATATCCTTTGTATTCACACAAAACTCAAACACATCTAATTAATGTATTATTAAAGCAACACATATGGTAGATATTAGTTGGACGTCTTACCTGGATAGACGGATAACTAAAGACTACAAAGAAAAAGGATGAGTGATGTTGTTCAACACAAAATAGGGCCTGTGAAAAAAATATTTCGTATTAGTTAACTAGTGGGAATGCATCACTATTTGAAAAGGACTACAACCGACATAAAAATTTGCTTCATCTTTAAAATTATGCAAGATAAAACAAAGACCTCGTGAACATCAATTTAAGAATTTCTTTTTTAATATCTCTTTTCTTTTTATAGACATCATACCTCTTCTTTAATTACGTTTTTCCGAAAGCTCTTTTTGATAAAGATTATTTAGAAACAACCTCTCTGATAATTAGGGATAAAGCTGCATACTACTAAAATTCCTTAAATCTCGCATATCAACAAAATTCATAATGAGTGATGTGTTATTGTTCTTTTTTAGAGAGATTATCTCTGTCCATACTTTCGTAGAAATATTTGTTTAAAAGATCAAGGAATAAAATTATTGATTGGAAAATTCTTACAATATTTTTACTTAAAATATACAAAATATTGAGTGTTCGATTTTCACATTAACTCAATAAAATTTAACAACAATCAATATATCAATATATAATAAAGAGTTAATAAATTAATGTTTACAAAAAATCATATATGAATTATTCTTCATTTGAAATAAAAGTCTATAAAAAATTTAAAGAAATGAATTTTAAACACAATGCAGTATCATATAATCCACCGAAGCACCATTTTGCATTTCCTATGGGCTGTTCCAAATATCAACTTTTTTTTTCCTAGTGTTACGAAGTCCTCTTCCTAATTTTGCTCCCCCATTTTCACATTTTTCACACTCGTCTCTCTTTTATCAATTCAAGTGTGCTTTTTTTTTTTTCGTTTTCTTTCACTTTTGCTCCTCATCTCCTTCTTAATTGCAATCTAACCCACTTAATTTAGGAACTTTGTAAATAGAGTAGGATATAAGGTACGAATAAAAAGGATATAAGGTATGATCAGAGATGAGGCCTAACTAGATACCTAAGTTGCTTAAATAAGGTATGAATCAAGAGGTGGGTGGTCAGAGTAAAATAATTAATGTAAATGTTTTTGTTTTAACTTTTAAGAACTAAAATTTAATTTAAAAATCCATTTGTTAATGATAAAATTTTCTAATAAACAAAATGAATATAAAAATTAACTCAATTATTTTTCATTTCAATGAGATATACTATTACAGTTAGAGATTAATATATTCGAACTTAAGGGGAATAGAACTCTTAATCCAAAAGTTTGGAAATTTTTTTCATAAAACCCAAAATCAATATTTTTAAGACTTAAAATAATACAACTCTTAATAAGTTAAGGTCGAAACAAGTTGCCATTTATAACTGAGATAAAAATTATATCACAATTTTCAACTTTATATGACTAACAAAATTGATTGTATTTATGCTTTAGCACAACACGCACTATGTTTTGTGTGGGAATTAATAAACAATATATATGTTCAGAATAAATGGCTAATAACTTGTTGGATTAAATAAAAAGATGGATCAATGGAAGTTTATGGAAAGACATGTTTTCAGGGTTGTACTTGTCAATATGAATAAAAGATTGGAGAAACAAGTATTTGGAACCTTATTGGGTCATTAAATTGAGGAAGATTTAACATTTTATGAGATGAATACAAGAAATGGATAATGATTCAAAAGAGACTGAAGGTTAGCACTTTAGGCATGTAAGATTCCTTTTAAGTTCTGCAATTTTAACACCATAGATCTTCTCTTTACACATTCTACTCACTATTTGTTTTTTCTCAAACTAGTCGCTAGAAATCATCCTTGTTATTAGTTAACATAGGTTGAGTCCTCAAAATGTGTGTGAGAGATCATAATGAAGAAAAACACATCTAGTACGTGTGGAAGTGGAGAAGGTGGATTATTTCTCATCACATCCCAAACAGATTTATCTGCTAAGAAGGTTATTTGCTTAAAACGCCACCATACGTGAAACTAATAATTGCTAATTGTGCCATATACACACTATCTTAAATTTAATAATGAACTAAATTAACGTAATCAACCTATATATTGACACGATGACAATGGCTAAAAGGTGTGTTTTATCGAGAGACGATTATATAGTATCTGAAACAGATGCGACGACGACGGTGAGAATAAGCGGTGACGAGGTGTGGTAGCACGACGCACGGTAGCCTTCGGTTGGCACAGAGATAACGACGCTGGCTACCTGAGGACGATGGCACGTTGACAATGCGTGGTGACGTGATGAGGAGGTGTAATGGGACAACAACAGCGACAGTCAGATGGGAGAAAATAAATATGTTTTTATATATGTATATAAATCATTCATCTTCGCGACTAAAGATCAATCTAAAAAAGTTAATATGCATCATAATTATTTTTTACTAAAAATATGCGTAAATCCATCTTTTAAAAGTTAAATTACAAATTTACTCTTATTTAAAAAATCAAATAAACTCTTAAAATTATGATATTCATAAGTTAATATTTGATTATAAAATATTTTTATCAACAGATAATCAATAAAAAATAGATTGTTTATATAATAATAATAAGATCTTATTTATATAATAAAAATATAAGAGTTTGTTGCTAAATTTAATATGGATAAAAATTATTACGTGTGAATATTAATATTAATATTAATAATGCCTTGTTTTGGCAGTAAGTTACGTACAAGGGATAGAAAACGTAAACGAGGCCTTGTGTGTGAACTTTGAAGAAGGAGATAGGTTAGGTCAGTGACTGACTAGGTTGACCGATTGCTGCTTTCACCGTCACGTGGCACTGATTGTCGTTACGTCACCTCGCTGGAACTGGAAGAAAGAGAAAGGAAAAGATGGGAGACAGTCGTGCTTGACAGCTTTAGATCGTTATACGTGTCAGGTTCTTATTGGTAAGAGATACTATTATCTGACCCCGCCACGCCTATGAAGGTGGTCCATGACTCGCGTCCACGTATCAAAGAGACAGCCATGACCCCCACACGTGACCGTACAGAGAATTTGGCGTTGAGAGTTGAGACGTGACTTCGTTGGAACAAAAGAGAGCTACGGGGAAAAAATGGGTCAATATATTTTGAAAAATATCTAGATTTAATTTAAATTAAAAATTTAATCTAATAATCAAATAAAATTTTAAATATATTCAAATTTCAAATAAATTAAAACTAAAATTCAAAAAATGACTTAATATCATACTTAATTCTCTTTTAAAATTACACAAAGACCAAACTCAAACGACTTACCGTGTCCTAATCATTAATCAAATTGAAGTCGTTTTCTAATTTTCTCCTTTCCTAAGTTGGTTTCTTGCGAGTTTGACATTTGGCGTACAAGTAAAGGAAAAGCTTAAATGCAAAAATTAAAAAAGACCCATTAGATTAATAAAACTTTATTTCTTTCTCTATTTGAAAAAAACAAATCTTTGGTTGCCTAAATAGACCACCACCAAATATGGACGGCTAAATTATAATGCAAACTATCTCATGAAACGTGTCTAAGAGCGACGAACAATGCAAGGTAGAAGGGAAAGTGGGGGTGCGGGTTAGGGGGGTATGCACCGCTTAAATCGCCACGTCAGTCTCCGGCACGTGTCAAACACAAATACGAAGAATAACCGCCACGTGTCTACCTGATATTACAACTACCAAACCTCGTATAATTGTGCTATAATCAGAAACTACGTTCAAAAGTCGTTAACTATGTGTCCTAATCTCCCTAGTTGTGTGGACCCTTACACCGGACTTAAGCATAACTTCACCGGAACTAAATTCAAATTATATAATTAAATTAAAAGATAAGAGATTTAAAAATATGTAAAATATTTATTTATTTTTTCTTACGAGATGTCTCAGGTGAGTTTTAATTATGAGAAAACATCTTTAAGTTATATATACTTAGACTAATTTTCGTTCGAGCTGAGTAAGTTTCTTGTTAAAGGTAAAATTTTGACCTCAAATTTTAAACGGTTGTATACATAAGAAGATTTTGAACCTACAAACTCACTTAAATCGGGAGAGTCCTTTACTAATTCACTTATACTATGGGTTAAAATATTTATATTTTTAATTTAAAAGGAATTAGATCAACAGTTACAAGTGGTACATTAAACAGAGAGCCTGTGAAGTCTGAACCGATGATTTTCACCACGTGGAGATAGGCTAATAAAAATCATCACAATATAGAGAAAAAAGATAATGTTTTTACGTTTTTAAAATGAGGTGACGGGGGGAGTGGTACCGAAGGACCACCAAACATGCGTGTCACAAAAAAAGATAGTTGCGGCGACTCGTGTTGAGATCTTATTGGGCCACGTTTAGTAGGAACAAAAAGGTGTTCGTTTATGACAAGGAGTGAGAAAGATGGACGGTGGAGATATTGTGTTGTATTCAGATGTTGGACGTCATGGCAAGTGGACATGTCGGATCGTTGCCCGTGAATGTTACGGGCATCCCCATCTCCTGCCCGCACATTTTTAAGAGGAGCTCCTTCTCACGTCTCACTTCTATATCTTTGCCTCTCTTTCGTTGTTTGCGTTTAGTACTTATCACTGATCAGTTTATAATAAACTGGTGCTTAGTCTGGAAGAGGACGTTCCGAGAATTTAATTTGTTAGTTTTGAGTAGTAGTGGGTTGGTAGTTTTGTTTTAGGATTAATGGCTAGTTGTGGATTAGTTGGTGAAAGCGAAGGAGCTGTGGTGGAAACAAACTCACGGAGGAGGCGACTTGATCTCCGGCAGTTTAGTTCCGTCGCCGACTTGGCGGTGGTGCCTCCTTTGGAAGGTGGACGGAAAAGAAAGAAACTTGATCTGTTCCCTCTTCGGACGTCGGCTTCTCTTTTTGTGTCTCTGCGTGATTGTAATAAATCCTGTGAAACAGATGAAGATGATGTGGCTGCAGGTGGTGGAGTTGTAGAATCGGAGAGAAAGCAATGTTTGGAGGCTTGTGAAACGGAGCCTCCTAGATTTGGTATGACTTCTGTATGTGGTCGGAGAAGAGAAATGGAAGATGCAGTTTCTATACACCCATCGTTTATCAGCGAAGAAGTTTCCTTCTTTGGTGTTTTCGATGGACACGGTTGCTCTCATGTAAGTTTATAAAACACTTCGTACCCAAATTCTCAAAATTTCGTTAGTTTGAGCTTTGGATTAAAATATGGTTTCTGGGTCTGGTCATACAGGTAGCTTTTAAGTGTAAGGATCGGCTACATGAGATAGTGAGAGAGGAAATTGCGAGCATGGAGTGTGTACTCTGGAAGAAGACGATGGAGAGGAGCTTCGACAGAATGGACAAGGAAGTTTGTGAGTGGAACTACGAAGACAAGAGCTCGAATTGTAAGTGTGAACCCCAAACTCCGCAGTGCGACGCCGTCGGATCCACGGCTGTGGTAGCCGTCGTGACGCCGGATAAGATCGTCGTTTCCAACTGCGGTGATTCTCGTGCAGTGCTTTGTAGAAACGGCACCGCTGTTCCGCTGTCTTCTGATCACAAGGTAAGACTTTCGTAGATTATTCTATTTAAAGCTAAGATACACGAACCTGTTGGTGATTATTTACTTGTGTGTGGATCTACAGCCTGATCGGGCCGATGAGTTGGTTAGAATCGAAAACGCCGGCGGTAGAGTAATTTACTGGGATGGACCTAGAGTTTTGGGAGTTCTGGCGATGTCTCGAGCAATCGGTAAAAACCATACTCTAAACCATTCAGAGGTTGTCTGATTCTATTCAAAGTTGATATATTACTAAACTTATGGTCTTATTTTTGGATACGTTTAGGTGATAATTACCTGAAGCCTTATGTGATATCGGAGCCGGAGGTGACGGTGACGGAGAGGACCGAGGAGGACGAGTGTCTTATTCTGGCGAGCGATGGCCTTTGGGACGTTGTATCAAACGACATGGCATGTGGGGTTGTACGGGCGTGTCTTCGTGCGCAGCAGCCTGCTTCGCCGCCGGGATCACCTAATGGCGATACCGAGAGTTCCGACAAAGCCTGCTCGGATGCATCAATTTTGCTGACGAAACTGGCTTTGGCTAGGCACAGTTCAGACAACGTTAGTGTTGTCGTGGTGGATTTGAGCAGGAAACCACATCAAAGCTAATCAAGGATGATATAATACTACTAATTATAGTTATGTGGATTAATCCTGCTAGTATTTGTAATTTTTTAGAAAAATTTTAGAAGAAGATGGTAAGAGTTTAACGTCCGGCTCTTGATCTTCAGAATGTTAAAAGGCTTTCCAGAAAAAGAAAAGAGGGACTTTTTATCCCCCCCATTTTCTCTTTAATTCCTCTTCACTGAAATTGATGAACACTTTAAAATTTAAAAATTGTAATTAATTTATCGTAGTTATTAATAATAAAATTTATATTTATATTTAATAAAAGAGAGCAATAATTTCAACCAACGTTCGGGGTATAAAGGTCGAATCTTGACCCGAAAGCGTAACTCGGAAAAGCTGAAACTCAACCTGAGTGGTTCATTAGTAAGGTTGTGGGAAACTATAGTTGATGGTCAACTTTTGGTTTAAAAAAGAAGGTAGAGTCAACGGTGTCAAAGCTTGGGAATATTACATTTTCTGATAATAAGAAAAGAGTAATAAAAAAGATGATGGTAAGAAGTGAAAAATTGGAGGAGGCAGTTAACTTGTAATGTAGGACAGGTACATGCAGATGTTGTCTTTGATTCCTGTCCTACACAAGATGGTGTGTCGCAAATAATTCTAGGACACGTGGTCTTTGTTCTTCGTTTGGACAACATCATCCCAGTGCTGGACTAGATTTTGTTTAAGATTTGATGTTGATGGCAATCATGGTATATGGCATTGCTTCAGCTCTTTTTCTTTTGAATTTTGCTTTAATTCTCGAAAACTCAATATTATCTTTTTCTACGCATGCCAAGGAGCAGGTCTAGGGAGTCAAAAAATCCAGTCAGTTCGATCCGACCTAATTTTAGCCCAAATCGATATGGCTATGGGTTACAAATTAACAATGGTTGGCCCGATCATTATATAAAAAATGACGTTATTTTTAAAGGTTTTTAAAATATATATATAACGATTTGAGTCACAAGTTGACCCATTCATTCATAAGGTCACGAACTAGGCTGACCCGGCTCCGAAGCAACCCGGCCTAACCAGACCTATTAACATCTCTAAAGAGGTTTGGGTTGGCCTGACTTCTTCCGAAAGAGTGGGTGAATTAGAATTTTAATTGAATTTAAATTATTAAATTTAAGATTAAAATATACAAATTTAAATTTAATCAAAATTTGAATAATTATAAAAATTAAAGTTTAACACAATTTATGATATAAAATCAAGAAAGAGTGGGCGAATTAGAATTTCGATTGACTTCAAATTATCAAATTTAAGATTAAAATATACAAATTTAAATTTAATCACATTTTGAATAATTATAAAAATTAAAGTTTAACACAATTTATAATATAAAATCTATCATATTTTGTTTTGTAATAAATTTTCTAGTTAAATTTTAGATTTAATTACATCTAATAAAACGTAAACTTTAATCTTTGTTTCTATATAAGTTGTATCTAATTAATTTAGTTAATTTACAAGTTTAATTAAAGATTGTTATTTAAAATGTCAAAGGATTCATCCCTTTGCATGGTTTGATGAAAAATGATCAAAGAAGTTAGAAGAGGGATTATAGTCAACTAGCCAGTGCCTCTTACGAGTCAAAATTTTGATAGTAGATTAGGTCTAAACGAACAAGATAAAGTTTAAATCCATTTGTTAAACTAATTCACAAGTCTTTAAGTTTAAACTTATATACAAATGATCTTTGATTTAATTTAACTTCACGTTAATCCCTCTGTATAAGTACAAAGGAGACATCTAAAATTATAACATCTATAAAGACATTAAATTACTCAGTCGCAGCATGAAGTTGTAGGAGAAGGTAATTGAGAAAAGAGTGAGAAAAGTTGTTCCTATCTTATAAAACTAATTTGACTTTATGTCAAGAAGGTTTACGACAGAAGTTTTACATCACTTTAGAAGATTTAATAGAATATTATAAGAAAAGACAGAGAAATATGCATAGAATTTTTATTGATTTAGAGAAAGCATATGACATAGTTCTTAGGAAAATCATGTAGAGGTGTTTAAAGATTAAGGGAATTCTTATGACCTATATAGGAGTGATTAGAAATATGTATGAAAGGCTGCTCATTACCTTGCTAGAGCAATCTCATTTCTCTCTGACTGTAGTATTAGAGTGGGCAATGATCCCTATGATTTCATAGCTGTAATGTTGAACGATATTATGGATTAATGAAGTTTGTTTTCTTTATTAGAAAAAAGTAAAGACAATAAGTGGAGGTATTGAAAATTTTTCTATTGGTATTGAGCTATACCAAGACTTCGTGTTGAGCACTGTTTTGTTCGCAATAATGATGAATGAGTTCGTAAAAACTATTTAAGGAGATGTGTCTTAATGTAATTTGTTTGCTGATGATATTATCTTAGTGGATGAAACAAGAGAGGGTGTCAATGTCACCTATAATGTTTGAGGGATATGTTAAAACCAAAGGGCTTTAAAGTGAATAGCACTAAGATTGAATATTTAAAATGTAACTTTTATGGCTATATAGTGGCTACTAATGTGGAAATAAAGATTGGATCATAAGTTATATCACGAAAAGAGTCTTTTAAGTACCTAGCGCCTATCATCCAAAGCAATTAAGAGATCGATGAATACATAGTCCTACGTATCAGATCTTGGTGGCTTGAGTTTTATATGATAAGAAAATACTACTCAAGCTTAAAGGTAAATTCTATCGCTTAATGATTAAGTCGTTCATGCTATATGGGAAGTGTTCATCCATCAAACAAGCGCATAGTAATAAACTTATGGCGACGGAGATGAGAATGATCTATTGGATGTGAAACTTTACCATAAGAGATATGGTCAAGAATATAACGATAAGAGGCAAATTAAAAGTGATTGGTATTGATGAAAAATTGAGAGAGACGAAACTTAGCTGATTTAGACATATTAAAAGGTGACACCCTGACACTGCAGTGAAAAATGCGAGAAAGTAATACTTGAAGACTGTAAGAGGAAAATATGCATGCCTAAGAAGAACCGAAAGAAGTGATAAAAAATGATATCCTTCCGATGAAATTTACCAAGAACGTGACCTATAATAGAAAACTTTAGTGTTCCAGGATACGGATAAATGATCTCTCTTTGAGTTTTTTTTTCTTTAAATACACAGTACTTACCTTCTAATTAGTTAGGCAAGTTAGTTTCTTACTTAGCTTAATTACTTTCTTGACGTTAATGATTTGAGTTTCTCTTGTTTGGGATTTGGATTGGAGTTACTCTTGTACTTATCTTTTTTCTGGTTTGCATATTTATTTCATTATTTTATCTTTTATTGTTAATGTTTACCATGTTCTATACGTATAGTATTTTGTATTGTATTATCTATTTGTATATCTTTTATACGTATTAATTTATATTTTTATAATATCTTTATGTTATATTGTATGTGAATTTATTGGAAACAATCTCTCTATCAGGGAAGGGTAAGGTTGCATAATACTATACCTCCTCAGAGTTTACATTTCAGCGGGACTTTCACAAAGAGTTGTTATTTGTTGTTGTTTGATTGAAATTTAAATCGAGTTTGAGTTTAAAATCAATTTGAATTTCTTCTTCTAAAATAATAATATTCTAATTAAATAGTTTAAAATGATGCTGACTTCATCTATAAATTTAAGATATTCAAAATCAAAATAATATATTCTCAAATTTTAATATATTCTCAAAATTTAAGGGATGATGGCTCTTAAATTCGATTTTTTAGCCAAGCTATTATGGAATATAACAACATTGGCATTCTCTTATCACTTTAAAGGTTCGAAATTTTACAATCATCATATATTTGTATT
>JAOTAY010000134.1:40599-89881 GCA_025629805.1 Erythroxylum baracoense | reverse complement strand
GGATATTTATGCAACACAAGTTTTGTTATGTCAGGCCAGAATCAGTGGCGCTTGATGGATTCACCTGGAACGTGGACTGAGCTTCTCTGATGGGGCTCAACTGGTTTCTTCTTTCGACAAGTCGTCTTCGAGCTGCCAGAGAGACAGAAAACTTCATTAATCATTACGAACTACAGATATTTCGGACAAAACAGGAAACAGAAGTTGCAACCCACACAATCTTTTATTTTTTATGGGAAAAGATTCAAAATTATACAGTACGTTGAAAAAGACAGGTTTTCGATAAATCCTCTAAAAGGATCATATGACACCCTATAGAAGGTGCGGCAAAATAAGTGACTCCGACATCAAAATGGCCCGCATATTTGGCAAGTCAATCGGCACATCTGTTGATCTCTCGATAGATGTGTCAATGAACAACAGTCCAGTTCCGATTGAATAGTTTATTGATGCCTCGAATTAGAGAGTTGAGAGATTGGGTCCGGTGAACCGAAGAAGAGAAGACATCGATAACTGCTGTGGAATCCACCTCAAGCTTGATTCGGCGGTATCCCAGATTCCACGCAAGGGTCAACCCGGTGTAGACGCCCCAGAGTTTCGCAATGAATGGAGTGCACTACCCAAGATATTTGAGTAAATCCACCCTTCCAATTACTGTCACTATCTTGGAGAAGTCCACCAGCGATACCTACACAATCTTTACTACTGCGTCCCTATCCCTTGCAAACTAACGGTAGTCGCAAAATTCCAATTTCTAGTTCAGGTAGGTATTTGGCAACGAACCCCTAGCCGCAGATGTCAATAAATCGAACCGACTTTATTTTTTTTGTTTAAATTCAGTCGGTTTGATTAAGTTTAAATAATTCAAAATTTGATTATTAAAACATAAAATGATGTTATTTTAGTTAAATTTTAATTAATTACTTAAAATATTATTTTAGTGAATTATATGGAATTGATATTATTTTAATTTTAGTGATTTACATATTCACAATAAAAAAGGTTTATAAATGTTTATAATTAATTAATTAATTTGATTTGATTAAATTTGAGATAAAATAAAAAATTGAACTTAAACTAAAATCATATTAGAGGATCAGTTAATATAAAGTTAAGTTTCGATCCAAAAAATTAGACGTGGCAATAATGGGTTGGCTTGTTTTTTGTTCAGGTTGGCCGGGCTATGGGCCGACATCTCAAAATTACGTCGTTTTGAATTTTTCCTTTAAAAAATAAATAACTGGCTTGATTAGCCTCTCGGTGGGCAGGCCACGACCTGGCTGGAAGATGGCCCAGGCCCAACGAGACCCGATCTATTGGTATGCCTACAAAAAATATTATATATGCAGAAATATATATAATTTTAAGTTAAATTTAAAATTTAAATTGAATACGGACATATTTAAATTAAAAAAGTTGAATATGTTCAAAACTCATTTGTCTCAAACTCGGGCCTATTATTTGTTTTGCAAGACAGGCTTGGGCCATGCTTATGTTTAGATGTTTTTCACAGAAAAAGCTCATCCCAGAAATTAAACGGCAGAGCAAGTCATGAAATCCTGTAAAAAGCTCACTCAATCTGCCCACAGAACACACGCACGCACACAGAACTTGCACCTTGAAACTTGAAAGCAAGTAAAGCACCTGAAAAGAGAAGTTGCAGCTTATGATTCCCGTGACACCTTGCATCGCATGCCAAAAAGCAGCACTCGGCCACTAATATAAATCCACACAAAGCTACAGTATCTCCACAACCCAGTTTGGAAATCACTGTAAAGAGTGACTGTTTCTGTGTTTGTGTGCGCGGAAATGGAGAGCAAGCGAGACGGTGATGGGTCAAGCTCCTCCTTCGCAATGCCACTTCACTATCCAAAGTACACCAAGAAAGATTACGAGCAGATGCCCGAGTCTCAACTAAACAGACTTCTCGCCGATTACGGGTTGCCTATTACGGAAGAAGACTTGCGTTTGAAGAGAGAATTTGCCATTGGTGCTTTCGTCTGGCCTGAGGTATATGGCCAAAAACAAGAACAACCCAGTAAATCATCTTGCACCACCTCTGATCAACCCAACAATGGCAAGTCCAAGTTACTAGAATTTGCGTTTCGAGTGTTTGGACACGCATAGAGTGTAGAAAATTTGCGTGCCTGTAACTCATTTCGAAAGACATTGACACCCCTGATCACTACTTATACTGTAAGTTGTACCGCCATAAATAATCGTGGAGATGCACTAAAACTGTAGGAATGTTTACAATTACCTATCGTTTATTCGTTTAGTAGGAACGAAATCATCTTTATCTACTATTTTGTACTATCTCTGTTTCACGCGATCTCATTCTTACATTCTATTCAACGCGATCTCATCTACAAAAATACGTGGGATTAAAAAAATGTATGAATAAGATCGCGTAAAACAGAGTTAGTACATGCTAGTGAGTATAGATAGTGGCAATAGATCGGGATGACAAAAGGAGGCTACCGCCACCTTTAATAAAAAAGAAATGATTATTTAAAAAGTCGATTTCAAAAGAAATTAGCCGAGCTTTGCCCTTTTAAAAATTCAAAAATTAGTCAACTTTTGATTCAACCCCCTTAAAAATTAGCGGAGCTTCGCCATTGAATACAGAGGATTTGATCCCCATTTAGTAGGCAATGATAAAGGAAATGTAATAAACAAATGGAAATAATAATGAAAATTGAAATAAAACTATCAATTATAAAAATCAACATCTTGAAATTATCATAATAATGTCTTGATAGTAACATAATAATATTTTTAAAATTCAGTTTTAAACATAATCAGGACATCAATTTAGGAATTTGATTTAATTTAAATTGGACATTAATAAATTTGATTAAAATTAATAAAATTTAAATATTTGAATTTGATCAAATTTGAATATGAATTTATAATTTTGCTCTAATTTGACTAACTTTTATTCTTATAAAAATTTATTATAATTTAATTTATTTCTAAAATATAATTTATTAATTTTGAAACATAAAAATAAAAATATAATAGTAAATATTTGTCATAATTGTTCTAACAAAAATATTCTACAATAAAGTATGAGATAAATTTTGTGACTATTTTTATAATTTAAATGGGGTTTTTTTAAATAATTTGATAAATAGTAATTTTAATTTGTAACGTCATGAAATAATTACAAATTAAAATTTAAAATAAGATATTTTTAAAATGATTGAATTTTGTTATCTTTTAATTTATTTATGTATAACTTATATTTGTTAATTGGACTATTAGGTAGGAAACTATGATTTAGTGATGATAACATGAGGCCCATTATGCAGACATGCCATGTCATCAATCCGAAGAGAAAGATATAATGCAACGAAACTCAGTCAAAATCAACCGTTGATATGATATCCGTCGACGGCTACGATGGCGCCAATAGAGGATACACGGATAGCTAAGTCCCGATTCTTGACGATAGTCCGAGGCTATATAAGCCGCCAATTCTCAATTCCGGTATCAGATTCAGTGACAAACCTTAAATCAATCTGCAATCTTCGTTAAGCGATCGAAAATGTCAGGAAGAGGCAAGGGAGGCAAGGGACTGGGCAAAGGAGGAGCGAAGAGGCACAGGAAGGTGCTTCGTGATAACATCCAAGGCATCACTAAGCCTGCGATTCGGCGGTTGGCTCGAAGAGGTGGTGTAAAGAGAATCAGTGGTTTGATTTATGAGGAAACTCGCGGAGTTTTGAAGATCTTTCTAGAGAATGTTATCCGTGACGCAGTCACTTACACGGAGCACGCTCGCCGGAAGACGGTTACCGCCATGGACGTCGTTTATGCTCTCAAGAGGCAAGGAAGGACATTGTATGGCTTCGGCGGTTAGGTTAAATTGTTGCTAGGATTTCTTGTTTAATTGACGGATGTAATGTTTGAAATGCAATTGAAATAGATCAGATTCTGCTTCACTCGGCTTTCTGTTTCTTAGATTTCAAATTTTCAATATGCACCATAAAACTCTATTTTATGCGAATATTGGAGGGAAGCACAGAATATCTTAATAAACTACTAGCTTGAAGGGCTTCTGTAATTTTCGAAAGAGCTCATTAAGATTGAAAATATAGCAAGCAATGTCAATTTCTGTTTGTTTGATCGCTGAACTTCCTAATTCCTGGTACATCAAAAAATGCAGAAAGAATCCATCTTTAGTGCAATCCTTTTTTTTTTTTTTTCCTCGCTTGGAATGGAAACTAAATCAGTACGTAAACGTTACAATTAATCACATCTTCTCTACAACAAAGTAACAAATACAAAAAAGATGCAAATACTAAAACCGCCTTCGTATGCGTCTGCCGTTTGGATTCGGATTTGGTGACTCTTCAGCTGCAGCTCCGTCTGTAACTATATCTAGTCCATAAATGCTGCTACCACTCCTCTTCCTGCTTGATTGCATGCCTGAGTTCTCATCTCCTGATGCAAGTGTCTTTAACAGTTCACATAACAAAGAAGGGCAGTTGTCTTCCAGGTTTCGGAACCCTTCCGAGTCCATTACCGCTGCCAAAAGACGAGAAAGATGTATGAGCCTGCTTTCAACAGAAACACTAAACATGAAGAAAAAGTGGAATGACCATATGATCATGCTTCTGACATAGGGGAGAGAAATTAAACATGGAAATAGCAAAGCACAATAAAAGCGACGTTGGGGGGCTTCATTTACATTTGAGTGGTCTAAAAAGTGCAAATCATAACCTGAAAATTTCACAATTGAAAGCCTATGAACAAGACTGACCTCCTAAATTTCCCGGATTTGCAGCAAATTTCAAACAGATGGCCTTGAGTTGGGAAGAGTGATGTTGTTCAGCTAGTGCAAGTGTTGTCGCAACTGTATCGGCAGTGAGTTCCTCACACAACTTTGATGCGCATAGCAACTTCAGTCGGTCTAAATTGTAGAGGTCAGCCGCAGCTAACAGGTGCTGCAACATGTTGAAGGATGTGCACATAGACGATGAGCCTGTAACTCCAAGTTCATCTGGAAGTTTGTCTGTATATATGAACAGAAGCATTGCCTGCAAATAATGGAAGAAATATTCAAGTCTATACGCCTGATCTAAACTTGAAAAAGTTCACTTCAGGAGAGAAAATTCCATGCAGATGCCAGCAGACAAACTTATCACCAACAATACATTTCAAGCACCATAAATATATTGAACAAGTCAGAAACCTCATAGACAAGAAGGAATTAAAGTGACTTTGCGTACTCATCCAATAAGAAGAAACCCCAAGCAAGCATTCTTATAAGTGAAATTTTTTGAAAGATAAGATGATAAAAAAAACCAATTGAAAGTAGATGCGCATAATTCATTGAAAAAGTATATACCACCAAAGATAGAAATCTCATGCTTCATGGGTTATAGAAATCTCATGCTTCATGGGTTATTGGGATTTTGTCCAAGAAGTATAACTCCATCATATGTTTCTATAAAGGTCTCCTTGACATTATAAAATGTTTTGGGATCACAACTTCTTCCAAATGATTTTGAAAAAGCAAGCACTTTTCATGTTTACCAGATGCTGATTGCTTGGAAAACCAAGGGTGACTAACTGTGAGTTCTTTTGATACAACATTGACATAAAGTCAAGGACGATGGATATGAACTGAACATTTACTACCAGTGTGCTAAGCATACCAAAGCCTGAAAACAAGCTTATCAAAGTTTTCACACATTATATTATGATTCAACAAGCAATATTCGGGTTCAGAAGGAGAATATTTGAATCCAATGAATGCAAAGACAGTCGAAAGCGCACACTGATGGCAGAACAAGAAGAAGCTTACCTTGAATATTGATGGATTGATGTCATTCACAACTATTTTATCTAGATTAAGATCCCCAACAGGTCCAAATAACTGGGCTCTGAACACGTGTGAACGACCAGCAAGGATCAACTTATGGGCCTTAAAGGTTTCACCTCCAACCTCAAAAACTATGTCACAGCCGAACTCAGAGTCAAACATCTCCTTAAATCCCTGCCCCATATCTGAAGGTGGAACATGAATAGAGTACTGTTTCGGCCCTTCAAGACGAGTACTAACAACACCAACGGTACAATTCATGATAAGACAATCATCCTTTATGTAATCAGATGTTTCTAAGCTTGTTCTTCTAAAGAAACGCTTGTAACCCCTGGAATAGTTAAGAAACAGAAAAAAGAGGGGAAGATTAACATTTTTAGTACATCCTCCATATCCAACTTAAACTGCCCTCTCCCTTCCAACCCAAGAAAGAGCATTCAACTAGCTGGAAAGCACTAATTTAACTTTTTCAACGTTTAAAATAACTTATTCAAAGATGCACGATATTCCTGACAATCTACAACAGCAATGCGAAGAACATCTGGCAACTTTTTCACAGCATATTTGTAACATCTCAACTAACTTAACTATAATCCTCAGTTATGACACCTATAATACCAGTTGCACAAAAAGTTCACAACTTCTTAATCAAAAGCCAATAGTTTATCATCATTGACATTACAACAACTAAATTCATATCCAGAAACGAAAACCACAATTGACTATACATAAACGGTGAATCAAACGAAGAAGAGAAACAAACATATTACCACATGCTTCCTTTATACTTGAGTGAGTAAGGTCCACTCTCCAAAGCGCGATCAAAATGACTATGCACCTTATGCTTCCCTTTCCCACTCTGATCAACCAACGTCAGCTCAAACAAAGCCCTCACATCTGTCCCTTCGCTAGCCAAAGCAATGAACACAGAGACATACATGCAATTATCCTCCGGATTCTTACCATCTGGGTAGAAATAAATTGCCCAATCATAACCACCAACCGTGAATACATCACTCGATATGCACTTGCCTACTCCCATTCCTTTCGCCAACGAATAACCCTTTATGCTGAACTGATGCGAGCCATTGACTGTCTCGTTTATCGACTTCGAGCACGATTCCTTATCGAAATCGGGCACTAACTCGCCCATAATTAGAAAACCCTCTTTAAAAACCAAAAGCCCAAACCTTGCCCGAAAATCTCAGCTCTCAATTGCAAAATCGAACAAATTGCACACGAACTTCAAAGAAATGCACATATACGGATGCAGAGACCAGTCTTAGGGCCAAAGATTACACCATACGCACAGAATCCACAAACCCTAAAACCATTCCGCGTCAAAACCCACGAATTCAGGTTCACGACGAAGAAACCAGAGGAAATTACTCGAGAGCGGAAGTCCAATCGACAACCAGCAATAATTGGCGCTAGATTCCGTTCGTCGGAGAAGAATGACGGCAAAGCCACCGGTGCGAGAGAGCTAAAGGAAACTAGAAAAAATGAGCGAAAGATGTCGTTAAGAATAAATAGCACGCATTAATCTGTGTCGGTTAGGTCACGCGCCGAGGAGAAGGCGGTGAAAATTTTTGGTTAAATAATAAATATACTCACAGTAATTTAATTTTAAAAATAATTTTAATATTAATTAAATAAGTTATTAATATAGATAAAGTAAAAATTAATAAAATATAAAAATTAATTAATATCATAAAGATTAAATAAAATATCATTAATTAGGATAAAAATATTATTTTATGGTATAATTATCCGGGTCGGATCAAACTCGTTTTGCCATCCCTTGCTAAGTTCCGTACCAAATACAAATCAGTCAAAATTAACCGCCTTCATCGACGCACTTAACTAACAAAACACAGTATCACACTCTTTCACTAACATCAGGTAATGTAACAGCAGCTGTTGAGTACTCGACAGATCCAAGATCTATAGTGCTCGTAAACCCATAGATGAAACCATCTCTGATCACATGGATCTCTTCAAAAACCCTCTGATCTTGAAGATCACAGCTTTCGTTTTCATCACTTTAACCTTCTTTTACCTGGGCAAGCATTGGTCTAATGGAGGTTACCAGCAGCTTGTGTTTTTCTCTATGCCGCGCGAGTCCGTCGGAGTTTCGCCCAATTACAACAAGGATTTTAATGTCACCGATCTTGTTTTGCAGAACGAGACTCAACCCGTCGCCGTCAAGATCCTTCCGGTAGGAGGAGTTTCGGCTCCTCCCCTGTCGCAGCCTCCTCCGCCACGGCAGCCGCAGTTGGATCCGGTGAATCGGACGTTTGGGATTATAGATAGTGAGGGGAAAATGAGCGATGATTTCGAGGTTGGGGAGTTT
The DNA here is from genome assembly GCA_025629805.1 of Erythroxylum baracoense. Classification (NCBI taxonomy): domain Eukaryota; kingdom Viridiplantae; phylum Streptophyta; class Magnoliopsida; order Malpighiales; family Erythroxylaceae; genus Erythroxylum; species Erythroxylum baracoense. The sequence continues at coordinate 81,698 of JAOTAY010000134.1, read as the reverse complement.
GATTCGGAGGATGTGAAGAATTGGGGGAATGAGACGGAGGTTGAGAGTGAGGGGAAGGGTTCTAGGGTTAGGATTAAAAGATTTGAGCTTTGTAAAGAGGGGATGAGGGAGTACATTCCTTGTTTGGACAATGTGGAGGCGATTAAGAAATTGAAATCTAAGGAGAGAGGAGAGAGATTTGAGAGGCATTGTCCGGAGAAGGGAAGTGGATTGAATTGTTTGGTTCCCCCGCCGAGAGGGTACCGGCAGCCGATTCCGTGGCCTAGGAGTCGCAATGAGGTACTGCTGCTTTTGAAGCCCATTATATTCTTCTTACGAGTTGAAGTGGCTGTTTCATTGGAATTCAATTAACTGAACTTTTCATTTGGCCTTCGTTTGATTCCTGTATCATAACAGTATTAAAAGTAGATGACAGAAAGGGAAAATGTGATATTGACTCGGCACTCCTTGACGTTAGCTATTGAGTTGCCGATAATTTGGTAGCCATTGTTGGATGTAGTATTTGCTGGTTATTCTGTCGAATCTTCGTGAACTGGTTATTTTCATCTTCTGAAAAATCATTCATTTACCTTACTGTCCAAGACTCTTATTAGGATTCATGATTTCATACAGGTATGGTACAGTAATGTTCCTCACTCCCGTCTGGTTGAGGATAAAGGGGGTCAAAACTGGATATCTAAAGTGAACGACAAGTTTAGGTTTCCTGGTGGTGGTACACAATTCATTCATGGTGCAGATAAATACTTGGATCAGATTGCCAAGGTTCTTAACTTCTTGATTTAGATTTGTCTCTGGGCTTAATATAACAACTTGATAGATGATGTTCCATTTCTCAATGTAGATGGTCCCAGATATTACATTTGGTAATCAAACTCGGGTTGTTCTGGATGTTGGATGCGGTGTTGCAAGTTTTGGTGCCTATTTGCTCTCACGGAATGTCTTAACCATGTCAATTGCTCCGAAAGATGTTCATGAGAACCAGATTCAATTTGCTCTTGAGCGTGGTGTACCTGCAATGGTGGCTGCATTTGCAACTCACCGGTTATTATATCCGAGTCAAGCCTTCGAATTGATTCATTGTTCAAGATGCAGAATCAACTGGACTCGCGATGGTATGTCTATTCAATTTAGTTTTTGGCTGCAAAACTATAGGATTAATTATGTGAGAACCCAGGAACCATTATGTTACATTGTGAAAATATGAGGCCTAGTTATCAATAATAATCACAGTTTTACATGCTCTATGCTTCTTTTGCTATTTAAATGATTTGCATCATCTTACTTTTTCCTTTTGTATCTTGAAATTAAGCCCTGTGCATATCATTTTTTTTTGGGTAGTACTTAAAGACAAGGTTTTCCTAATTTTGTAAACTTGCATGCCTGTTACGTTATCTCTTGGTTCTTTTTGAGTTTTACTCATTTTTATTGTTACAAACTCATGTCTTATATGACACCTTGTACTTTATCTTTTCCTTTCAAATATCATGATGAAGATGGAATCTTGCTCCTTGAGGTCAACAGGATGCTCCGGGCTGGGGGATACTTCGCATGGGCTGCACAGCCAGTTTATAAGCATGAAGAGATCTTACTGGAGCAGTGGGAAGGTATCAACTGGTTTCTCATTAATCAAGTGCTTGTTAGGTTTTGGAAGGTTTTGCATTTCAGGATATATTGTCTCTCCAAGTATTATATTCAGGACTTCTCTTCTTCTCTCATCCCATGTTATAGGTTGCAATACACATTAACCTTATTGGTTTAGATTATGGGTCCTTAATAAGTTCATGCTTAGTTACCTTCACATTATGAATATATCTTCTAATAAAACCCCCAAATCAAAGATCAGATGTAGATATGCAGCAGTGGGCTTATTGGCTAATTAAAAATGATTTTACATTTATCTTTTTAGCAATTAGATTTGGCTTATTGGTTAGTGTTCCTTCACATCCTTCAGAGATGCTTAACCTTACAAGACGTCTTTGTTGGGAGCTTGTAAAGAAGGAAGGATATATTGCAATTTGGAAAAAGCCCATGAATAATAGCTGCTACTTAAGCCGTGACACAGGAACAACACCTCCACTATGTGATCGAGATGATGACCCCGACAATGTTTGGTATCTTAAGAATCATCTTCTAAATTTTATAAAGTGCCTTCTATGCCTTACTGATAAGATATTTGTGCACAGATAATATGTGATATTAAGTGGCAGTACTGTTTGATCTCTTGCCAACACAATTTGATAAATTCCTTTTTCCTTTCCTTTCAATATTCATCGATTTGTCCAACACTACAGTCTGGCCTCTTGAAACTCAAAGGCCTTGTGAATCATATGTTTTTTCTCACATAATATGGTGGGCTGATGCCAGTTTTTTGCTACAGATTTGATCCACTTGATGTCGACTCTCATTTAGTATACACGTCGAGGAGAATATATAGATAGCAATTTCATATTAATTCATGTCATGAGATTTGAGGTATTATCCATTATGACTTGTTTGTATCATGCTATTAGGTATGTAGATCTGAAACCCTGTATTACTCGGCTTCCTGAGGATGGATATGGGGCTAATGTTACAACATGGCCTGCCCGATTGCATAGTCCTCCTGATAGGCTTCAGAGTATACAGATTGATGCATACATAGCAAGAAAAGAACTATTCAAGGCAGAATCAAAGTATTGGTATGAAATAATAAACGGATATATCCGTGCTTGGCACTGGAAGAAGTTTAAATTAAGAAATGTGCTGGACATGAAAGGTGGCTTTGGAGGGTAATATATATATAGAACTCAATGCTAAATTATTCAATTACGTATTGACTTTATTTTGGCTATTCTTTTACCTCTTTATTCTTGGTTTTGGTAGATTTGCTGCCTCATTGATTGATCTAGGACTTGATTGCTGGGTCATGAACGTGGTTCCAGTTAGTGGGCCCAACACCTTGCCTGTCATATATGACCGAGGACTGATAGGGGTTATGCATGATTGGTACTATCCCTTGTACCTGATTAACTTGTTAAGGACTAATTCACATTTTGGATTTTGATATTGAAGGTTCTTGTTATCAACTGGAAACCCCTTTGCCCTTAATAGATATTGCTTCATATTTTCAGGTGTGAGCCATTCGATACATATCCAAGAACCTACGATTTGGTGCATGCTGCTGGCCTCTTTTCTATTGAAAGGAAAAGGTATCCCACTATTTGCTGAAGATACAAACTGCTAGAGATTCTAGTTAATTGATTTTCTATATGTAAGTTCTTTTAACTGGCTTACTTATTCAAATCAGATGCAATATGTCCACCATCATGCTTGAGATGGATCGCATACTCAGGCCTGGAGGCAGGGCATATATCCGTGATTCTCTCGATGTAATGGATGAACTTGTGGAGATAGCAAAAGCTATGGGTTGGCAAGCAACTGTGCGTGATACGTCTGAGGGCCCTCATGCTAGTTACAGAATCTTAACATGTGATAAACGTCTTCTACGTTCCTGAGATTATCGAATTTAGAAGCTGAGTTGTTATTTACCTGAGATCACTGTAAATATCAGAACAACATGGCGTTATAAACGTTTGTTTACACAGCCTGGGTTCGTGTTGGAGAAGATAGCATCAAGATGGAATTTGTTTTGCAGATGAAAGAAGAAATTGCTTCAATTCATTGTTACCTATCAGATAGGAAACCAGAAAAGATTGTTTCATATCTTGCCATTCTTATTTCAGGGACCAGAAATGATCGGAATTTGTCCGGTTCCGGTGCCAGTTAGGATTTCGGGTTCTTATATTAACAGTTATCTGGGTTATAGGGGAGGATGCAACTGAATTGAAAGAACATTATATCTGGGTAACTCTTCTTTTGTAGCCTACATTTGTAACTTGGTTGTAATATACTTAACTCATAGTACGTGCAAGTTCAAGTGACGTGCAAGTTCTTCAAGTGAGAATCAATCTCCTTTTCAATGTTAATCTTCACCACGCAGGTCCAAACTCCTTTCCAAGAAATTCAGATAAAAGGTGAGAAAAAGATTAAAATAAACCATTATTTTTATGTTGGCTCTAAATATTTTTAGTTGTAAATTGATTTATTCAAAACAAGTAATTTGCAATATATAACAAGTTAATTTCAGTTATTTCTCACCATGTAACAGGGGATTAAACCTAAAAGCCCTTTACAATTTCATTTATTTAAAAATGTTGTTAAAGTGATTGAAAAATATATTTTATAATTTGTTTTTTCAAAAAATTTTTAATTAAAATTATAATAATAACAAATTTCAATAATTAACATGTTGTTCTAAGTTATTAAAAATACTTGGAAATTATAAAAATAAATCTTTAGTTGTTTATCAAATTATTGTTGTATATATGATAAAATTTATATAATTATTTTTACCTAATTTTAGCAGTAATTTCTTTTAAAATATTTTGAAAAAACACAATAAAAATTCTTTTTTTAAAAATTTTATACTATAGATATTTTCAAATAATTTAAAAAATTATAAATGTAATAAAAATTTTCATACGAATCATTTGAAAACAGCCTCTCTGCCAGTCAGATTTAAGACTGCATACTATTAAATCTTTCTAGATACTGCATAGTAGCGAAATTCATATTATATATTATTTTTGTTAAAATAATAAAAATTATAAAAAATAATGTCACATAAACTTAAATTTTATACCGTGAAAGTTGAGACCAAGGCTTTTTCCAAGCCCAGCCCACAAGCAAAGCAAGTTTAGGCCCATCTATGGCTTTCATTTCATCTATAAGCTTTACCGTCTCTCACTCTCTCTTAACAATACCGAGTATAGTGGTTCTTTTGCAGTTTATACCAAGAGCAAACCTGTGTCAGAGCACGAAGGAAGAAGACAAGAGAGCTCGCACATCCTTACGAGTGAGCCTTTAGCGGAGGTGATCTTGTGCTTGTACAGTCATGGACCCTTCAATAATGAAGATCCTCGAAGAAGACGAGGTGGGTATTCTACCTTCGTAGCTTTTCTTTTTGTTGTAATCTTTGATTCGCTTAATTGAGTTGTTGGAATGCTTCAAATTGTTTGTGGTCCTCCTTGCAACGTTTCACAGGACGAGAGTATGCATTCCGGCGCTGACGTGGATGCGTTCCAAGCTGCTCTCAATCGTGATATAGGCGGGGATGTGTCCACTTCTCAGCGGTCTGATTCTGGCACTGGTATTGGTTTCATATTCATTTTTCCTGATCAATTTGGTTCTGTTATTGGTTTAATGTTAATTGTGGTGGATGATTGAAAGATGGCAATAAGATTGTTTATATTATTGGTCATTGTTGTTACATTGATGTTCCATTTAGGCCTGTTTTGGTAATTGTTGATTGTTAAAATGAAATACAGCTGTTTATTCTCAAGAAAGCAATCAAAGCTATGGTCAGGTGCATCCTAATTGGCAAACTACAACACAGGAAGAAAATATTTCTGGTACTAGTCAGCAAAATGTACAACAACAGCAGCAGCAACAAGAACAGCCCTCTTCTATGGTGGAGCTAAATCGGCATGTTTCTGCAGCCGAAAGTCAACAACAACAGCAAGACAGCTCACTGGAACCTAATGTTCATTTGCTACATCAGATGCAACCGCATGATACTATTCAACAAGGGAAGGAGCAGCAAATTCCAGTTCAGACTCCTCAAACAGCTGGGATACAATTGTCCGAAAAAAGTTCAGTTACAGTTTCTGGGACTGAAAAACAACAAAACTCAGACTTTGACTCTCAATTCCTTAAGTTGCAGAAAGCAGGTAGTCAACAGACCACTGGCATGGAGCAGGCTGGCAACCAAAAACCTCAGAGTAAGCAGATACCATTTGGGTTGCTGTTACCTGCCTTGAAACCCCATCTTGATAAAGACAGAGAGATGCAGCTTACAACTCTGTTTACTAAACTGAGGGTGAGTCTCTAATACATATCTGATTGGTTATTGTTCTGTTTTTTTGTATGTGTTGGGCTGTAACATATATGCCAACCTGATTTCTCTTTCGCTTTTTTTGTTAGAAAAATGAAATTCCTAAAGATCAATTTGTCAGGCTTATGAGGAGTATTGTTGGGGATCAAGTACTTAGGTCGGCAGTTCAACTATTGCAAACACAGGTTTGTAAGTGATGGTTTTGTTTATTTTATGAATGACGAGGGATTCCTCTTGGTGTTAAGCTAAACCAGCTCTGTCGTCACACTGCAGGTTGCTTCCAACCAATCCCAGTTACAGTCTCAAGTCTTAGCACGTCAACATCAGGTGAGAATGCCTGCCAGTTCTACTTCTACTCAGTTTACTGATTCCCAGTCTTTTGTACTTCATCAGAAGGGAGCTAATCCTCCAGGTACATCCCATAATCCTTCTTCTTCCGTTCAAATGCAGACTGATTCAAGCCATCTGGCAGTAGAAAACAATGCTCAGAAAGCCCGAGAGATGGAACATCAGCCAGATTCTCATGTAATGCAAACAAACCAGATTCCTACCTCCACCACAGGCACGGTCAATCAGGAGAGAGATCGGTCTTCTATATCCGCATCTGGGCATAACATTCAGCAGCAACAGCATCTGCATTTTCCACAGAATTCCTTTTCAATATACGGGGGTAGTGGTAATTATCGGCCTTATTCTGGAGCAAATGTCAATACTTCTGCTTCATCTGTTAAGCCACAGCCTCATGATATGCAAATGAGGCCAATGTCGCATCATCAAAATGTGGTTACAACTCAATTAGGAGGCTCAAACCAGGCAATGAGCATGATCAATGGACCAAAGTTTGAGAGGCAGACTTCGCATAATGATGCTAATAAAGTGCAGGGCAATACTGTTTCACATTACACTAACAAATCAGGACTGCAGCAGACTGCAGCTCCCTGGCAAGCATCAGCTAACAAGGAACAAAGTTCAGCGTCTTTTTCATCGATAAATTATGTGAAACCGGAACCTGTTGATGTGACTACTGAGCAACATAAATCCCAGTTTTCTAACCCTCAAGGGATGTCTGCCAACACAAATGTTGAACAGGGGAGTTCAATTTCAGCAAGCATAAAGGAGGATTCTTTACCTCAATCTTCTAAAATTGGTTTTGCAGCACCTCCTATTTCAATGCCGACAAATACAATTTCCCCTTCAATCACAACTCAGTTGGACCCAAACGTCCAGGTAATATCTTTATGATGAGCTTTCTACTGCATTCAGTTATTTGAAGAGTGATTTTGGAGTGCCATTTCTTTAGGCATGCAAATCTTTCTATTAGTTTAAGAGGTAAAAACAATTAAGTTTAAGAATGGAAGTCTTTGCCAAATTTGTTGAAATTTTGAGTCTGGTATAGAGCAATGTAGAAAATTTCTAAGGAATAGGCATTTCCTTTTGGTTATTCTGATAATATAATCAATTGCATAGCCAATTGGGCTAGGTTTTGCAAAATTGCATAGCCAATTGGGGCGCATATAATAATTTGTAGCAACTAATTTTGGGTTGTTTATCAACAAGGAACCTTTCAACTTTCAGGTTTCAGCTTCTTAGGTGTTTTGTCCCGCAGATGTTAGAAGATCCTCATGACAGTGCTATTTGATTAAATCTTCTTCAATTTTTTTTAATTTATATAGAATTCAGATACTTAAACATTGGATTCTTAGTGATTGAAGTTAAGGTAGTAATTATGATCACTTATTTCTCATCTTTGTTGGGATATGTGCAGTTCTGATTGCGGGGTTCATCCTTTATAACGTATATTATTATGATTAATGCAGCTTAATGATGTCAAGTTTGAGTATCTACTAATCTTTAAGTATCAGTCTGTTACTTGAATCTCTCTTTCTTATAAATGTCACAGGTAGGCTCCCGAATGACACATGTAGCTTCTCCTTCTGGAGTGAACATAAGAACACCTCCCAAAAAACCTGCTGTTGGACAAAAGAAGCCACTTGAAGGTCCTGTCTCTTCACCACCCATGCCAAGGTGAGTATTTTTGCTGCTTAGTCTTTAGAAAATGCTTCAAATGGTTTGTTGTGTTCGGTTTTCCAAGACCAACTGTCCTTGGTCATTGGTGTGATGCCACGCAGTAAGAAGCAAAAAGTAGGAGCCCTTTTGGATCAAAGCATTGAACAACTCAATGATGTTACTGCTGTCAGTGGAGTTAATCTCCGGGTATGATATTTCATTAGTGTGAAAGCCTACAAAATCTACGTCATAATGGGTCCAGAGTACTGACAATGATGTTTTGTATAGGAAGAGGAAGAACAACTATTAACTGGGCCTAAGGAGGAAAGTCGGGCTTCAGAGGCATCACGGAGGGTTGTTCAAGAAGAAGAAGAAAGGCTGATTTTGCATAAAACTGCACTGCAGAAAAAATTGGCCGAAATTAGTTAGTATCTTTCTCATCCCCTTTATATCATATCTGCCCATCTTTTCATTTCTTAGAGTTGTTTAACAAAATTATATGGTTGTATGTCTGGCTTGCTTGTTTGTTGCAGTGGTCAAATTTGGCTTAAAGAATATTGGTACTGACGTGGAACGGTGCTTGTCCTTGGTGAGATGTTAGCTTCTTTTGCCTTTATGCATTCACTCTTTGACATCATTCTTACAGAATTGATTCTTCAGAGTGTGGAGGAAAGAATGCGTGGACTGATTGCTAATCTTATCAGGCTGTCAAAACATGTTAGTTTCCCTTTACTCACACCTTACCAACCCCCTAAAACTGCTTCCTGAGTAACAAAATTTTGCACTAATTAAATGATTGATCAGTTTATATAGGTAATGTTGAGGTATGTTTGCCAATCTCCATATAAACTTTCCTGATTTAATTGGATCTTCGCAGAGGGTGGACTCTGAGAAGCCTAGACACAGGACTATAGTTACTTCAGATATTCAACAACAAATAATGGCAATGAATCGAAAGGCTAGGGAAGAATGGGAGAAAAGACAGGCTGAAGCAGAGAAGCTCCGAAAAGCTAACGATGTGAGTGGTCTTAGATGCAGTTCATTTCTGTAATATCCTTGCTTGTTAATCTGTTGTATCTTTCGAGGATGAATCAAACATTTAATCCGTGAGCTTACAGATAATTGATATCTTCAAATGCAGCCTGAGAGTGATGACAAAGTTGAAGGTGATAAGGAGAAAGATGAAGGTCGTTCAAAAGCAGTAAAGGTATTTAATATCTCTGAACATCAGAACATAATCTCTCTCCGAAGGAAAAGGAAAAGTGTACTATAATTATGTAATATGTCTTCTATACAGGCTAATAAGGAGGAGGATGACAAAATGAGGACAACCGCTGCAAATGTCGCTGCACGAGCTGCTGTTGGGGTGGATGATATGCTATCGAAATGGCAACTTATGGCTGAGCAAGCGAGACAAAAACGTGAAGGAGGTCCTGACACAGCATCTGGTTCCCAGTCAGCAAAAGATTCCAACCGGAAGCCTCAGTCTACTTCTGGAAGAAATCTGAAGGATAATCAAGATGTTGAAAAGAGGACTACTTCAGCTTCTGCTAATGCATCTGGTAAGTACCTGAAGTGGTGTTTGAATTTGCGATCTTTCCTCTGTGTTGCTCTCTATCTCTCTCTCTCTCTTTCTTTTCCTTCTTTGGTGTTTCTTAACATCATATGTGTCGTTTGGCAGGAGCTTTCAGGAAAGCTGGAAGGAACCAAGCTATCGTGCCTCCAATCAGGGTGGCACGTACAATTTCTGTTAAGGATGTAATTGGAGTCCTCGAGAGGGAACCTCAGATGTCTAAATCTACACTGATCTATCAATTGTACGAAAGAATTCGTTCTGATTCTTCAGCTGAGTGATACCTAACAAATCTGAAACCACCTTAACTTTTAGTACGAAGGTTGGTCGTGAGATCACTGCTCAAGTTGGGGTTCTGACTTACGGACAAGCGATTTCAGACCACTTTGTTGGTTGCCTGGATGGGTAATTGATTCATGGAAACACTTTATGGCCTGAAGCACCAACATGATGGTACTGGAGATTGTTTGATCTAGGTTCTCATAATTAATCATTCCAGGTGACCAGCTACACTGCTACATCATATAGGGATTATGTGAAACGAGCTTATCTTAGTGATAACACATGGCTTGAATTCTTGAAGATGATGTATCTCTGTATTGATTGACCCTGGATGCAAAATTGAGTCATGTGGCTATGTCAACTCTCACACAGGAGTTGGTGGGGTGATTGCTTTCTAGAGTTGACTCAAATGCCTCCATTTCTTAATGTGCTTTTGTTGGTTGTTGTTTGAGAAACATTGAATGTCTTCCACTTATGTAAATTTCTACGATTATAAGATATATTTTTATGTATAACTCGTTTTATTATTATATTCTTATTCAATATAAGATAATTTTGTTTATAAATTTTTGTTCTGACATTGAACTATGGACTAGTGTTTCTGTCATAAGCTTTAACATCTACATATACAGAATCCCAGAGAATTGCATACGGGGTGAATACAGTGTTAAGAGTTTTATGACATTTCATGACAGCTTCACAATCCTCGTTGGTTATACAGTTGTGAATTGGCACTTTAATCGCCTCAGCTCCTGTAGGTAACTTTGAGAATGGTATGTCTGCAACACAAAATCTCGGTAATTTATTCAATACACAATCAAAAAATGACGATGTGAAAACAAAAAGAAAGACATCTTAACGATTACCGGTTTTATCAACAAGAACATCCAATATTTTAAAAGCCGAATTAAAGGTTAAACAAGAAAGACAAAAGAATTTGAAAATAATTGTAAAGGTTAAATAAAATTAAAAAATTTAAAATATGATTTAAAGAGATTGTCTTTATTAATTAAAAGATTTCAAGTTTATTTGAAAAAAGAAAATATTAAATAAAAAGTAATTGATAAATTATCAATAATTGTTAATATTATACATAATATAAAATAAAATATTCTTTATTTAGAAGAACTACAAATTACAGTCTCTTAAAATAATTAAGAATCACTCATTTCAGGAAATCTGAGTGACCAAACTGCACCACCAAGAAACTATTCAAAAGGGTTCTCAGGTCATGAAACAAAATTGAGAATCCTAATACAAAACTGACAGATAAAAGCATAAATTAATCGACACCATTCTATCATTTAGGAACTGAAGGGTACAGACTAACTTCATTTGCAGGAACTACAGCTATTGCATATCCTTGTGAGTGTAAACTACCCCTTTATCACCATCCACAACTTGTCCTCTACCTCTCAGTATCCTGCACAGAAAAGCTTTGGTGAGTGATGACTGATCAACCAATTCTTGAGTGATCAAAATTCTATATGGGAACCAATGCTTGCAATAGGTACATACATACACATGCATATAAGTACACTATGAAATCATTCTTATGAAAGAAAATGTAGGAATCAAGTGGGGACAACTCCTACCATCTTGTCGTTAACAGCCCCTCAACTCCTACCGGACCACGAGCATGAATCCTACTAGTACTTATTCCAACCTATAGATACAAGTCATTTGAAGATAAACCGAATATGAGAATTCCACTAGAAATTATTCATGTTCAAGATAACTTTGTGATTGATGAGTTACCTCAGCCCCTAATCCGAATCGGGCCCCGTCACAGAATCTTGTGCTAGCATTGTGAAAGACAGCGGCACTGATAAGAAAATGGAAAAGGATAATGTCAGAAAACTCAGGTTCATTTGATGAGTTCGGTGAAAATACATTGAATCTGCAATTCAGAAAACTAGGAGATCGCAGGCATTGATAAAAAAAATAGAAAAAGGATTATGTAAAAAAAACTCAGGTTCATTTGACGAGTTCAAGCGAAGACACTTTGAATCTGCAATTCACAAAACTAGGAGATCAAGGATTTAAAATAAGACAAGAAGATGACTGCTAAGCATGAGAAAGTACCTGTCAACTTGACGTAGGAAGACGTCTGCAACTTCTAGATCTTCAGTTATAATGCAATCAGTATGGGCACTGCTCAAAAACACAGAGAAACTATACACCTTCAAGCACATTTTCTACACAACTCTAAATATTTTTTTGGTTGTATGATAGATGCATCACTTCAGAGAAAAAGGAAAGGGTCAACAAACCTTCCGTACTCGTGTATGTGGTGAATGGCAGCATGTATATCGTCAACAATTTCTACAGTACAAGCCATAGAATTGTACTCGTGATGAAATGAATGTGCCTGTGGGATGTTGAACCTCTTACTTGCCCTTGGTCCACCATATAAACTAACACCTAGAATCAAGGAAATGGTTATGTACTCAATTAGTCAGCTAACAAAATCACATTGATGTTTGAGACATGATTGAGCAAAATTGATTGTTTCACGCCAAAACTAGGACTCCTAACAAAACCAAGAGTATAATATTTCACCTGATCAACTGGCAAGTCAAATGAAAACTCAGTTTCCTAAAAGATTTCAAATAAATGCACATGAAACTCCAGAAAAACTACAAGTTAATCGAAATCTAACACACAAAGAGTTGAAAGCATACAGGACATAAAGACTTTTCATTTTCACATTATTACAATCAAGTAGATCTCCTAGCAACAAAAGAAGTAAACCAGATTTGAAACCATATTTCTGTGTAAATATTGCATGACAATGTTTTTACAACCATCAAACACACCTGACGAGATTATGGCAGAGTTTAAGGATAACCATATTTTTAATCTTTCAACTTAATACAATTTTTTATTTCAGTCATCGAACTATTAAACTTTTTAATTAAGTTTTTGAATTTTGCTAATCACTTTAAATTAGAATTTTTTCTAATTTCCTTAACGGAAATCATTCGTGTATCAGTGAATCCAAATTGGACATACATTTAGAAGTGACGTGTGTGTCCAGTTTAGGTACCACATAGGATAGTGCTTCATAGACGTAAATGAAAGTTCCAATTTGAAGTGATTAGCAAAGTTCAAGGACTGAATTAGAAGGTTAAATAGTTAGAGAACTGAAATAAGAAACACCGTTAAGTTGAAGAACTGAAAGCATGCTTGTCCTGTGAAATCTTATTATTAACCAATATGATTATCAGTAAACAAGTTGATTTATCATTTGCCATCAGGCTTGCAAAATTTTTATTTTCTGCTTGAGTTTGCCTAAGTGTGGTCAAACATAGACCATCAATAATTTGAGAAATGAATACGAAAATTCCGATGATTAACAACAAAATGAAACATAGGAATACCTACCTTTAGTGCGTAGATCAATTATAAGATCATTCAACCCACAGGTCTCCACTAAATCATTGTGCACAAGAAGTGTTTCCTGAATGTAGAAAATGATTGACATTAGAAATGTCAAGATTTAAATCTCACACAATATGTGGAAAAAATGGACAGATGAGAAACAAATAACAGCTGAATGAATAAATAAGGGCAAATCAATACCACTGCATTACAGGCCGCCGGATAATCTATCTTTGCATCTAAGACAATGCGCCTTGCCATTTCTAGATTGGCAGATTTGTCAACATATACATGGCAAATACCATCTGCTTAGCAGAAAATGCAGCATTGGTAAAAAAATACAAAAAATTAGTAATTGTATAAATGACAAGGATCCAGCAATGACTTATCTCACCAGCGTGACCCAGGACAGGAATTTTAGTTGATTCCTTAATTTGAGAAACAAGCTTGTTACTGCCTCTCGGTATCACTAAATCAATCACGTCATCAAGCTGGTACAGCAAAGAAAATGTGGAATTCAATCTTTAGTTTTGGAGTAATAATTGTCCTCTTGAAGCAAAGAAATAGGGAAGTCAGCCATCAGTGGAAGGTTCACCTTAAGTAAATCAGGAATTTCATCCCTTGAAGTCACTAGTCCAATTAATCTTCCCCCAACAGTGTCTGGGATGGCTTCTGTGATAACCTAAGAACACAAAGTATAAGAACTTCACTCAAATCTGCATCAAAATTTGGAGATGCAAGAGATAAAATCTATGTTAATATTTCAAAAAAGAACTTTGTGAAGTAATATATCTCACCTTATGCAGAATAGTATTAGACCTCACAGCCTCCTTTCCCCCTTTTAAGAGAAGTCCATTCCCGCTACGAATTGCCAAAGAAGCAATCTGCTCAAGCCAGGTAAATATGATTTATATGAAGGTATAATTGAAAACAAAAAACAAATACGGTTCCCCTCAAAGCGAGTATCAATACACAATACTAATGCCCCAATTCCAATCAAGGTAGGTTATGAAACCATACAGCACACAGTGTACAGAAAAAAAAGAACTCTGTTTAACTACCTGTACTAGAGCATCTGGTCGAGCCTCGAAGACTATCAAGAGAACGCCTAAAGGAGATGATGTCTTCTCCAAGAGGAGTCCATCAGCAAGCTGGATGGCGTAGAAGTAATCATAAACAACAGAAGTCATCAATACACAATTTTGAGATCATAAATTAACTTGACTAGAACATTAGGAAAACAAATTCCATCTCACATTATGGCAGCTGAGTGTTAGAATTAAAACCAAAACTGTAAACCTTGATACGTGAAAGGTGAAGGCAAAAATCAACAAATTATGCACAAACACAAGGGGAAATTCGAACACATTTCCTCACCTCAGTCTTTTTCAGAACACGGCCAATGGGGTCTTCCATATTTGCAAGCACGCGAACTGAGTCTGCTAGATTTTTAATCTGCCAAAATTACAAAGACAAGAAATCCAGAAGTTAATCAAAGAGAAATTTGAAGGAACAGTTCAGATAGTGGGAAAAAGAGGAAGATGAGAAAGCCAAAACAAACTAGAAAATACGATTTTGGATATAAAGAAGTTCAAGCAACCCAGTATGCCTCAATAAAACAGAAAACGTTCAAAAAATAAAATATTAGCATAGTCCAAAATATCTTGCCTTCCCAGGCTTTAAAGCCAGCCGAGCTATCAAGGATGTTGCCATTCTAGCTGCCTCTGCAGCATCGAGATCAGCTTCGTTTTCTGCCTTGATCAAATTTTCATTGGCATCAAGGGCGTCAGCTATTCCCAGCAATATTTTCTTCCTATCTTCAGAGGATAATGCCTGGTGCAAAATATACTACTAAGATACTTTGCTGCCAAAATACAATGAAGGCAAGGGATATCTCAATTCCCAAGGGAACGAAATACTCTATGGCACCAAATGCAGAAAGTCTTGAAAGTCTGTTCGCCTACGATAGTACCTGAAGCCTTCTGGAACTTTCCCTTGCTGCTACTGCCATCTCACGTGCATCAAATTCTTTAACCGAGGCCCACAAATGAGCATTTTTGTGGAAGAGAGTGCCAACATCCTCTCCTTGCAGGACTTTAAGGATGTTTTCAGGAACAAATCCGCTGGCAAAGGAGGAACAAAAAAAATTAAGCAACGAAAGAGAAGTACTATGATATCTTAACAAATGCAGATCAAATATGGGATTAAAATGGGACAGAAAAAGTGAAGAAAGTTACAATGGAGAAGTTTTATCATGGATAATGTATGGAATGAATAAATACCTGGCTATAACAACAGGGACACCAGCTTCAGCTGCATTAACCGCTGCTTTTACCTTAGCTGTCATTCCCCCTCTTCCCACTCTAGACTTGTCTCCAAAAGTGATCTCAGTCTGATGAACTTCTTTGATGTAAGTTCGTATCAGCTTTGAATGTGGACCACTAGGAGGCCCACTGTAAAGGCCCTCAACATCACTCAATAAAACAAGAAGATCAGCTTTTAGTTCCAAAGCCAGCAAGGCGGCTAAACTATCATTATCCCAAAATATACCAGAAGAATCCTGCAGAAGCATTCAAGACGAATACTATAATTTCAAAGAGACACCATAATATAAAAAAAATTAATAGAAACGAATACAGATAGTAATGGAAATGGCATGAATGACATGTAATGTAGTAGTTATGTGCAAAAAAAGGAGTAAGATAACCCACAATTGAAAACATGAGTTACAGACCTCATATGGATCTTTCCTGGTACTCACTGCATCGTTCTCATTGAATATTGGAATGACCCTCAGAGATAACAGTGATTTTACAGTCTCATTAAGTTGCCTTCTAAAATCTTTATCTCTAAAATCATGATCAGTCACAAGAAGCTGTGCTGATGTCACATCCAACTGGACCAACAAAGAGTTTCAGGTTATAAAAACATCATTCATGACATAAAAAGAGATAATAATGGGCAATGGGCAAGCCAGTGAGCACCTGACTGAACAATGTATCATACAAAGCCATGAGACTGTTCTGACCAACAGCTGCACAAGCTTTCCCATCAAGATCAACTTGTGGTTTCTGGAGATCAGCAAAGCTACAAAATATACAAACCATAGATAACAACTTTTTACCATAAAACTAAAAAGAAAAGGGAATATCTTTTCACATAGAACCTGAATTCATACAAACTTTTATCTGAGTTTATTTCTCCACAATAAGATCTACAAAAATTTAAACAAGAACACGGAAGAAAAGAAAGAACCTGGTGTTGACTAATCTCCGGTATTTGAGCTTCTGGCGACCGATGCCAACAGCACCTGATGTCACCACAATAACTTCATAACCTTGAGAGTTTAATTCTTTGATCTGCATTTGAAGTTGATAAAATTTAAGCTTCAAGAAAAACCAAATAATGTTGTTGCATAAGCAAAACCAGATAGCGTTACTTGCTCACAAAGGGATCCTAATCTCCCAAGCGCCAATCTTCCATCATTTCTAGTTACAACAGCAGTCCCAACCTGCCATAATAGAATAATAGAATTTCAATAAATACTCACACCAATAACTACAATAACACTATCCCAATTTGGCATTTCCTAATCCAGTACCCAAAATCACACAGAAACTTTTCAGAAACTTAAAATGGTATATCTCAAATCTTATCTTTCTCGCTGGTACGGACATGGAAAAAGTAAAGGAAACAGGAAATCCTGAAAAAGCTCAAAACTTTGGCAGTTCCCAATTACATATATGTAAGACTTAAAGGCAGTTAAAATAGGACTGCACATGCAATTTTCATTTTTCATTCTTCACAGAGAGAACTGGCATTATATCGTATTCAAGAAAGTACTCCAAATTTATGCCATTGCCTTGCGTTAAGAACAAAAGCAAAAAGAAACCATCTGGAAAAACTAAACAAGAAGAAGTTGACACGCAATATCTATGAAAACACAATAAGGTAAGAAGAAAGGAGAGACCTTGATGATAAGACGTTTCACGTCTTTGACAAAGGCGCGAGCAGACTCCAAGTGGTTCATGTTCAAAGTCAGCCACACTCTTGTGAGAACTTACACAGGGACTGAACAAAGAAAAGAGAGAGAAACAGAAGAAGATACAGCGCAGACTAATAGAAGATGTGAAGGAGACGAAGCTAGCTGAGCAAATCTAGCAAGAAAGCCCAATACGACGTGCCACGTCCAATTGTTTTTTGTTCTTCTTTATTTATAATAATGAGTACAAGACGAGCTTGGATGCCCAGAAAATATGAAATAAAGAGAATAAAATTACCCCTGGCGGCTACCTGAACACAGTCCTTGTTGCCTATTCTCCATAGGAAAATTAGGCTTATACAGTGCCTACTGTATTTTTCTCACCACTAAATACATAATTTACCAAATTGAAATATTTGGCAAATGCTTTTGTTGGATTTTGTGGTTCTAAGTACAAATTGAAGTTCTATTTTAACTTGATGAATATGAGATATAAAATTGTCTTCTTTTGGAAAAAAAGAACATAAATATTCAAAAAAGTGATAAAAAGCTACGATTTGTGTCATTTGAGTTGGCTGTCTCTTGCAACTTTCAGCATATGGAAGAAAAAAACCCTGCTCATCTTCACACAACTTCAAGAAACAATGTTCAGAATCAATTCCTACTATGTAGTTACAGCACAGAACGATTGATCCTATCAAACCAATCTAGACCAGAAGCCAACTCGGTACTCAGCCAAACAAGTTACAATAAAATCACCCAAGTAAGCTTTCTGCTTCAGTCATTGGCTATTTACACCAAATTAGAACTTGAAAATACAAGTCTCTTTCCTCATTGTCTAATAACAGTGGAAGATCGTACTTTCCGCAAAAAGAGTCCTCTCTGTTCGAAAACTTCTAATTTTAACTACGGCCAAACCAACTCCATACACAGCATAACAACAGTACACTGACTTGACATTCTTTCTTTGATGTGTCATCTTTCTTTGTGAAATAAAATGATGGCAGGATCTCCCAGCCAAATATTCGCCCACTAATATTATGGGTTGCTGAGAGATGCCATGGAAGGGCTCAAGGAAAGAACCATACTTTGATAAAGATAGCCAGAGCCAGTTGCAAACAGAATGATGCAACTAGCACAACTGTTAGATCATTCCCCTCGAGATAAGACTTGAGGTTTGCCGTGACAAAAAAGGCTGAGTCAACTCCTGCAACAAGTATGACGATCCACCGGAAAATCTCAACTGGGATGATCAACAGAAACTGTAAACAACATAGGGCCAGCATCGGCTGATAAGGTCCTTCAAGGAAGTTCAAAAATCATAAAAGCAGAAGATCTATCGGACACTTACAGAGCACAGAATAAAGATGAAGAGAGAATATCCCCACAAGCACCAAAACTGAATAAGGTTGGCTTTTGATCCTAGGTATTGAAGCAAGAAGTAAAACGCCAACGGCACCACAACTGCATACCCATATACTGAACATGCTGCCACATTAATGTATCCAACGTCAAAGCTCCAGGAAACGCTGCTGTCTGTGTACTTCTGTATGAGGTAAGTGGCACAATTTCCAAAAGATGCAAGCACAAATACCAATGTGGTTGAGATCCATACAAGCCCATATCTAGGATTTCAGAGTTTAACAAAAATAGCACATTAGGTATTTGGTGAATATTAAGCCCCTCTTGTGGACTTTGTACACTTGGTTAAACGAAATCAATGCCATGCATCTAGTTCTCCAAGGAAAATTAAATTCTTACGATGCTGAATCACATCATTTCACACGGTTTGTTCTACCAATCAATATCTTTTCATCTGGAAGGTAGACACAAGCATGGGAAGAATACAGAAATGATACTTCAAGATAGTTATCGCAGTGCATTAGTATACTTAGGAAAGGAATATCTCAAACTAATATATTTTATCTAAATTGGTAGAAGCAAAGGAAATGAGAGACGGGAGAAACAAAAAGGGCAAGCAAAATGATTTGGAGGTGAGGGAGAAGAGAGATTTCAAACTCACAAATCAGGGTTTGCATCAATCTTGTTGAAAAAATTTCCACCAAAAGGGTAGAAAGAGCTCATCAATCTGTTTAGGACAACATCTGAATCTACGTCGAAGTACTGTGTGTATGATGAGACACTAAAAACTCCGTGCCAGTGGTTTGATGGTTGTTGCTCAAATCCTTCTGCAAGAATAGGAAGAGAGGCTATTAGAGGTTACTGACATCATTATATTAAATACAGCAATAAATATGTAAGCAACAACAACCAAAAGATCACTGCATTGCTGTTGACATCCAAACATGAGGAAGGATCACACAAGTTCACACTTCCAAGGCCCACTACTAAACAATCAAACGACAATCATCAGATGCTACATTAAAAAAGCCTACGAGCGTCATTTTTGTGTCTAGCGTTGCGATAAGCATTAAAAATATGGGTATAAGGCCACTACTAATAGATAATCGACGAACTATCATCAGATGCCACATTAAATTAAGCTTACAAGCATCGTTTTTGCGCCTAGTGTTGCATAAAGTATAAACACGGGAACGAGCATTGTTACCAGGTGGAGTAGAAAGAGATTGGTACCCACGGCTGCTGCTTCCACCAACAGTGCTTGGAGGAGGGACTGTTTGTATGATTGCTTGGGGTGCTACATTTTCCACATAACATTGCACACAAATTTTTAAGTACACCTTGAACTCTAACACAAAATAAATGAAAAACCCTAAAGTAAAAGGTTTGAAAGTTCAAACCTTGATAGTTCTTGGGGTTTTCTCCTTCAGTTACAACAGCCTATTAAATGGTGAACCATAAAAAGTCAGTCGATTAAATCAGGAAGAAACCTCATTTACTTCCATTGAATCAGACAAGGATGATCAAATTAAGTCCAGAAAAAGAAAAAAAACTCCTCCAAATTACCAAATCTACTAATTAATCCACTTCCACACAAAAAATATAAAAAAAACCTCGCATAACTGGAAAAAGCAATAAAAGTAAAGCAAAAACCCAAGCACACTAAAGACTGCTTACAGGTACGGAACCGAGCAAGTGGCTAGTAGGGAGGTTAGTGAAAGATTCGTCCATGTTGGTGAGAAAGAGAGGAATAGAAGAGTAATTGAAATCTATATAGAGAGATCAAACTGAATCGCGATTAGGGAATTCTCGAGAATTGGAAAGTGTGGGGTGGGGGGAATTCGAAGGGAAGCAAAGTAGTTGACCACTACAGGTTAAAGTAAAAGCGCGGTAGTTTGTAGACCACGGGCCAACGGAGAACTGACCCAGTGCAGAGACAGATCATTACTTTACACGCCTTGCACGCTGCGTTCATCATGGAAACGATACGGTTGGGGCTAGCTTAAATATTAATAAATTATTTTTTAAAAATAAAATTAAAATTAATTAATAATAAGCAAATTATTAAGTAATAAATTACTTAATTAATTTAAACTAAATAATGTACAAAATTTACATTTCAAACTTAAAAATTGATTTAGAAAACACTTGAAAATCAATTTAATCTATGAAATTATGAAAAAAAACTTAAAAGCCCAATATAACAAACATTATTTGGATTGGGCTTGAATATTTAAAAATTTTAAATAAATATTTAATAATTTAAAATTTTTTGCTAGATTGGACCTTTCATATCAGCAAAATTTGTACTCAATTGTTGAATTATGAATTAACAAAGAAGATATACAAGATCGCTTCAAATTTTAAATTAAGATGTTCAAACTTTTCATTTACATTGTACAAAAGGATAGTCATCAGATTACTGAGATTTTATGTTACTATCACGAATCATAGTTCACTATAGTTACGCCAGACAGCACGAAACTCTTCACGGAAGGTGGTCAGTCGCGCTTTGAGGTTTGGTGTTCTGAGGCTGGCATGAAGAACAGTAACTGCAGGTAGACACAGATGCATAAATAGAACTGTCAATTTCGTATGACGATGTTTACAACTTGATGGGAAGAGATGGATATTAGTGAGATTTACCAAGAAGGCCAATAACAAGCGCCCAGACAACATATAATAGAGTGCCAGAGGCAAACCAGAGAACAAAACTGGCTGCAAAAGTAAAAAACAAATATGCTATCAGATATGGGGTGATTGGAACGCATCTTACCAGTCATCCACCAGATTTATTGAAAGGAAGAGAGTTGGGGAAATTTTAAAGCGTACCAGTTGAGAACAAGAAGATAAACATTGCGCGAGGTTGCCCGCAGATGTACGTTGATTTTTTGGCTGATGGCCGGCCACGAATAACAGGCCTGTAAACCAACAATTTCATAAAATTACGGTTCATGTTCGTATCAGAAGGAAAAACAAGCATGCTAGGAAATTCGTAACTCACATGTGCGGAGGCCTCATTTTCGCAGCCAAATGAGGAGAGAACCTCCTCACTGTTCTTGTTACCTTTTCATTGAAAGTAACTGCAAAACTGCCACAGTGGTAACCATTACTAAAAACGCTAAAGAGATAGAATCATAAAATAATATATATATTCAAAGCTATCAAGTGCGAATTAAAAAAAAAAAGCCAAAATCAGTAGCCTCTTATCATCTAAAAATTAAATGAAATTGTTCTTAACAAGTCGATAGTCCCCAACCAAAACATATTCTATTCCCAGCTCCAAGCCAGATAATTGCTTCTAAAGTTATGCAGTAGCATATGGAAGACACTTATTCTTAATCCAGGAATCATTAGTGTAGTACATGTGAGTTGTGACCCCAAAATGCAAAATTAGATTCTTGCTCATAGATTCCTGGTTGAGTTTCTCTTCACCATTAACTACTCCTTTCCATGTCTGACCCCCAACAATTGCTGAAATGCTATCTCACTAGGGCAAGTCCAACAAGCAATCACAGTAACTGAACGAAAGAAAATGGTCTTGACACCATCACATCCTAAGAGATAGATAGAATGCAAGCTGTTAAACGTCCCTAACATCATTTCTATGGGAACCCTCATGAAATGCTCAAGTACAGATTCAAAATATAGATAATAGTCCTATCCTTTTACTGTTTCGTAAGAAGCAACCGAAGTAGCAATTGAATCAAATTTCCATCCCATAACCCAAAGTGCCCAAGAGTAACAAATTCAGAGAACTAGCAAAAAGCATCCTAGCGACGGAACTGCTTGATAAGCAGCTTTTTATGTTTTGCAATCTGAACGTGTTGCATCTTAACAACCTTTTCTCATGAACCCAAAATGAAAATATACAACCCTCCTCAGCAGGAGTAATTAAGTAATTAACATAGGCAATAGGTGAAAATTGGTCGTACTTCAAGTGAATTCAGGAAACAAATGCAAGGGGTAACATGGGATTCACAGATGTTACCTACCTATCGTTAAAAAAACCAATGCTTAAAGCTGATAAAGCAGCGGCAACAACAGCCAGTGGCCTTGTTATACATGAAACCCCTGAATCAAAACAATCAATTAGCTGCAAATTCCAGCAACCGGAACTACAAATATATTGGAAAAGAAAAGAACGGTTTCACGAATTACCAAGAATGAAAACCATCAAGATGAAGTAGTTCGTCCTATAGCTGCCAAAAAATGGAAACAAGTTCAACTTGCAAGTATAAACAATTCAATTAAAATGAGCAACAGATTATCTTTATGAAAACAAAAGGATGGAGCTTGATCTCAAAAAATATAGACGACACAACAGAATCAGAAAAATCATTAATAAAATGAAGTTAGCGAAATTAAATTAGAAAAAGAAATAATTTTTTTGTACTAATTAGAAACAATTTATCCCCCAGACATTATTAGACTTTTTCCCCAAATGTTTTTCTTTAAACCAAACAGAATACAAGGCGACGAATCTGTTTAAGACCCATAATCCAAGAAAACTAAAGAGAAATTCGAGCGAGCAAGAGAGAGAGAGAGAGAGAGAGAGATTACTAGTAAAGATTGCACTTGAGACGGCTAGTCCATTTAGAAGATGCACGAGGGACGGTGAATTTTGAGAAGAATTCGTTGAGAGGACGAGGCGGTGTTGACCACTCCACTTCTCGCAAAGCTCCGATCAGATCTTCCGCAGTTACGTTTCCCCAATCCATCTGAACTTCACTTCTTTGATTAATCGCAAATCGGGAGGTGAAATAGAAGAAGAAATCGGCGGGAAGACGGTGGATATTTGAGTCGCCGGCAGAAGTTTCTCCTCTTACAGATTTCCTTACCCTCTTCGTCAAGGATTTTGTTTCATACGTTTATTACGTAGTAAAGATTTCTAAACAAAAACAGATTTCTCAAATTATTTACTCGAGAGTTAAAAAGATAGCAAAATGTCTGAGCCCGGGTTCGAACCGGGGACCTCTAGTGTGTGAGACTAGCGTGATAACCAACTACACCACCCAGACATCGTTGACGCTTTTACATTGTCAAGATTCATTATCTATCTCTTCTATTGCCATGCTTCATGCCGTAACTAAGAAAGAAAAATGTAGTTTAGTTGAATTAAGACTAAATTAGATTTTGATCTATTAATTTAAATTTTAATTAAATCGAATCTGACTGAAGTCAATAAGCCTAAGCAATTGGGCCCCCACAAACTTTTATCTTATTTCATTAGTTCATTATCTATTTTTTTATCTAAAATGGTGTATTGTTTTTTTAAAATATAATATGATATCGTTGTACAATGACAATATTACAAGATATAATAAAAGAAATTATATAATAATTACACTGTAAAAAAATTAATAGCTTTTAAAATATAAAGATTGAAATACAAAAGGATATTCATAGGTGAAGGAATGTGTAATGACAGGAGTATAGCCAACCTGACCAGTTGATTACATTTGAATAGCAAACTAAGAACGGATATTTGTACTCTGGAGTTGAGTAACTGAGTTAAAAAGGCTTCAGATCATTGGTTAAAAAAGAAAATTTATGTGCAAATGCAAGATGGGAAGGCAACAGCTCATACCACATCTCTGCTTATCTCCTCTTCCCAAAGGCCCTTCTCCTCTTTCTGTCTACACAACATCATGGGAAAGCAAAACCAGGAGCCACAACAAAGAAAAGCATCAGTGCCAACAAAGTGATCCAAATCCTTCAAAAATCACCAACAAATATCAAAGTGTTACAGCGAAGAGGAAGCTTAAAGCAATCGGCGGAGTTCCTGATTTTCTTTTTGGAGAGACTTGATTTCTTTCATAAGCTCAGCTTGATTTTCCAGAATTGAGCTTACCACTCTAGACAACTCCGTCTGTTCATTTTCCAAAAAGATTGTGTGAATAAAATTGCAGAGGAGAATGAACATATCAATGTCAGCAATGTACACGCACCTCCTGCATATGAAACTGTCTAAGAATTTCAATATGAAGGTTCCTCATATCTTCATGTATGGATCTCTGAAATGAATCTAGAGTTTCTTCAAGAGTACGTTGAAAAAGCTGAAGTGTGAAGGAACTACCCTGCTGTGAATCTTGCTGGGAACCTTTCTGAAGTTGTGCAAGTCCTCCCTGTTAGAATACTAAAATTTAGTATACAATGATTATCTGATGAGAGAAATTAAAGTTAGCAACTTTTACACTTTTCTCACATAAATACCATTACTATTTTGTAAGTAAATGAACATTTGAGACTGCAATTTAGTAAAACAATATTTGATAATAATACAAGGAGAACATCCCCAAAAAGAAAATGCATAATGAGAGGGCCAAAAACAAGCACACAGCAGATATTAGCTAGCATTCATACGTTCATGGTAGAGACTAATCCAGGTTCTGCACCAGCCAAAGTATCAGACTTTGATAATAAGCTATTCAACAAGTCCTCTCTGGTTTCGGCTCCGGTTTTCTTGACTTTTGGTGAACCCACAGCAAGAGATGTCCCATCACTGAAGGAGGAAGTAGTGCTTATTCTCTCAGCATATGAATACCTGCGGGGTAGGTTTAGAGATGCCGGCACATGTGCCTCAAGACTAGCTGATCCTAAGATGTTTTTGGTACCAAAAGATAGAGATATGGAACCAGAGGGAACTTGTTCTGGCAATCCAATTGGAGTTTCATGATTGGAAGAGAAATCTCCAGCATTTAGGTTGGAAACATTCATGTTAACACCTGTCAATGAGCTCATACTTGTCAGGCTGGTTGAAATTGATGAATCCTGAGATCCAGAAAAGGATTGCCCCGATGTCAAAACCCCAGAATTCAAGGTAGCAAATCGAGAAGGCAAATTGAGTGGCTGACGCAGGTGACCAATTTTATCAGATAGCCTCTCACCACCCCAGGCTTCAGGAGGGGTGATAGAAGAATTTTCACTTTTAGAAGATGGAGAAGGACTAGATCCCCCCAACAATGCGAAAGAAGATTTTGTGTCTTCCTGCAAAGAAGGATGAAAGACGTACATGTCACTTTTTATTATATCACCACAACAATCCCATAGTGATCAATTATGTGCAACTAACCGTTAGATTTACTTAGAAAGTACCAAAACTTATAGCATAAATTATTAAAAAATACAATATAAACTAAACAAATGAAGACAGAAAAGTAAATTCCTTATTAAGAAGTTCAAATATAAAGTCATAATGATATGCACAAATTTTCAGCATTGATGAATGATAGCATCATCAAATGGTAAATAGTAAAATAGTTGATTGTAAGAATCAAGCAGAGATGCTGCAAATGCTGAGCTTAGAGATGGCAAAATAGTATTTATAAACAAACATACTTTTCATCCCTTTGAAACATTTCATTCGGGATAAAAGTTTGCACACCTGTTTGGGAGTTGAACCGGCTTTCCAATCAAATATTGGATGATCATTGGCCCTATCCTCCGCAAAAGGGAATCTCCTACCAGATGAAGAAAACAAGGATGAAGTCTTCCTATCAATAGGTAAATTATCTTTCTTCAAACCCTCATTGTCCATCCATAATTTATCAAGTGAGGGTGTGATGGGCTGAACATCAACAAGTGGAGAGAAGACCTCCATTTCATCCTTCAAATTAACACCAAATCGAGGAGCTTGCAATCTCGCCAATGATGCACCAGGCCACAAATGACTTCTCTGGGGTGTTTCTTTTTCCAAAGATAGGTTGGTTATGCTTGATGCAGATGCACTACCAGTTGTGGTTAGAGACGTTTCCACAGAGATACCTGTGCGGCCTGCATTACGAGAACTGGATACTGCTGTGGATAGTGCAACAGAAGTTGATATCACTGAGGGGAGTGGGTCAGGCATAAGGATGGAATCTTCGACTGCACCTCCCAACAGAGCTGTCTCTGCAGTACAGCTGTCCTCATTTACAATTACTGGTTTTGATCTTTGCCAGCACAAACTCGTAACAGCCTGTTTGATATAGAATATGTGCAATACCACATTATAGAGGAAATAAAAACCAATGTAATATTTAAAAGCTGTGACTCAAAGAACAATTGAAAAACGATCTTTTGTGCATAAAACAGCTTTCAGAGTAATGTAAAGTGAAAACAAAGAATATTGATTTTGTAAAATCATAGGAAGAGTTTTTATTTAGTCACCATTATGGGACTCAAAAGCGCAGTCAATGTACAATTTGAGGAGTGGGACATTTAGCATCAAGCTTGATGAAATAGGAGGCCTTTACATTACAGAAGAAACTGTGAGGTAAAAAGAATCCACCTCTGAACTATTATAAGCACGAAGAACAGTATAAGGCTTGAGACTTCGACGAACATCATAGAACACGACCCGGCCACTGCTAGTTCCAGCTGCTAGAACCCAACCATTGTCCGTGTATGCCAATGAAGAAAAGGGAGCTTCATATGCAATGCAAGATGAGGGTCTTCTAGACCCTGCATCATAAGTGTATAGCTTTTTATCCAGCCCAACACTAGCTATTATCTGTTATGGAAAAACAATGGAGGCAAGGAAATGGTTGTCCAGTTCATCAAAAATAAATGGAGGGTTAGTTGAACGATACAAAATGAGAAAGAGAGAGATAAAGACCTTGTCACTTGATGGTGAGAAGCTAACACCAGCAGCTGGTGCCGAATGTTGTTTCAACCAAGAGGCCTACCAAGAAGCAGACAGAAGGAATCATTATGTGTTTTCAATCACAAGAAAATTGCATTATAGTGTAAAAGAACCGTACAAAAAAGAAACATGAAGCCATCAAACTGAGGCTTTTCTGAATAAAAATGCAAAAGAATACTAAGAACTTTTTCTCCTTGAGGTCTTTTATATGACATAAAAGCAGCTATAATTCCAATATAAGGATCTACCCTCAAAACAGCCGCCAAGATATGAAATGAGCCAATGATGTATGAAAGTTATTCTAATGTAGGAACTCAGCAAGCCATGCTTTAGTTTTGGATTAACAGTGCAAACCTTTGGGTTGCGACCAGTTGTATCCCATAAATGTACAGATCCATCATCACCTGCAGTAACCAATAGATGCCGGCTAATCCGAGAATAATCAAGCACCCTCAGCACCTGGGCTTAAAACCACCAGACAAGCTATTAGCAACAACAACAAAAAAAACAGAAATAGAAGCAACAAACATCCTAATTCAACAAACTAAACAACCTGTAAATTGGGATCCTTCAGTTCTGCTGCCCTGGCACCAGATGCCAGGTTATGAAGAATAAGATCCCCACTTAAACTTATAGAAGCCAGATGCTCATCTTTACAATTGTACATAGCACCTGTTATTGTAGTGGTATGACCCCTCAACCATTTAATACAGCGCTTCCTTTGCAGATCCCATATCCTTACAACTTGCCCACTTCCACCAGAACATATGTATCTCGAACCCTTGTTACTAAAGCTAATAGCTAATATAGATTCCTACAGACACATATCAAAAAATTAAAGATAATGCATTTGAGCA
Source organism: Erythroxylum baracoense (assembly GCA_025629805.1). Lineage (NCBI taxonomy): Eukaryota > Viridiplantae > Streptophyta > Magnoliopsida > Malpighiales > Erythroxylaceae > Erythroxylum > Erythroxylum baracoense. Next base: position 53,693 of record JAOTAY010000134.1, on the reverse strand, counting down.
AGGAAGCCCTCACTCTCAATAATATCAACACAGAAACAAAGAGTTAACTGCAAATAATGCAACATACAAAAGAAATCATCACCTCAATATTATCTCCACTATCCGTCCCAGAAACAGGAATCGTCCCCATATTCTGCCCATTTTTCCTCCATAACGACACCTTCTTGTCGTCTCCAGCACTCGCCAACACCAAATCTGTGAAAATCCGGAGATTTTTACTAACTAATGAATTACCACCCAATCTCCAAGCAATTACGCAAATATGCCCAAAACTTGAAGATCAAAGACACAATTCGTATTAAATAAACAAAGAAAATGTAAAGCAATAGTGAGTGAGACTGACTAGTGTGATTCCACTTGACTGAGTTGACCAGGAAGCCAGGTGAAGGAGTGTAAGTTAAGATACAAGGATCTCCAGTTCCAACCGTCGTATCGAACACCTTCACTGTGTCGCCGCCACATGCCGCCAGTAGCAGCCCCGTTGATGGATCCGCCATCTTCCCCGACAAATGAAGAAGATCCGCTTCAAAAATTCAAATCTTTACTTCGTTCTTTTTTCTGCTGTCATTTATTACATTATAACACCACTAAAATATAGAATCGCAATTTGAATTCATATATCCAATGTTTAATGTTACGAATACAGTAATAACTAATAATTGAATCAAATTAAATTTTGATACGATATTGTACGGATATCTGTTAATATCTAATTCCGTTTAGGATAATTTTTTAAATTTATGAAATAATCCTTAAATTTTTTAAAAATTGTAAAATAAATCATTGTCATATTGTACAGTTGTATTGTATATTTTTAATTATGTCTCTAAAAATCAAAAAAATAAATAATTATTATAATTAATATGAAATAACAATAATTTTCAGATATTTCATATATAAATAAGAACCAAAATTTATATAAAAAAAGACAATCATTACCATACAAATATAAAATTATGAACAATATAAAGTATTTAAAATATTACAATTTTAATTTTCATTATATAATAAATAATAATTATATCAAAATATTCAATAAAAAGAATAATAAATATACTTAACTCTCAAATTATAATAATTTACAACAAGAATTTGTGATTAAAAAACAACCAAGTAGAATTAAAACATGAAATAAAAACATATATTATTTAATTTATTATCAATTAAATATATTATATATTTGATTAATTAAAATTAATTGTTACTAAAATTATAAATATCTTAATTTAATTTAATATATATAATTAAATCTAAAAATATTTTTAAAATATATATATTTCAAATAAAATTTGAATTAATAATAAAATATATAAAATAAATATTAGCTTATAAATAATAAATTTTAAATTATTTACTTTTAGAAATTAAATATTGTATTAATAAATATGATATAAAATATTAAAAAATTTTAATTTTTATTTAATGTATAATTATTATTAGTAATAAAATATTTATTTTATTTTAAAAATCAAAATCAAAAAATTACAATAAAAGTGTTTAACTAAATAACAAATTAAAAAATATTTGAAAAAAATAGAAGAGGGGGAGAAGGAAAGGGGCAGCGGGAGGGTAAAAAATTTTTAAAAATTAAAAATTTTACAACTTAATTTTTATATTTTTTAAAATTTTTAATACTAATTAATATGTAACCGATATTTATATTAGTATTAGTAAATACTCACCGGTATTTAAATTCGACATCGAAAACTAATATTTAGTCTTATCACGTGATTTTGCACTTCAAGCAGAGTTGCCCTCGTGTGATATTACTATTTGAATGGTTGGTTTTCTTGTTTGTCTTGTCAATAAAAGCAATTGGAGGATTATGATACGTTATAAACGGACCAAACATTCATTTCTAAATTCAAAATTAATGTATATAATAATATATAAAATAAATTAATTATATATTTATTTATTTATTTAAAGGGGGACAAAATATATATATATATATATATACACATATATATATATTTAAAGGGGGACAAAATGGTAAAATGGAAATTCTAAGAGAGACAACGACGGCAGTCAGAGGAACACACCAACTCAGACAAGGCAGGCAAGATGACTTCAGACACGTACTTTCCTTCATATCATTTTCTGAGCGCGTAAACATCATAGGTACGTGTAGAACAGAATATGAAGTTTAGAATAGTCAATCCATTAACCAACCCAGTCAAAAATTTCAATCTCAACGTGGGATTTCGATTTCAGTTCTGAATTACGCGTTCATGTTATCTTGTTATTCACCCATTGATCTTCAGCCAACAACTACCTTCTCTGCTCCATCTTCATTCTCCAGTCAAAGCCACCATCTTTCTCTTCATTTCTCGTTTCCTTGTTGATCTCAGTTGTTGGGCATTATCTTTTTTCTGAATTGAGTTCATCATAAAATCTGGTTTGTTAGCTGTTATATCACATGCTGTTTGATGGGAACAAATTTTTTTTTTCCCCCTTGCCGGCGTTTAATGGAGGTTGTTTACGGAAATTTTGTCAGGTGGGTTTATTAACGAAGTCAAAGTTTAGTTCTTACCAGCAAAATGGGAGGGGTTTGTTCTGGTGGGACAAAGAAGAGAAGTGTGAAGGTTACAGCGAGGAATTCATCGTCGGGATTTTCTGGGAAGATAAAATCAGCGAAGGGCGATGGTCCGTCGAAAGAGAGCGGTGGTGGAGTTGATTTCAATCAAACGACGACACAGAGGAATAATAACCGTGAGCTTCCGTTGTCGTTTTCAAGAGAACTGAAGCCTTCGATGCCCGCAAAAACAGGGGAAGTCAAGGTACGGCCTCAACATGTTTGTTTGTTTGTTACTGATTGTCGTCTTGGTCACGATAGGTTCTATGTTTTCGGATTTTCTTGGGTTTGAAAGAAATAACTTGCTCTTGACTTTGGTTGACTTGAATGTAAATCTTTGTAGAACTTGTGTTACATCATGTTTGTATGTTTGGGGACATAGCAACAACGTTAGATCGATGAATTGAGATCCGTTATGTAATGAAAATTGACGGGTTTATCAGAAAGCGGCTATAGGAATTCATTCACGCTGAGAATCAATTGAGTGGTGTAAGGAATGTGGTTAATTACTCACAGAACTGAAGGTGTAATAAACATGAAGGTGTAAGAAGTCCGTCGCTCTTAAAATATTGTATCTTCTGTTGTACCTGTAGGTCAACCAAAAGAGTTCATTTCTTGGCAAAGCTGGAACGGCTGGCCTGGAGAAAGCAGTAGAAGTTTTGGACACTCTTGGGAGTAGCATGACCAATCTGAATGCCAAGGGCGGATTTGTCACCGGATTGTCTTCCAGACGGAATAGAATATCTATATTAGCATTTGAAGTAGCCAATACCATAGCCAAAGGTGCAAGCTTGTTTCAATCTCTTTCAGAAGACAATGTACAGTTGCTGAAGAATGAGATACTACGTTCAGAAGGAGTACAGAAACTAGTTTCCACAGATATGAAAGAGCTGTTTATTGTTGCTGCTACTGACAAAAGGTTGTTGCTTATATCTGTAGGAACAGGCTCTCAAAATCCATGTAATGTGATTAATCTTTAGTTTCTGATTGTTCTTCCATGTCTCCTTTTCTTGTGTTGGCTCCTTTTAGAGAGGAATTTGATGTCCTAACACGGGAAATAATTCGTTTCGGAGACTTGTGTAAAGATCCACAATGGCATAATTTGGGTCGATATTTTTCAAAGTAAGGTGCATCTGCCTTTTCGGCTATGTCATTAGGTTACATATTTGGGATTATCTGACAAAAGGTTTTATGTCTGCAATCAGATTAGATGCAGAGTATTCCAATGATAACCAACTTAGAGGAGAGGCAGAAATTACAATGCTAGAGTTGCAAGCCCTGGTCCAGCATACTTCTGTATGTTTTATCTTCTTATAAGCTGGAAGTTTATACTTAATATCATTGGTTTTCTCTGCTTTTTCCTTGTAGGAAGTTGTCATTCCTTTATGTTTAGTGTGCAAAGTTACAGCTGAAATTTGGTTATGGTCTCCAAGTTCTCAACATTTCAATTTGAATCTCACTACAATCTTGCTACCCCATCTACAGGAATTATACCATGAGTTGAATGCTTTGGACAGATTTGAACAGGACTATCATCAAAGACTTCAGGAAGTGGAATCCTTGAATCTTCCACGGAAAGGTTAGCTAACCTTTCCTTGTGTTCCTCCTTGTCCTCCATTGCCTACTGTCGACCGCCTGTCTTTGATACTCAGATTTATTTAGTTCAAGTTTAGTTTTTATCATACAATAAGTTGATACTGCATTTGCATCAAGATTGATCTGTTAGTGAGTCACACGATTTCAATGATTTGGCCTCCGGTTCATGGCTGTTGGACTACATACATCTATCATAGGATAGACATTTGCAAATTGCAAAAAGATTCATACACTATTCCCTCTAGCAGGCCTTCCTCTGCACTTCAGTGTTCAATGTATTACAGATGCTTTTATAGGTATTCTTTGCGTGCATGCTTCATGTCCAGTAGCTGCCTCAGTCCTCACTGCTGTTAGTTGCAGCGGAGCAGAGTACATTATTGACAAACCATTTTCTTTGCAATTGTAGGAGAAAGTCTCACTGTTTTACAGAGTGAGCTAAAAGAACAAAGAAAAGCTGTTAGGAGTCTGAAAAAGAAATCTCTTTGGTCAAAAGATTTGGAGGAGGTACATTGTTATGAACCTCTTCTTTCATTGCGTCTTCTAAAAAGTTCCAAATGCATCAATTAAATATCTTGTTGGTCTGTTTCCCTTGTTTCTGATGATTTCTTTGCAACTTTCATCTGGTATGATGACCTAGATGCCAATAAGCAACTTGGTTTTGAATTTTTGTATTGATCATCACAGTTTCACATCCTATCTCATAACTTCACTCACACGATCTTCCACAGATCATGGAGAAGCTTGTCAATGTTGTTACCTATCTACATCAAGCTATATCCGAAGCATTTGGAAATAATGGTACAAATTCCATTTTTAATTTCTAGAGAAGATTCATAACGTATTGACAAATCCTATAGACAATACCTCTCATCAGATTCAGAACATGTTCATTCAAAGTGATAAATCCTTTTCTAACTGTAATAAACTGTTGCAGGTGCTACATTGACTGGCGAGGAGGCCAGCAAGAATCCTCAAAGGTTAGGCCCTGCTGGTCTTGCATTGCACTATGCTAATGTAATCAACCAGATAGATAATATCGTAAGTTTGTCGAATAGTATCTCTAAATTAGTCAGCTTTTTTTTCCTATCTTAAATTCTTCACCTTGACAAAAATAATGTCTTCAGGCATCTCGGCCAACCTCCCTTCCTCCACATATGCGGGACACTTTATATCAGGGGTTGCCAGCCGGTGTTAAGAAAGCTCTTCGTTCTCGCATACTAAGGATTGATGTCAAGAAAGAGGTATTTGCATTTCTTCAAGTCATGTTAATGCTTGATGCTGCAACTTAAATTGCTTTCTGCATGTGTCTCTGCAGCTCACCATAGCTCAATTAAAAGCTGAAATGGAGAAGACTCTACATTGGCTTGTACCTGTTGCTACCAACACAACCAAGTAGGTTCAATCAGTGTTCTAATTCTCTATATTCCCTGCGCTTCCATTGTACATGAATATTTTGCTCCATATAAGCGGTGACAATGGCCGGGCAACTTCAAATCTTTTATATACACTCCACTAACCTGAGCTTGATTCGGCTTCGGCCCAACTCGAAAGTTAAATTGGACTTTTCCATGCTGACTTTGGCCTGGATCAGACCGAACCCTGTTGCACCCCTATTCCAGAGGCTGAATATGAAGTTCTGTTTCCTGCATTTGTTAATATTCCTTTCTTAGTAGCTGTTACAATTGAAAACAGGGCACATCAAGGATTTGGATGGGTTGGAGAATGGGCAAACACTGGGTCAGTCCCTTCTCTATGTACATTTGATCTACACAACCACATTCTCTCTCTGTATAGGGATGATCCACAGAATGAACTTGTCATCAGAACGACTCCTGATCGTTTGTTTTTTCTCTGACAGGAATGATCTTGGCAGGAGTACTGGCAAATCTAGCAACCTGATCCGCCTCCAGACACTTTATCACGCTGATAAGGAGAAAACTGATGAGTGCATTCTCGAACTGATCACATGGCTACATAAATTAATAAACACAGTCAGAAATCGAGATTTTGGATTCAATGCAATGCCTGCTCGATCTTCAACAACCAAGGGACTAATCTTCCCCACCAATATGCATCGCGTTTCATCCTCGAAAAACTACATTACCTGTCTTTCTCAAGAAGATAGAGACATGTTAGACAAGGTAAATTGGACGAGAAAAGTTCCAGGCATAAGCAAAAGCGAAGACTTTGCCGTTGGGAGGAGAAGCAAAGTGTTGGCGTTGAGCAGGAGCAGCAAAAACTCTCAAGTAAACTCCGAGCATCCCAAGGCTACTAGTGTAGATGATATGGATGTCCTAGAATCTCTCATCTAAGACCCTCCATGACCGATTCCTTGATAGGATATTTCGCTTCCCGAGCTTTTTGATGTATATATATCATTACAGATTTATCACTTTCAACCATTTATCGAGCTCCATCCGAGTCTCAGATAGTACCCTTAATTAGTGCTTCCCTAACTCCAAAATCCATGCACTTAAGGAAAGAACAGTGAATCCTGCAAGTTTGTTACGCTGATTCAACATCGTAGATAACTCGCAGATTAGAAAGATGCATTTAAGAACATTGAACCCTTCCTAAATTCATCGACGGCACCTCTAAATAACAAAGGCTTGCAACTGGATTTGTAATTTTGACTCTTCAGATTGGGATCAGATGGTTAAAGATGGGAGTGCCCAGTTTGTCGTAACAGGCTTCTGGGCGGACACTCCTCTCGCAGATTCATTAGCGAGCTATGACCACTCATCATATCCCGTTTGCTGCCTGAAGGATCATACCTTTACTTCATTCTCTCTCCATCTATTTGTATTCACAACGTTGACCTCTCTCTTGGTCCACTAACGATGTGGTTTTAAGAACAAGCCAATAATTTCAATCATCATTCTAAATTAGTGATAATAATGAACCGGATTATGCTTAAAATTTTTAACAAAGTTAAAGCTTGATTAAGTAAAATTCGAGTCTTGAATTAGAATTTAGACTTCAAACCGAATTCAAGTATGAATTTAAGTTGGATTAAATTTTTTAAATTTAAATTTAAAGTCGGACTGGGTGTGTGATGATAACGATGATGAACTTAAAATTAACTTAAAATAAATAACTTTTAATTAGTTAAATTAGAATTGGTGCTCTTTAACAGTATCATGGATTCTTTTCACAATGCCATGTTTATGGTAGTGATTCTTACATGGAACTACGAGAATCAACAACATTAATCCTCCAATTTTCCATCAGAAGGAGATTCATTTTCCAAATAAGCCCTCCCGCATAGGATAACATTTGCTGGAGGAGGAAGAGCTTCGTCTTTACCAGCGACTGACGGGTTAGGCTTAGATTCACTAAAATCTTTGACTCTTATGTATAGCTCTTGTCCAAGATACCAGGATTCTGCATCTTGCGATCTCAGATTCCAGATTCCTGGATTGTCCAACATTACCAAAGTTGCTGTCCACGAGTATGGACATACCTGCGCTCACCATCAAAGAAACAGGACATAGGCTTCATGTCATGTCAGGTTTTTTTTTTAACCATAATAAGCAATGTTTCAAGTTTTATGCAAGTGAATAAAACCTGAACTGTTGAACGAGGAACTGCATCGATCATGTTATATGTCTTTCTGCTGCTTTCCTCCCATTTCCCAAATCCCATGCTGCAACAGTATTGAGGTCATCAGAGCTAGAGATGGCAATGGATCAGATTCAGACCCGACCAAATTTATGAATCTTGATCAGGTCAAAAATCAAGATTCAGTCTAAATTTGGGTATATCCAGGTCAAACGGGGCTAAGTTTAAGCTTAAACTTTTTTATCAATGCCTGAAAAATTCCTGATAAAATTGAGCATAACACTGGAAAAAAGAAATACTTACCCCACAACAAAAAGGTTGTAGCCATCAAGGTGCCATGTTTGCAATTTCGAAAGAGGATTTTCGAAAACTATGTGATAAAAACTGCGGTGAATAACATCAATAACAGGAGTTCCCAATCCTGGGATGAAGTTGCCGATTGGTTTCTCAGGAATTAGTCCTGTCTGATACACATTTTTGACATGCAACAGATCTGCCAAGCTCAGTGGTGTGTCTGGATTCACGTAAGACATCCCATTGATCGTGTACCTGACTCGATTCCCATCGAACATAACACCACTTTGAAGGACTAGAGTACGCGATTCCTTGATACTACCATAACGATATGAACCTTGTGGATCCACCCTAGCAGCTCCTACTGCCAGATCCCACCTGATCAAACAAAAATGTTTAGGATTCCTTACCTTTCAATACATAATCTCGTTCTCAGTTAGGATTACAGTACGAAAAGAAAAAAAAAACTGCAAACCTGATGGTTCGAGCTTGAGTAATGGAGTAAATATAATCATCTAGGGGTGGTCCTGATGGAAGAGAACCAGAGGGGTTGCTTTTAGAATCTGGATACCTGACGATACCAATACCAAAAAGCTCTTTTGAAGTGAAGCGAGAACTTGCAACCATGTAGTAGGATTTGTCTCCACTCTGATTCTTAGCTGTGACTAGAACTGAATAAGACTGACCAACGTGAACGTCCAAACTACTTAAGTATTGTTTACGAGTGTATGAACCTTCAGTCTCCACCAACAGCAGCAAATGATCCTGAATTCTGAAGTTCAGTGATGTTTTCAAACCCACATTGGAAATTCTCAGCCTGTACGTAGCCCCTGCAATGAAAATCCAACAATAGGCAGGATTTGGCTTGTCTAGGTATCCACAGAATTCTATCACAAAAATTTATATAAGAAGTTCTCCGCAGAAAAACGATTCCAACTGACCTGTCTCAAATCGAAAAACAGATTGATAAGGACCGAGTCCGTTTATGAGAATTCCGTCAGGTGCTGGCAAATTGTCCCCTTCGTCAAGTAAAGATCTCAAATACTGTTGGGAAACAAAAGTTACAGTCAGCGAACAATGGCAGATGTATATATACAAATATATACGTGACACATTTCAGAAGTGCACTTCCAATCATTTTTGGAGCAGAAACATAAGAAAAATTATGCATACTTGTGATAAATCAATAGACCATACCTGGTAGTCAGAGTTGAACCAATCTCCAATGAGTACATCGAAATCTCCATCCGGTAATGGGAATGGAAGTGGAACTGCAGTTCGATTGTTCACTCTTATGGCGCCGTACCCACCAGCTGCTTTATGCAGTAGAATAGATGGGAAGTAGAAGAAACTTCCAATCTGATCTTTTATCTCAAAACTGTACGTCCAGCTTTGGCCTGGCATTATTGGGCAGTTCGTCCCTTGAACACCATCTTGCCATGAGTTTCTCCTCAGCTGCACTCCATTCCTACGTACAAACTAAACCATATTTACAAAATCTCTCGTCATTGAATCTGAGTTCGAAGGTTTAACTCCCTGGTTCTTACCATGTGAGCAGAAAAGGGTCTGTCAGGTTGTTGTGGATGTTTATATTAACAATATCGTTAGTTGTTGCGTTCAGAATTGGTCCTGGGAACTGATTATTGACAAGAATCACCTGATGTGAAACAATAACAACAACAACAATAACATCTCGTCAACAAATCCTGAAAAAAATGTAAATGACGTATCTAAATTTCCAACAACCTGCTTCTTGACACCGAGAACCTGACGCTGAGACATAGAAACAGTCCAATCATAGAAAAGAGTCTGCGAATCCCAGTCTCCCACCACAGCCATTACAAAGACATAGCAGAAGAGGTTTGCTGTGAGGATTGACCTGAGAGCCTCCATTTTTCACTTTCTTCAGCTCCTTCGCCAAGTGATGTGTAGATAGATATACGTATAGCAGACAGGAGTCTGGTGATTTCACTATCTTTTGATGTCTGAATCCTACAATAAGGAACAGGTCATTCACGAGAACAATGCCTGGAGATAAACTGATTAAAAGTTTCCCATGTATGTTACGTCCTAATTATAGATTCAATCTGGCTTCTTGCGATGGAGAAAGACAATGTCCAGGAGGCAAAAGATTGTGTAAGCTTTTTCAAATAGAATTTAAAGAGAAGATGAAGAGGAAAGAACAGGCTGTTTGTTTCCCATTTTCAGGCTCGAGCCTGGTGAACATGAGAAGGCTAATCTACTGATCTATTTAGTCCACGCAATTTGGGTCTCTGTGAGTCTGTTGTTAGATTCATAAAGAAGGATTTGTTCATGGACCAAACATCACCTCAAAGAACTTATGGGTTTTACTATTATGTTTGATCTAAATTTGAATTTAATTAAATTTAAAAGATGGTGTAGTTCTATTTTTATTTTTCTGTTATAATTTTTAATTTTATTTTTCTATTTTTAAATTTTTATTTTTCAATTAAAAAATAAAAATATGTTTAGTTGAAATTTTTAGTTTAAAAATTAAAAATAAAAAATTATTTAGTTGAGATTTAAAAAAAATAAAAACAAAAATATGTTTCATTTTATTTTCTTGCACACTTTTATGTTCATTATTTTTAATACATTATATTTTTAAATTAATTAATTTTCGATCAGGAATAAAATATATGTATATGTATATAATTAAAGAGGGTCTATAAGGAAACAGTCTCTGTATCTCCATCGGAGATGTAAGCATGACTGCGTATATCTTACCCTCTCCATATCCTGCTTAGGCAAAAATTTGGGTATGTTTAGTTTGTTTGGTTTGTATATAATTAAAGAAATTTGTACATTAATTAAAACAGAAACTTAAGTAGAAACGGCCCAGGCTCGACCTGACCATGGGTTAGGGTAGCCCATGACCTAACGGACTGAAATAGGTCAACTCGTGACCTGCTCATGGCCCAACAGGCTACAAGCCGACTAAGCCAACCCTTATTCAACTGCTCAAAGCTAAATTGTCCGTATTCATTGTGGAAAGTTTAAAAGCTAACTGAAATAGAAATGCTATGTAAAAATTATTTGATTTATAAAAATTAATTAGTTTATAAAAAATTGTTTGATTAATTAACACTAATCAATCTTTAATAATAAAAATTATTAAACTAAATAAAATCAAATTTTGAAAATCGAATTAAGAAATTAACCGGTTTTAAAATTTTCACTGTTAAATTGAATTTTAAAATATTAGTTCCGATTGAAGCGTCTAAATTTAATTTTTTAAAATTAAAATTAAATTCAACTTTGGAATTCTATTAGGATTTAATCTAACTGAGATTAAATCAAAATTTACATATCCAATTCATTTTTTTACAATTTACGTTTTTTAAGTGTGTGGGGGTCCCCCTTTATCTGCCGACATCCGTGCCTTGCACATGCTTATCCATGAGTTCAGAAACTCTTACGTTAGGGCTGACTCCTTTTGTCACATGCTTATCCATGTGTTCAGAAACTAACTCTTTCTGTCGATTTAGAGCCCTTTCTACTTTTTACGTTATCGCCCCAGTCCATAGTTTTCTGATGAAAGTCGTTTGGAAAGTGCAAGCATAGCTATTTTTCTTTTATAATTAATATATATATATATATATATATATATTTATTTATTTATTTATTTTTATTAATTACGTGAATATTAATATTCGAAAAGGTTCATAGACTTTTATATTTGTTAATATAACTATAAATATAATCACTTATTTAATACATACAAATTATAAAAAAACCACTTGATCATTTAAATATTATTCTTTTATTTTTCTATCAAATATATAAATAAAATATTAATAAAAATAACATCCTATTTTTTTAAAAATTAAAAAATTCAAACATTTTGAAACTTAAATAGAAAATTTTTAAAAGTGGAAAATCTTGTAATTTACTATCCCTATTTTCAAATAAAATTAGTTCAACAATATTTGTTTTTAAAATTTGATTAATTAAATTAATCAATTTGTTTTAATAAGCTAATTAATTTTTACAAACTAAAATAAGTTATTTTTTCATTTTTAATTAAAAATTTTTTCCTCCATTTTTTTAATTTTTTCTACACTACACTGTCACGCTAATGGTATTATAAGGGGATCAAAATTTTTGTACTCATCTTATTTATATATTTTTTAAAATTTAACATATTTATGTAAATAAGATTATGTAAAAGAAAGAAACCGGAGGTTGCAGCGAAACTAGGTTCCGAAACTAACAAAGTCAAGAACGGAAAGCTTGAAGCGGACCAGACAGGACGTGCTGTCTACCTGAAAGGACGGACACGGTTTTGGGCGAATGAATGTGACACTTTCCACAGCTGTGGCGACGAAGAAGAGTCATGTTTGTCTGTTTTCTTGATCAGGGGGCTCCAACCGAATCACTTGATCTTTCTACTCTCAACCTTTTCTGGTTGCAGGAGACTTGCACGTAAAATTAACCAAACAGACGTTACAGAGAAGCATCAAAGAAGCAGGAAAATATATTGAATTTGTTAATGTTAAGTATGAGAATTAGTTCATCAAAATTTTTAAAAAACGCTATTTTTATTAAATAATATTTTTTAATTCATTATAATATTGTTATTCTTAATAAATTATTTATAAATCATGTTAGGTACAAAGTTTATTATGTAAAATTTTTTTATAAAATAAATCTGATGAGATTGATAAATTACTTTTTAATTATTTATGAAATGATAAATGACCATAATTAAAAAAGATAATATAATTTAAATAATGAAAATTTTAATATTTAAAAATATATAATTTAATTAAAGTACTAATATATATTTAAAATATAAAAATTATAAGTTTTACTCATATAAAAAATCTAATAACTTTATGATAAATCGTTTTGTATCAAAATTAAATATTTATTATCAATTAGTTTACACTAATAAATTCACCAAAAATAACAAATTACGATTTATTATTTATCCTTCACTTAATAAAAAAGTCGTTTCTAAAAGATAAGAACCAATTCTGTGGGCACACTCGTGACATCGTGATAGGTCCACTAATTCATGGTCTGAGTACGCACGCAGAGACAC